>OX243808.1:11675000-12047500 GCA_945859595.2 Megachile willughbiella | reverse complement strand
ACAGAGACAGAGACAGACGCAGAGACAGAGGAAGAAACAAAGGCAGAGACAAAGTCAGATACAAAGACAGTGACAAAGAGAGAGGCAAAGGCAGAGAAAGAGACAGAGACAGAGGCAGAGACAGAGACAGACGCAGGGAGAGAAACAGAGACAGAGGCGGAGACAGAGGCAGAGACAGAGACAGAGACAGAGACGGAGACGGAGACAGAGAGACAGTAACAGCAGAACACGGACACACAGACAGACATAGATTAAGAGACAGAGACAGAGACAGCGACAGAGACAGCGACAGAGACAGAGACAGAGACAGAGACAGAGACAGAGACAGAAACAGAGACAGAGACAAAGACAGAGACAGAGACAGAGACAGAGACAGAGACAGAGACAGAGACAGATACAAAGACAGAGACAAAGAGAGAGGCAAAGGCAGAGAAAGAGCCGGAGACAGAAGCAGAGACAGAGACAGACACCGGGAGAGAGACAGAGACAGAGACGGAGACAGAGCCGGAGACAGAAGCAGAGACAGAGACAGATACAGGGAGAGAGACGGAGACAGAGACGGAGACAGAGACAGAGACAGAGACAGAGACGGAGACAGAGACAGAGACAGAGGAAGAAGCAAAGGCGGAGACAAAGTCAGATACAAAGACAGTGACAAAGAGAGGGGCAAAGGCAGAGAAAGAGACAGAGACAGAGGCAGAGACAGAGACAGACACAGAGACAGAAACAGAGGCAGAGATAAAGACACAGACAGAGACAGGGACAGATACAGAGATAGAGACGGAGAGAGAGACAGAGACAGAGACAGAGACGGAGACGGAGACAGAGACAGAGACAGAGACAGAGACAGAGTCAGAGACAGAGACAGAGACAGAGAGAGAGACAGAGACAGAGACAGGGACAGAGACAGAGACAGAGACAGAGACAGAGACAGAGACAGAGACAGAGGCGGAGACAGAGACAGAGACAGAGACGGAGACAGAGATAGAGACAGAGACAGAGACAGAGACAGGAACAGAGACAGAGGAAGAAACAAAGGCAGAGACAAAGTCAGATACAAAGACAGTGACAAAGAGAGAGGCAAAGGCAGAGAAAGAGACAGAGACAGAGGCAGAGACAGAGACAGAGACAGGGAGAAAAACAGAGACAGAGGCGGAGACAGAGGCAGAGACAGAGACAGAGACAGAGACGCAGACGGAGACAGGGAGACAGTAACAGCAGAACACGGACACACAGACAGACATAGATTAAGAGACAGAGACAGAGACAGCGACAGAGACAGAGACAGAGACAGAGACAGAGACAGAGACAGAGACAGAGACAGGGACAGAGACAGAGGAAGAGACAGAGACAGAGACAGAAACAGAGACAGAGACAAAGACAGAGACAGAGACAGAGACAGAGACAGAGACAGAGACAGAGACAGAGACAGATACAAAGAGAGAGGCAAAGCCAGAGAAAGAGCCGGAGACAGAAGCAGAGACAGAGACAGACACCGGGAGAGAGACAGAGACAGAGACGGAGACAGAGCCGGAGACAGAAGCAGAGACAGAGACAGATACAGGGAGAGAGACAGAGACAGAGACGGAGACAGAGACAGAGACAGAGACAGAGTCAGAGACAGAGACAGAGACAGAGACAGAGACAGAGACAGAGACAGCGACAGAGACAGAGACAGAGACAGAGGCAGAGACAGAGACAGAGACAGAGTCAGAGACAGAGACAGAGACGCAGACGGAGACAGGGAGACAGAGACAGAGACGCAGACGGAGACAGGGAGACAGTAACAGCAGAACACGGACACACAGACAGACATAGATTAAGAGACAGAGACAGAGACAGCGACAGATACAGAGACAGAGACAGAGACAGAGACAGAGACAGAGACAGAGACAGAGACAGAGACAGAGACAGAGACAGGGACAGAGACAGAGACAGAGACAAAGGCAGAGACAAAGGCAGAGACAAAGACAGGGACAAAGTCAGATACAAAGACAGAGACAAAGAGAGAGGCAAAGGCAGAGAAAGAGCCGGAGACAGAAGCAGAGACAGAGACAGACACAGGGAGAGTGACAGAGACAGTGACGGTGACAGAGCCGGAGACAGAAGCAGAGACAGAGACAGACACAGGGAGAGAGACAGAGACAGAGACAGAGACAGAGACAGAGACAGAGACAGAGACAGAGACAGAGACAGAGACAGAGAGGGAGACAGAGACAGAGACAGAGACGGAGACAGAGATAGAGACAGAGACAGAGACAGAGACAGAGACAGAGACAGAGACAGGAACAGAGACAGAGGAAGAAACAAAGGCAGAGACAAAGTCAGATACAAAGACAGTGACAAAGAGAGAGGCAAAGGCAGAGAAAGAGACAGAGACAGAGGCAGAGACAGAGACAGAGACAGGGAGAGAAACAGAGACAGAGGCGGAGACAGAGGCAGAGACAGAGACAGACACAGGGAGAGAAACAGAGACAGCTACAGAGACAGCGACAGAGACAGAGACAGAGACAGAGACAGAGACAGAGACAGAGACAGAGACAGAGACAGAGACAGAGACAGGGACAGAGACAGAGACAGAGACAGAGACAGAGTCAGAGACAGAGACAGAGACAGAGACAGAGAGAGAGACAGAGACAGAGAGAGAGACAGAGACAGAGACAGAGACAGACACAGAGACAGAGACAGAGACAGGGACAGAGTCAGAGACAGAGACACAGACAGAGACAGAAACAGAGACAGAGACAGAGACAGAGACAGAGACAGAGACAGGGACAGAGACAGAGGAAGAGACAAAGGCAGAGACAAAGTCAGATACAAAGACAGAGACAAAGAGAGAAGCAAGGGCAGAGAAAGAGACAGAGACAGAGGCAGAGACGGAGACAGAGACAGAGACAGAGACAGAGACAGAGACTGGGACAGAGACAGGGGAAAAAGCAAAGGCAGAGACAGAGACAGAGGCAGAGACAGAGAAAGAGACAGAGACAGAGACAGAGACAGAGACAGAGACAGAGACAGAGACAGAGACAGGGACAGAGACAGAGGAAGAGACAGAGACGGAGACGGAGACAGAGACACAGACAGAGACAGAGACAGAGACAGAGACAGAGAGAGAGACAGAGACAGAGACAGATACAGAGACAGAGACAGAGACAGAGACAGAGACAGAGACAGAGACAGAGACAGAGACAGAGACAGAGACAGAGACAGCGACAGAGACAGAGACAGAGGCAGAGGGACAGCAACTGACGGGCAGGGACACAGAGACACAGACACAGAGACAGACACAGAAGCAGATATAGAGACACAGACAGAGACAGGGACAGATACAGAGATAGAGACGGAGAGAAAGACAGAGACAGAGACAGACAGGGACAGGGACAGAGGGGCAGGGACACGGAGAAAGAGACACAGAGGCAGATATAGAGACACAGACAGAGACAGGGACAGATACAGAGATAGAGACGGAGAGAAAGACAGAGACAGAGACAGACAGGGACAGGGACAGAGGCAGAGACAGAAGCAGCAAGACAGGGACAGAGGGGCAGGGACACGGAGAAAGAGACACAGAGGCAGACATAGAGGCAGAGGCAGGGGCAGAGGCAGAGACAGAGACAGACACAGGGAGAGAAACAGAGACAGAGGCGGAGACAGAGGCAGAGACAGCGACAGAGACGGAGACGGAGACAGAGATAGAGACACAGACAGAGACAGAGACAGAGACAGAGACAGACGCAGAGACAGAGGAAGAAACAAAGGCAGAGACAAAGTCAGATACAAAGACAGTGACAAAGAGAGAGGCAAAGGCAGAGAAAGAGACAGAGACAGAGGCAGAGACAGAGACAGACGCAGGGAGAGAAACAGAGACAGAGGCGGAGACAGAGGCAGAGACAGAGACAGAGACAGAGACGGAGACGGAGACAGAGAGACAGTAACAGCAGAACACGGACACACAGACAGACATAGATTAAGAGACAGAGACAGAGACAGCGACAGAGACAGCGACAGAGACAGAGACAGAGACAGAGACAGAGACAGAGACAGAGACAGAGACAGAGACAGAGACAGAGACAGAGACAGAGACAGAGACAGAGACAGAGACAGAGAGAGAGACAGAGACAGAGAGAGAGACAGAGACAGAGACAGAGACAGAAACAGAGACAGAGACAGAGACAGGGACAGAGACAGAGGAAGAGACAAAGGCAGAGACAAAGTCAGATACAAAGACAGAGACAAAGAGAGAAGCAAGGGCAGAGAAAGAGACAGAGACAGAGGCAGAGACGGAGACAGAGACAGAGACAGAGACAGAGACAGAGACAGGGACAGAGACAGGGGAAGAAGCAAAGGCAGAGACAGAGACAGAGGCAGAGACAGAGACAGAGACAGAGACAGAGACAGAGACAGAGACAGAGACAGAGACAGAGACAGAGACAGAGACAGAGACAGAGACAGAGACAGAGACAGAGACAGAGACAGGGACAGAGACAGAGGAAGAGGCAAAGGCAGAGACAAAGTCAGATACACAGACAGAGACAAAGAGAGAAGCAAGGGCAGAGAAAGGGACAGAGACAGAGGCAGAGACAGAGACAGACACAGGGAGAGAAACAGAGGCAGAGGCGGAGACAGAGGCAGAGACAGAGACAGAGACAGAGACGGAGACAGACATAGATACAGATACAGAGACAGCGACAGAGACAGAGACAGAGGCAGAGGGACAGCAACTGACGGGCAGGGACACAGAGACACAGACACAGAGACAGACACAGAGGCAGATATAGAGACACAGACAGAGACAGGGACAGATACAGAGATAGAGACGGAGAGAAAGACCGAGACAGAGACAGACAGGGACAGGGACAGAGGCAGAGACAGAAGCAGCAAGACAGGGACAGAGGGGCAGGGACACTGAGAAAGAGACACAGAGGCAGACATAGAGGCAGAGGCAGGGGCAGAGGCAGAGACAGAGACAGACACAGGGAGAGAAACAGAGACAGAGGCGGAGACAGAGGCAGAGACAGCGACAGAGACGGAGACGGAGACAGAGGTAGAGACACAGACAGAGACAGAGACAGAGACAGAGACAGAGGCAGAGACAAAGACAGAGACAAAGTCAGATACAAAGACAGAGACAAAGAGAGAGGCAAGGGCAGTGAAAGAGACAGAGACAGAGGCAGAGACAGAGACAGAGACAGAGACAGAGACAGAGACAGAGACAGAGACAGAGACAGAGACAGAGACAGAGACAGAGACAGAGACAGAGACAGAGACAGAGACAGAGACAGAGACAGAGTGAGAGACAGAGACAGAGAGAGAGATAGAGACAGAGACAGAGACAGAGACAGAGACAGAGACAGAGACAGAGTCAGAGACAGAGACACAGACAGAGACAGAAACAGAGACAGAGACAGAGACAGAGACAGAGACAGGGACAGAGACAGAGGAAGAGACAAAGGCAGAGACAAAGTCAGATACAAAGACAGAGACAAAGAGAGAAGCAAGGGCAGAGAAAGAGACAGAGACAGAGGCAGAGACGGAGACGGAGACAGAGAGACAGTAACAGCAGAACACGAACACACAGACAGACATAGATTAAGAGACAGAGACAGAGACACGGACAAAGACAGCGACAGAGACAGAGACAGAGACAGAGACAGAGACAGAGACAGAGGCGGAGACAGAGGCAGAGACAGAGACAGAGACAGAGACGGAGACAGAGATAGAGACAGAGACAGAGACAGAGACAGAGACAGAGTCAGAGACAGAGACAGAGACGCAGACGGAGACAGGGAGACAGTAACAGCAGAACACGGACACACAGACAGACATAGATTAAGAGACAGAGACAGAGACAGCGACAGAGACAGAGACAGAGACAGAGACAGAGACAGAGACAGAGACAGAGACAGGGACAGAGACAGAGGAAGAGACAAATGCAGAGGCAAAGTCAGATACAAAGACAGAGACAAAGAGAGAGGCAAGGGCAGTGAAAGAGACAGAGACAGAGGCAGAGACAGAGACAGAGACAGACACAGGGAGGGAAACAGAGACAGAGGCGGAGACAGAGGCAGAGGCAGAGACAGAGACGGAGACGGAGACGGAGACGGAGACAGAGATAGAGACAGAGACAGAGACACAGAAAGAGACAGAGACAGAGACACAGACAGAGACAGAGACAGAGACAGAGACAGAGACAGAGACAGAGACAGAGACAGAGACAGAGACAGAGACAGAGACAGAGAGAGAGACAGAAACAGAGACAGAGACAAAGACAGAGACAGAGACAGAGACAGAGACAGAGACAGATACAAAGACAGAGACAAAGACAGAGGCAAAGGCAGAGAAAGAGCCGGAGACAGAAGCAGAGACAGAGACAGACACCGGGAGAGAGACAGAGACAGAGACGGAGACAGAGCCGGAGACAGAAGCAGAGACAGAGACAGATACAGGGAGAGAGACGGAGACAGAGACGGAGACAGAGACAGAGACAGAGACAGAGTCAGAGACAGACACAGAGGCAGAGACAGAGACAGAGACAGAGACAGCGACAGAGACAGAGACAGAGACAGAGGCAGAGACAGAGACAGAGACAGAGACAGAGACAGAGACAGAGACAGAGACAGAGACAGGGACAGAGACAGAGGAAGAGGCAAAGGCAGAGACAAAGCCAGACACAAAGACAGAGACAAAGAGAGAGGCAAAGGCAGAGATAGAGCCGGAGACAGAAGCAGAAACAGAGACAGACACAGGGAGAGAGACAGAGACAGAGACGGAGACAGAGCCGGAGACAGAAGCAGAGACAGAGACAGACACAGGGAGAGAGACAGAGGCAGAGACAGCGTCAGAGACAGAAGCAGAGACAGAGACAGACACAGGGAGAGAGACAGAGACAGAGACAGAGACAGAGACAGAGACAGAGACAGAGACAGAGACAGAGACAGGGACAGAGACAGAGGAAGAGGCAAAGGCAGAGACAAAGTCAGATACACAGACAGAGACAAAGAGAGAAGCAAGGGCAGAGAAAGAGACAGAGACAGAGGCAGAGACAGAGACAGACACAGGGAGAGAAACAGAGGCAGAGGCGGAGACAGAGGCAGAGACAGAGACAGAGACAGAGACGGAGACAGAGATAGATACAGATACAGAGACAGCGACAGAGACAGAGACAGAGGCAGAGGGACAGCAACTGACGGGCAGGGACACAGAGACACAGACACAGAGACAGACACAGAGGCAGATATAGAGACACAGACAGAGACAGGGACAGATACAGAGATAGAGACGGAGAGAAAGACCGAGACAGAGACAGACAGGGACAGGGACAGAGGCAGAGACAGAAGCAGCAAGACAGGGACAGAGGGGCAGGGACACTGAGAAAGAGACACAGAGGCAGACATAGAGGCAGAGGCAGGGGCAGAGGCAGAGACAGAGACAGACACAGGGAGAGAAACAGAGACAGAGGCGGAGACAGAGGCAGAGACAGCGACAGAGACGGAGACGGAGACGGAGACGGAGACAGAGATAGAGACAGAGACAGAGACACAGAAAGAGACAGAGACAGAGACACAGACAGAGACAGAGACAGAGACAGAGACAGAGACAGAGACAGAGACAGAGACAGAGACAGAGACAGAGACAGAGACAGAGACAGAGACAGAGACAGAGACAGAGACAGAGACAGAAACAGAGACAGAGACAAAGACAGATACAGAGACAGAGACAGAGACAGAGACAGAGACAGATACAAAGACAGAGACAAAGAGAGAGGCAAAGGCAGAGAAAGAGCCGGAGACAGAAGCAGAGACAGAGACAGACACCGGGAGAGAGACAGAGACAGAGACGGAGACAGAGCCGGAGACAGAAGCAGAGACAGAGACAGATACAGGGAGAGAGACGGAGACAGAGACGGAGACAGAGACAGAGACAGAGACAGAGACAGAGACAGCGACAGAGACAGAGACAGAGACAGAGACAGAGACAGAGACAGAGACAGAGACAGAGTCAGAGACAGAGACAGAGACGCAGACGGAGACAGGGAGACAGTAACAGCAGAACACGGACACACAGACAGACATAGATTAAGAGACAGAGACAGAGACAGCGACAGAGACAGAGACAGAGACAGAGACAGAGACAGAGACAGATACAGATACAGAGACAGGGACAGAGACAGAGACAGAGACAAAGGCAGAGACAAAGGCAGAGACAAAGACAGAGACAAAGTCAGATACGAAGACAGAGACAAAGGGAGAGGCAAAGGCAGAGCAAGAGCCGGAGACAGAAGCAGAGACAGAGACAGACACAGGGAGAGTGACAGAGACAGTGACGGTGACAGAGCCGGAGACAGAAGCAGAGACAGAGACAGACACAGGGAGAGAGACAGAGACAGAGACGGAGACAGAGACAGAGACAGAGGAAGAAGCAAAGGCGGAGACAAAGTCAGATACAAAGACAGTGACAAAGAGAGGGGCAAAGGCAGAGAAAGAGACAGAGACAGAGGCAGAGACAGAGACAGAGACAGAGACAGAGACAGAGACAGAGAGAGAGACAGAGACAGAGACAGAGACAGAGACATACACAGAGACAGAGACAGAGACAGAGACAGAGACAGAGACAGAGACAGAGACAGAGACAGAGACACAGACAGAGACAGAAACAGAGACAGAGACAGAGACAGAGACAGAGACAGGGACAGAGACAGAGGAAGAGACAAAGGCAGAGACAAAGTCAGATACAAAGACAGAGACAAAGAGAGAAGCAAGGGCAGAGAAAGAGACACAGACAGAGACAGAGACAGAGACAGAGACAGAGACAGGGACAGAGACAGAGGAAGAGACAAAGGCAGAGACAAAGTCAGATACAAAGACAGAGACAAAGAGAGAAGCAAGGGCAGAGAAAGAGACAGAGACAGAGACAGAGACAGAGACAGAGACAGAGACAGAGACAGGGACAGAGACAGAGGAAGAGGCAAAGGCAGAGACAGAGACAGAGGCAGAGACACAGACAGAGACAAAGACAGAGACAGAGACAGAGACAGAGACAGAGACAGAGACAGGGACAGAGACAGAGGAAGAGGAAAAGGCAGAGACAGAGACAGAGGCAGAGACAGAGACAGAGACAGAGACAGAGACAGAGACAGAGACAGAGACAGGGACAGAGACAGAGGAAGAGGCAAAGGCAGAGACAAAGTCAGATACACAGACAGAGACAAAGAGAGAAGCAAGGGCAGAGAAAGAGACAGAGACAGAGGCAGAGACAGAGACAGACACAGGGAGAGAAACAGAGGCAGAGGCGGAGACAGAGGCAGAGACAGAGACAGAGACAGAGACGGAGACAGAGATAGATACCGATACAGAGACAGCGACAGAGACAGAGACAGAGGCAGAGGGACAGCAACTGACGGGCAGGGACACAGAGACACAGACACAGAGACAGACACAGAGGCAGACATAGAGGCAGAGGCAGGGGCAGAGGCAGAGACAGGGACAGAGACGGAGACAGAAACAGAGACAGAGACAGAGACAGAGACAGAGACAAAGACAGAGACAGAGGCAGAGACAAAGACAGAGACAAAGTCAGATACAAAGACAGAGACAAAGAGAGAGGCAAAGGCAGAGATAGAGCCGGAGACAGAAGCAGAAACAGAGACAGACACAGGGAGAGAGACAGAGACAGAGACGGAGACAGAGCCGGAGACAGAAGCAGAGACAGAGACAGACACAGGGAGAGAGACAGAGGCAGAGACAGCGTCAGAGACAGAAGCAGAGACAGAGACAGACACAGGGAGAGAGACAGAGACAGAGACGGAGACAGAGATAGAGACAGAGACAGAGTCAGAGACAGAGACAGAGACAGGAACAGAGACAGAGGAAGAAACAAAGGCAGAGACAAAGTCAGATACAAAGACAGTGACAAAGAGAGAGGCAAAGGCAGAGATAGAGCCGGAGACAGAAGCAGAAACAGAGACAGACACAGGGAGAGAGACAGAGACAGAGCCGGAGACAGAGCCGGAGACAGAAGCAGAGACAGAGACAGACACAGGGAGAGAGACAGAGGCAGAGACAGCGTCAGAGACAGAAGCAGAGACAGAGACAGACACAGGGAGAGAGACAGAGACAGAGACGGAGACAGAGACAGAGACAGAGGAGTGATGCCCACTTGGACGTTGACCGTTTGGACGCGTCCCGATTGGACGCGTGCCGTTTGGACGCATCCCGTCTGGACGCGTCCCGATTGGACGCGTTCGAATTCAAAGCGGTGCAGATAAGACCTAACCAGGCCTAACTTAACCTAAAATAACCTAACCCCACCTAACACAGCCTAACGTAAGGGAAATTAGTGTTCAAACGGCATCGATTCGAAGTGAAAGACGTCCGATCGGGACGCGTCCAAACGGAACGCGTCCAATCGGGACCGTCCAATCGAGACGCGTCCAATCGGTCGACGTCCAAGTGGGACACCCCAGAGACAGAGACAGAGACAGAGACAGAAACAGAGACAGAGGCGGAGACAGAGACAGGGACAGAGACAGAGACGGAGACGGAGACAGAGACAGAGACAGAGACAGAGACAGAGACAGAGACAGAGACAGAGAGAGAGACAGAGACAGAGACAGAGACAGAGACAGAGACAGGGACAGAGACAGAGACAGAGACAGAGACGGAGACAGAGACAGAGACAGAGACGGAGACAGAGATAGAGACAGAGACAGAGACACAGACAGAGACAGAAACAGAGACAGAGACAGAGACAGAGACAGAGACAGGGACAGAGACAGAGGAAGAGACAAAGGCAGAGACAAAGTCAGATACAAAGACAGAGACAAAGAGAGAAGCAAGGGCAGAGAAAGAGACAGAGACAGAGACAGAGACAGAGACAGAGGAAGAGGCAAAGGCAGAGACAGAGGCAGAGGCAGAGACAGAGACAGAGACAGAGACAGAGACAGAGACAGAGACAGAGACAGAGACAGAGGCGGAGACAGAGACAGGGACAGAGACAGAGACGGAGACGGAGACAGAGACAGAGACAGAGACAGAGACAGAGACAGAGACAGAGACAGAGAGAGAGACAGAGACAGAGACAGAGACAGAGACAGAGACAGGGACAGAGACAGAGACAGAGACAGAGACGGAGACAGAGACAGAGACAGAGACGGAGACAGAGATAGAGACAGAGACAGAGACAGAGACAGAGACAGAGACAGGAACAGAGACAGAGGAAGAAACAAAGGCAGAGACAAAGTCAGATACAAAGACAGTGACAAAGAGAGAGGCAAAGGCAGAGAAAGAGACAGAGCCAGAGGGAGAGACAGAGACAGAGACGGAGACAGAGACAGAGACAGAGACAGAGACAGAGACAGAGACACAGACAGAGACAGAAACAGAGACAGAGACAGAGACAGAGACAGAGACAGGGACAGAAACAGAGGAAGAGACAAAGGCAGAGACAAAGTCAGATACAAAGACAGAGACAAAGAGAGAAGCAAGGGCAGAGAAAGAGACAGAGACAGAGACAGAGACAGAGACAGAGACAGAGGAAGAGGCAAAGGCAGAGACAGAGACAGAGGCAGAGGCAGAGACAGAGACAGAGACAGATACAGAGACAGAGACAGAGACAGAGACAGAGACAGAGACAGGGACAGAGACAGAGGAAGAGACAAAGGCAGAGACAAAGTCAGATACAAAGACAGAGACAAAGAGAGAAGCAAGGGCAGAGAAAGAGACAGAGCCGGAGACAGAAGCAGAGACAGAGACAGACACAGGGAGAGAGACAGAGGCAGAGACAGCGTCAGAGACAGAAGCAGAGACAGAGACAGACACAGGGAGAGAGACAGAGACAGAGACGGAGACAGAGACAGAGACAGAGGAGTGATGCCCACTTGGACGTTGACCGTTTGGACGCGTCCCGATTGGACGCGTGCCGTTTGGACGCATCCCGTCTGGACGCGTCCCGATTGGACGCGTTCGAATTCAAAGCGGTGCAGATAAGACCTAACCAGGCCTAACTTAACCTAAAATAACCTAACCCCACCTAACACAGCCTAACGTAAGGGAAATTAGTGTTCAAACGGCATCGATTCGAAGTGAAAGACGTCCGATCGGGACGCGTCCAAACGGAACGCGTCCAATCGGGACCGTCCAATCGAGACGCGTCCAATCGGTCGACGTCCAAGTGGGACACCCCAGAGACAGAGACAGAGACAGAGACAGAAACAGAGACAGAGGCGGAGACAGAGACAGGGACAGAGACAGAGACGGAGACGGAGACAGAGACAGAGACAGAGACAGAGACAGAGACAGAGACAGAGACAGAGAGAGAGACAGAGACAGAGACAGAGACAGAGACAGAGACAGGGACAGAGACAGAGACAGAGACAGAGACGGAGACAGAGACAGAGACAGAGACGGAGACAGAGATAGAGACAGAGACAGAGACACAGACAGAGACAGAAACAGAGACAGAGACAGAGACAGAGACAGAGACAGGGACAGAGACAGAGGAAGAGACAAAGGCAGAGACAAAGTCAGATACAAAGACAGAGACAAAGAGAGAAGCAAGGGCAGAGAAAGAGACAGAGACAGAGACAGAGACAGAGACAGAGGAAGAGGCAAAGGCAGAGACAGAGGCAGAGGCAGAGACAGAGACAGAGACAGAGACAGAGACAGAGACAGAGACAGAGACAGAGACAGAGGCGGAGACAGAGACAGGGACAGAGACAGAGACGGAGACGGAGACAGAGACAGAGACAGAGACAGAGACAGAGACAGAGACAGAGACAGAGAGAGAGACAGAGACAGAGACAGAGACAGAGACAGAGACAGGGACAGAGACAGAGACAGAGACAGAGACGGAGACAGAGACAGAGACAGAGACGGAGACAGAGATAGAGACAGAGACAGAGACAGAGACAGAGACAGAGACAGGAACAGAGACAGAGGAAGAAACAAAGGCAGAGACAAAGTCAGATACAAAGACAGTGACAAAGAGAGAGGCAAAGGCAGAGAAAGAGACAGAGCCAGAGGGAGAGACAGAGACAGAGACGGAGACAGAGACAGAGACAGAGACAGAGACAGAGACAGAGACACAGACAGAGACAGAAACAGAGACAGAGACAGAGACAGAGACAGAGACAGGGACAGAAACAGAGGAAGAGACAAAGGCAGAGACAAAGTCAGATACAAAGACAGAGACAAAGAGAGAAGCAAGGGCAGAGAAAGAGACAGAGACAGAGACAGAGACAGAGACAGAGACAGAGGAAGAGGCAAAGGCAGAGACAGAGACAGAGGCAGAGGCAGAGACAGAGACAGAGACAGATACAGAGACAGAGACAGAGACAGAGACAGAGACAGAGACAGGGACAGAGACAGGGACAGAGACAGAGGAAGAGGCAAAGGCATAGACAGAGACAGAGACAAAGTCAGATACACAGACAGAGACAAAGAGAGAAGCAAGGGCAGAGAAAGAGACAGAGACTGAGGCAGATACAGAGACAGACACAGGGAGAGAGACAGAGACAGAGACGGAGACAGAGATAGAGACAGGGACAGAGTCAGAGACAGAGACAGAGACAGGGACAGAGACAGAGGAAGAGACAAAGGCAGAGACAAAGTCAGATACAAAGACAGAGACAAAGAGAGAAGCAAGGGCAGAGAAAGAGACAGAGACAGAGACAGAGACAGAGACAGAGACAGAGACAGAGACAGAGACAGGGACAGAGACAGAGGAAGAGGCAAAGGCATAGACAGAGACAGATACAAAGTCAGATACACAGACAGAGACAAAGACAGAAGCAAGGGCAGAGAAAGAGACAGAGACTGAGGCAGAGACAGAGACAGACACAGGGAGAGAGACAGAGACAGAGACGGAGACAGAGATAGAGACAGGGACAGAGTCAGAGACAGAGACAGAGACAGGAACAGAGACAGAGGAAGAAACAAAGGCAGAGACAAAGTCAGATACAAAGACAGTGACAAAGAGAGAGGCAAAGGCAGAGATAGAGCCGGAGACAGAAGCAGAAACAGAGACAGACACAGGGAGAGAGACAGAGACAGAGCCGGAGACAGAGCCGGAGACAGAAGCAGAGACAGAGACAGACACAGGGAGAGAGACAGAGGCAGAGACAGCGTCAGAGACAGAAGCAGAGACAGAGACAGACACAGGGAGAGAGACAGAGACAGAGACGGAGACAGAGATAGAGACAGAGACGGAGACAGAGATAGATACAGATACAGAGACAGCGACAGAGACAGAGACAGAGGCAGAGGGACAGCAACTGACGGGCAGGGACACAGAGACACAGACACAGAGACAGACACAGAGGCAGATATAGAGACACAGACAGAGACAGGGACAGATACAGAGACAGAGACGGAGACAGAGACGGAGACAGAGACAGAGACAGAGACGGAGACAGAGATAGAGACAGAGACAGAGACAGGAACAGAGACAGAGGAAGAAACAAAGGCAGAGACAAAGTCAGATACAAAGACAGTGACAAAGAGAGAGGCAAAGGCAGAGAAAGAGACAGAGACAGAGGCAGAGACAGAGACAGAGACAGAGACAGAGACAGAGACAGAGACAGAGACACAGACAGAGACAGAAACAGAGACAGAGACAGAGACAGAGACAGAGACAGGAACAGAGACAGAGGAAGAAACAAAGGCAGAGACAAAGTCAGATACAAAGACAGTGACAAAGAGAGAGGCAAAGGCAGAGAAAGAGACAGAGACAGAGGCAGAGACAGAGACAGAGACAGGGACAGATACAGAGATAGAGACGGAGAGAGAGACAGAGACAGAGACAGACAGGGACAGGGACAGAGGCAGAGACAAAGACAGAGACAAAGTCAGATACAAAGACAGAGACAAAGAGAGAGGCAAAGGCAGAGATAGAGCCGGAGACAGAAGCAGAAACAGAGACAGACACAGGGAGAGAGACAGAGACAGAGACGGAGACAGAGCCGGAGACAGAAGCAGAGACAGAGACAGACACAGGGAGAGAGACAGAGGCAGAGACAGCGTCAGAGACAGAAGCAGAGACAGAGACAGACACAGGGAGAGAGACAGAGACAGAGACGGAGACAGAGATAGAGACAGAGACAGAGACAGAGACAGAGACAGAGGAGTGATGCCCACTTGGACGTTGACCGTCTGGACGCGTCCCGATTGGACGCGTTCGAATTCAAAACGGTGCAGATAAGACCGAACCAGGCCTAACTGAACCTAAAATAACCTAACTCCACCTAACATAGCCTAACGTAAGGGAAATTAGTGTTCAAACGGCATCGATTCGAAGTGAAAGACGTCCGATCGGGACGCGTCCAAACGGAACGCGTCCAATCGGGACCGTCCAATCGAGACGCGTCCAATCGGTCGACGTCCAAGTGGGACACCCCAGAGACAGAGACAGAGACAGAAACAGAGACAGAGGCGGAGACAGAGACAGGGACAGAGACAGAGACGGAGACGGAGACAGAGACAGAGACAGAGACAGAGACAGAGACAGAGACAGAGACAGAGAGAGAGACAGAGACAGAGACAGAGACAGAGACAGAGACAGGGACAGAGACAGAGACAGAGACGGAGACAGAGACAGAGACAGAGACGGAGACAGAGATAGAGACAGAGACAGAGACAGAGACAGAGACAGGAACAGAGACAGAGGAAGAAACAAAGGCAGAGACAAAGTCAGATACAAAGACAGTGACAAAGAGAGAGGCAAAGGCAGAGAAAGAGACAGAGACAGAGGCAGAGACAGAGACAGAGACAGAGACAGAGACAGAGACAGAGACAGAGACAGAGACACAGACAGAGACAGAAACAGAGACAGAGACAGAGACAGAGACAGGGACAGAGACAGAGGAAGAGAGAAAGGCAGAGACAAATTCAGATACAAAGACAGAGACAAAGAGAGAAGCAAGGGCAGAGAAAGAGACAGAGACAGAGACAGAGACAGAGACAGAGACAGAGACAGAGGAAGAGGCAAAGGCAGAGACAGAGACAGAGGCAGAGACAGAGACAGAGACAGAGACAGAGACAGAGACAGGGACAGAGACAGAGGAAGAGGCAAAGGCAGAGACAAAGTCAGATACACAGACAGAGACAAAGAGAGAAGCAAGGGCAGAGAAAGAGACAGAGACAGAGGCAGAGACAGAGTCAGACACAGGGAGAGAAACAGAGGCAGAGGCGGAGACAGAGGCAGAGACAGAGACAGATACAGAGACGGAGACAGAGATAGATACAGATACAGAGACAGCGACAGAGACAGAGACAGAGGCAGAGGGACAGCAACTGACGGGCAGGGACACAGAGACACAGACACAGAGACAGACACAGAGGCAGATATAGAGACACAGACAGAGACAGGGACAGATACAGAGATAGAGACGGAGAGAGAGACAGAGACAGAGACAGAGACAGAGACAGAGACAGAGACAGAGACAGAGACAGAGACAGAGACAGAGACAGAGACAGAGACAGAGACAGAGACAGAGTCAGAGACAGAGACACAGACAGAGACAGAAACAGAGACAGAGACAGAGACAGAGACAGCGACAGGGACAGAGACAGAGGAAGAGACAAAGGCAGAGACAAAGTCAGATACAAAGACAGAGACAAAGAGAGAAGCAAGGGCAGAGAAAGAGACAGAGACAGAGACAGAGACAGAGACAGAGACAGAGACAGAGACAGAGACAGAGACAGAGACAGAGACAGAGACAGGGACAGAGACAGAGGAAGAGGCAAAGGCATAGACAGAGACAGAGACAGAGACAGAGACAGAGACAGAGACAGAGACAGAGACAGAGACAGAGACAGAGACAGGGACAGAGACAGAGGAAGAGGCAAAGGCAGAGACAAAGTCAGATACACAGACAGAGACAAAGAGAGAAGCAAGGGCAGAGAAAGAGACAGAGACTGAGGCAGAGACAGAGACAGACACAGGGAGAGAAACAGAGGCAGAGGCGGAGACAGAGGCAGAGACAGAGACAGAGACATGGACGGAGACAGAGATAGATACAGATACAGGGACAGCGACAGAGACAGAGACAGAGGCAGAGGGACAGCAACTGACGGGCAGGGACACAGAGACACAGACACAGAGACAGACACAGAGGCAGATATAGAGACACAGACAGAGACAGGGACAGATACAGAGATAGAGACGGAGAGAGAGACAGAGACAGAGACAGACAGGGACAGGGACAGAGGCAGAGACAGAAGCAGCAAGACAGGGACAGAGGGGCAGGGACACTGAGAAAGAGACACAGAGGCAGACATAGAGGCAGAGGCAGGGGCACAGGCAGAGACAGAGACAGAGACAGAGACAGAAACAGAGACAGAGACAGAGACAGAGACGGAGACAGAGACAGAGACAGAGACAGAGACAGAGACAGAGACAGAGACAGAGACAGGGACAGAGACAGAGGAAGAGGCAAAGGCATAGACAGAGACAGAGACAGAGACAGAGACAGGGACAGAGACAGAGGAAGAGACAAAGGCAGAGACAAAGTCAGATACAAAGACAGAGACAAAGAGAGAAGCAAGGGCAGAGAAAGAGACAGAGACAGAGACAGAGACAGAGACAGAGACAGAGACAGAGACAGGGACAGAGACAGAGGAAGAGGCAAAGGCATAGACAGAGACAGAGGCAGAGACAGAGACAGAGACAGAGACAGAGACAGAGACAGAGACAGAGACAGAGACACAGACAGAGACAGAAACAGAGACAGAGACAGAGACAGAGACAGAAACAGAGACAGAGACAGGGACAGAGACAGAGGAAGAGACAAAGGCAGAGACAAAGTCAGATACAAAGACAAAGACAAAGAGAGAAGCAAGGGCAGAGAAAGAGACAGAGACAGAGACAGAGGCAGAGGCAGAGGCAGAGACAGAGACAGAGACAGAGACAGAGACAGAGACAGAGACAGAGGCAGAGACAGAGACAGACACAGGGAGAGAAACAGAGGCAGAGGCGGAGACAGAGGCAGAGACAGAGACAGAGACAGAGACGGACACAGAGATAGATACAGATACAGAGACAGCGACAGAGACAGAGACAGAGGCAGAGGGACAGCAACTGACGGGCAGGGACACAGAGACACAGACACAGAGACAGACACAGAGGCAGACATAGAGACACAGACAGAGACAGGGACAGATACAGAGATAGAGACGGAGAGAGAGACAGAGACAGAGACAGACAGGGACAGGGACAGAGGCAGAGACAGAAGCAGCAAGACAGGGACAGAGGGGCAGGGACACTGAGAAAGAGACACAGAGGCAGACATAGAGGCAGAGGCAGGGGCAGAGGCAGAGACAGAGACAGAGACAGAGACAGAGACAGAGACAGAGACAGAGACAGAGAGAGAGACAGAGACAGAGACAGAGACAGAGACAGAGACAGAGACAGAGACAGAGACAGAGACAGAGACAGAGACAGAGACAGAGACAGGAACAGAGACAGAGGAAGAAACAAAGGCAGAGACAAAGTCAGATACAAAGACAGTGACAAAGAGAGAGGCAAAGGCAGAGAAAGAGACAGAGACAGAGGCAGAGACTCAGAAAGAGACAGAGACAGAGACAGAGACAGAAGCAGAGACAGAGACAGGCCGGGACAGGGACAGAGACACAGCAAGAGACAGCGACAGAAACAGAGACAGAGACAGAAACAGAGACAGAGGCGGAGACAGAGACAGAGACAGAGACAGAGACAGAGACAGAGACGGAGACAGAGACGGAGACAGAGATGGAGACAGAGACAGAGACAGAGACAGAGACAGAGACAGAGACAGAGACAGAGACAGAGACAGAGACAGAGACAGAGACAGAGACCGGGACGGAGACGGAGACAGGGAGACAGTAACAGCAGAACACGGACACACAGGCAGACATAGATTAAGAGACAGAGACAGAGACAGCGACAGAGACAGAGAAAGAGACAGAGACGGAGAGAGACAGAGACAGAGACAGAGACAGAGACAGAGGCAGAGACAGAGACAGAGACAGAGGCAGAGACAGAGACATAGACAGAGACAGAGACAGAGACAGAGACAGAGACAGAGGCAGACACAGGGAGAGAAACAGAGACAGAGGCGGAGACAGAGGCAGAGACAGCGACAGAGACGGAGACGGAGACAGAGATAGAGACAGAGACAGAGACAGAGACAGAGACAGAGACAGAGACCGGGATGGAGACGGAGACAGGGAGACAGTAACAGCAGAACACGGACACACAGACAGACATAGATTAAGAGACAGAGACAGAGATAGCGACAGAGACAGAGACAGAGACAGAGACAGAGACAGAGACAGAGACAGAGACAGAGACATAGACAGAGACAAAGAGAGGGGCAAAGGCAGAGACAGAGACAGAGACAGAGACGGAGACGGAGACAGAGACCGGGATGGAGACGGAGACAGGGAGACAGTAACAGCAGAACACGGACACACAGACAGACATAGATTAAGAGACAGAGACAGAGATAGCGACAGAGACAGAGACAGAAACAGAGGCAGAGGCGGAGACAGAGACAGAGACAGAGACAGAGGCGGACACAGGGAGAGAGACAGAGACAGAGACAGAGACAGAGACAGAGACAGAGTCAGATACAAAGACAAAGACAAAGAGAGAGGCAAAGGCAGAGAAAGAGACAGAGATAGAGACTCAGAAAGAGACAGGGACAGAGGCAGAGACAGAAGCAGAGACAGAGACAGGCTGGGACAGAGACGGACACACAGAAAGAGACAGCGACAGAGACAGAGACAGAGGCAGAGGGACAGCAACTGACGGGCAGGGACACAGAGACACGGACACAGAGACAGACACAGAGGCAGAGACAGAGACACAGACAGAGACAGGGACAGATACAGAGATAGAGACGGAGAGAGAGACAGAGACAGAGACAGACACAGGGAGAGAAACAGAGGCAGAGGCGGAGACAGAGGCAGAGACAGAGACAGAGACAGAGACGGAGACAGAGATAGATACAGATACAGAGACAGCGACAGAGACAGAGACAGAGGCAGAGGGACAGCAACTGACGGGCAGGGACACAGAGACACAGACACAGAGACAGACACAGAGGCAGATATAGAGACACAGACAGAGACAGGGACAGATACAGAGATAGAGACGGAGAGAAAGACCGAGACAGAGACAGACAGGGACAGGGACAGAGGCAGAGACAGAAGCAGCAAGACAGGGACAGAGGGGCAGGGACACTGAGAAAGAGACACAGAGGCAGACATAGAGGCAGAGGCAGGGGCAGAGGCAGAGACAGAGACAGACACAGGGAGAGAAACAGAGACAGAGGCGGAGACAGAGGCAGAGACAGCGACAGAGACGGAGACGGAGACAGAGGTAGAGACACAGACAGAGACAGAGACAGAGACAGAGACAGAGGCAGAGACAAAGACAGAGACAAAGTCAGATACAAAGACAGAGACAAAGAGAGAGGCAAGGGCAGTGAAAGAGACAGAGACAGAGGCAGAGACAGAGACAGAGACAGAGACAGAGACAGAGACAGAGACAGAGACAGAGACAGAGACAGAGACAGAGACAGAGACAGAGACAGAGACAGAGACAGAGACAGAGTGAGAGACAGAGACAGAGAGAGAGACAGAGACAGAGACAGAGACAGAGACAGAGACAGAGACAGAGACAGAGACAGAGTCAGAGACAGAGACACAGACAGAGACAGAAACAGAGACAGAGACAGAGACAGAGACAGAGAGAGGGACAGAGACAGAGGAAGAGACAAAGGCAGAGACAAAGTCAGATACAAAGACAGAGACAAAGAGAGAAGCAAGGGCAGAGAAAGAGACAGAGACAGAGGCAGAGACGGAGACGGAGACAGAGAGACAGTAACAGCAGAACACGAACACACAGACAGACATAGATTAAGAGACAGAGACAGAGACACGGACAAAGACAGCGACAGAGACAGAGACAGAGACAGAGACAGAGACAGAGACAGAGGCGGAGACAGAGGCAGAGACAGAGACAGAGACAGAGGCGGAGACAGAGATAGAGACAGAGACAGAGACAGAGACAGAGTCAGAGACAGAGACAGAGACGCAGACGGAGACAGGGAGACAGTAACAGCAGAACACGGACACACAGACAGACATAGATTAAGAGACAGAGACAGAGACAGCGACAGAGACAGAGACCGAGACAGAGACAGAGACAGAGACAGAGACAGGGACAGAGACAGAGGAAGAGACAAATGCAGAGGCAAAGTCAGATACAAAGACAGAGACAAAGAGAGAGGCAAGGGCAGTGAAAGAGACAGAGACAGAGGCAGAGACAGAGACAGAGACAGACACAGGGAGGGAAACAGAGACAGAGGCGGAGACAGAGGCAGAGGCAGAGACAGAGACGGAGACGGAGACGGAGACGGAGACAGAGACAGAGGCAGAGACAGAGACAGAGACAGAGACGGAGACAGAGATAGATACAGATACAGAGACAGCGACAGAGACAGAGACAGAGGCAGAGGGACAGCAACTGACGGGCAGGGACACAGAGACACAGACACAGAGACAGACACAGAGGCAGATATAGAGACACAGACAGAGACAGAGACAGAGACAGAGACAGAGACAGAGACAGAGACAGAGACAGAGAGAGAGACAGAGACAGAGACAGAGACAGAGACAGAGACAGAGACAGAGACAGCGACAGAGACAGAGACAGAGACAGAGGCAGAGACAGAGACAGAGACAGAGTCAGAGACAGAGACAGAGACGCAGACGGAGACAGGGAGACAGAGACAGAGACGCAGACGGAGACAGGGAGACAGTAACAGCAGAACACGGACACACAGACAGACATAGATTAAGAGACAGAGACAGAGACAGCGACAGATACAGAGACAGAGACAGAGACAGAGACAGAGACAGAGACAGAGACAGGGACAGAGACAGAGACAGAGACAAAGGCAGAGACAAAGGCAGAGACAAAGACAGGGACAAAGTCAGATACAAAGACAGAGACAAAGAGAGAGGCAAAGGCAGAGAAAGAGCCGGAGACAGAAGCAGAGACAGAGACAGACACAGGGAGAGTGACAGAGACAGTGACGGTGACAGAGCCGGAGACAGAAGCAGAGACAGAGACAGACACAGGGAGAGAGACAGAGACAGAGACAGAGACAGAGACAGAGACAGAGACAGAGACAGAGACAGAGACAGAGACAGAGACGGAGACAGAGACAGAGACAGAGACGGAGACAGAGATAGAGACACAGACAGAGACAGAGACAGAGACAGAGACAGAGACAGGAACAGAGACAGAGGAAGAAACAAAGGCAGAGACAAAGTCAGATACAAAGACAGTGACAAAGAGAGAGGCAAAGGCAGAGAAAGAGACAGAGACAGAGGCAGAGACAGAGACAGAGACAGGGAGAGAAACAGAGACAGAGGCGGAGACAGAGGCAGAGACAGAGACAGACACAGGGAGAGAAACAGAGACAGCGACAGAGACAGCGACAGAGACAGAGAAAGAGACAGAGACAGAGACAGAGACAGAGACAGAGACAGAGACAGAGACAGGGACAGAGACAGAGACAGAGAGAGAGACAGAGACAGAGAGAGAGACAGAGACAGAGACAGAGACAGAGACAAAGAGAGAAGCAAGGGCAGAGAAAGAGACAGAGACAGAGGCAGAGACGGAGACAGAGACAGAGACAGAGACAGAGACAGAGACAGGGACAGAGACAGGGGAAAAAGCAAAGGCAGAGACAGAGACAGAGGCAGAGACAGAGAAAGAGACAGAGACAGAGACAGAGACAGAGACAGAGACAGAGACAGAGACAGAGACAGAGACAGGGACAGAGACAGAGGAAGAGACAGAGACGGAGACGGAGACAGAGACAGAGACAGAGACAGAGACAGAGACAGAGACAGAGACAAAGAGAGAAGCAAGGGCAGAGAAAGAGACAGAGACAGAGGCAGAGACGGAGACAGAGACAGAGACAGAGACAGAGACAGAGACAGAGACAGGGACAGAGACAGGGGAAAAAGCAAAGGCAGAGACAGAGACAGAGGCAGAGACAGAGAAAGAGACAGAGACAGAGACAGAGACAGAGACAGAGACAGAGACAGAGACAGAGACAGAGACAGGGACAGAGACAGAGGAAGAGACAGAGACGGAGACGGAGACAG
This sequence comes from Megachile willughbiella, assembly GCA_945859595.2. NCBI lineage: Eukaryota > Metazoa > Arthropoda > Insecta > Hymenoptera > Megachilidae > Megachile > Megachile willughbiella. The sequence continues at coordinate 12,024,341 of OX243808.1, read as the reverse complement.
AGACAGAGACAGAGACAGAGACAGAGACAGAGACAGAGACAGAGACAGAGAGAGAGACAGAGACAGAGACAGAGACAGAGACAGAGACAGAGACAGAGACAGAGACAGAGACAGAGACAGAGACAGAGACAGAGACAGAGACAGAGACAGAGACAGAGACAGCGACAGAGACAGAGACAGAGGCAGAGGGACAGCAACTGACGGGCAGGGACACAGAGACACAGACACAGAGACAGACACAGAAGCAGATATAGAGACACAGACAGAGACAGGGACAGATACAGAGATAGAGACGGAGAGAAAGACAGAGACAGAGACAGACAGGGACAGGGACAGAGGGGCAGGGACACGGAGAAAGAGACACAGAGGCAGATATAGAGACACAGACAGAGACAGGGACAGATACAGAGATAGAGACGGAGAGAAAGACAGAGACAGAGACAGACAGGGACAGGGACAGAGGCAGAGACAGAAGCAGCAAGACAGGGACAGAGGGGCAGGGACACGGAGAAAGAGACACAGAGGCAGACATAGAGGCAGAGGCAGGGGCAGAGGCAGAGACAGAGACAGACACAGGGAGAGAAACAGAGACAGAGGCGGAGACAGAGGCAGAGACAGCGACAGAGACGGAGACGGAGACAGAGATAGAGACACAGACAGAGACAGAGACAGAGACAGAGACAGACGCAGAGACAGAGGAAGAAACAAAGGCAGAGACAAAGTCAGATACAAAGACAGTGACAAAGAGAGAGGCAAAGGCAGAGAAAGAGACAGAGACAGAGGCAGAGACAGAGACAGACGCAGGGAGAGAAACAGAGACAGAGGCGGAGACAGAGGCAGAGACAGAGACAGAGACAGAGACGGAGACGGAGACAGAGAGACAGTAACAGCAGAACACGGACACACAGACAGACATAGATTAAGAGACAGAGACAGAGACAGAGACGGAGACGGAGACAGAGAGACAGTAACAGCAGAACACGGACACACAGACAGACATAGATTAAGAGACAGAGACAGAGACAGCGACAGAGACAGCGACAGAGACAGAGACAGAGACAGAGACAGATACAAAGACAGAGACAAAGAGAGAGGCAAAGGCAGAGAAAGAGCCGGAGACAGAAGCAGAGACAGAGACAGACACCGGGAGAGAGACAGAGACAGAGACGGAGACAGAGCCGGAGACAGAAGCAGAGACAGAGACAGATACAGGGAGAGAGACGGAGACAGAGACGGAGACAGAGACAGAGACAGAGACAGAGACAGAGTCAGAGACAGAGACAGAGACAGAGACAGAGACAGAGACAGAGACAGAGACAGCGACAGAGACAGAGACAGAGACAGAGACAGAGACAGAGACAGAGACAGAGTCAGAGACAGAGACAGAGACGCAGACGGAGACAGGGAGACAGTAACAGCAGAACACGGACACACAGACAGACATAGATTAAGAGACAGAGACAGAGACAGCGACAGAGACAGAGACAGAGACAGAGACAGAGACAGAGACAGATACAGAGACAGGGACAGAGACAGAGACAGAGACAAAGGCAGAGACAAAGGCAGAGACAAAGACAGAGACAAAGTCAGATACGAAGACAGAGACAAAGAGAGAGGCAAAGGCAGAGCAAGAGCCGGAGACAGAAGCAGAGACAGAGACAGACACAGGGAGAGTGACAGAGACAGTGACGGTGACAGAGCCGGAGACAGAAGCAGAGACAGAGACAGACACAGGGAGAGAGACAGAGACAGAGACGGAGACAGAGACAGAGACAGAGGAAGAAGCAAAGGCGGAGACAAAGTCAGATACAAAGACAGTGACAAAGAGAGGGGCAAAGGCAGAGAAAGAGACAGAGACAGAGGCAGAGACAGAGACAGACACAGAGACAGAAACAGAGGCAGAGATAGAGACACAGACAGAGACAGGGACAGATACAGAGATAGAGACGGAGAGAGAGACAGAGACAGAGACAGAGACGGAGACGGAGACAGAGACAGAGACAGAGACAGAGACAGAGACAGAGACAGAGACAGAGACAGAGACAGAGAGAGAGACAGAGACAGAGACAGAGACAGAGACAGAGACAGAGACAGAGACAGAGACAGAGACAGAGACAGAGACGGAGACAGAGACAGAGACAGAGACGGAGACAGAGATAGAGACAGAGACAGAGACAGAGACAGGAACAGAGACAGAGGAAGAAACAAAGGCAGAGACAAAGTCAGATACAAAGACAGTGACAAAGAGAGAGGCAAAGGCAGAGAAAGAGACAGCGACAGAGGCAGAGACAGAGACAGAGACAGGGAGAAAAACAGAGACAGAGGCGGAGACAGAGGCAGAGACAGAGACAGAGACAGAGACGCAGACGGAGACAGGGAGACAGTAACAGCAGAACACGGACACACAGACAGACATAGATTAAGAGACAGAGACAGAGACAGCGACAGAGACAGAGACAGAGACAGAGACAGAGACAGAGACAGAGACAGGGACAGAGACAGAGGAAGAGACAGAGACAGAGACAGAAACAGAGACAGAGACAGAAACAGAGATAGAGACAAAGACAGAGACAGAGACAGAGACAGAGACAGAGACAGAGACAGAGACAGATACAAAGAGAGAGGCAAAGGCAGAGAAAGAGCCGGAGACAGAAGCAGAGACAGAGACAGACACCGGAAGAGAGACAGAGACAGAGACGGAGACAGAGCCGGAGACAGAAGCAGAGACAGAGACAGATACAGGGAGAGAGACAGAGACAGAGACAGAGACAGAGTCAGAGACAGAGACAGAGGCAGAGACAGAGACAGAGACAGAGACAGCGACAGAGACAGAGACAGAGACAGAGGCAGAAACAGAGACAGAGACGGAGACAGAGACAGAGTCAGAGACAGAGACACAGACAGAGACAGAAACAGAGACAGAGACAGGGACAGAGACAGAGGAAGAGACAAAGGCAGAGACAAAGTCAGATACAAAGGCAGAGACAAAGAGAGAAGCAAGGGCAGAGAAAGAGACAGAGACAGAGGCAGAGACAGAGACAAAGGCAGAGACAAAGGCAGAGACAAAGACAGGGACAATGTCAGATACAAAGACAGAGACAAAGAGAGAGGCAAAGGCAGAGAAAGAGCCGGAGACAGAAGCAGAGACAGAGACAGACACAGGGAGGGTGACAGAGACAGTGACGGTGACAGAGCCGGAGACAGAAGCAGAGACAGAGACAGACACAGGGAGAGAGACAGAGACAGAGACAGAGACAGAGACAGAGACAGAGACAGAGACAGAGACAGAGACAGAGACGGAGACAGAGACAGAGACAGAGGAAGAGACAAAGGCAGAGACAAAGTCAGATACAAAGACAGAGACAAAGAGAGAAGCAAAGGCAGAGAAAGAGACAGAGACAGAGGCAGAGACGGAGACAGAGACAGAGACAGAGACAGAGACAGAGACAGGGACAGAGACAGGGGAAGAAGCAAAGGCAGAGACAGAGACAGAGACAGAGACAGAGACAGAGACAGAGACAGAGAGAGAGACAGAGACAGAGACAGAGACAGAGACAGAGACAGAGACAGAGACAGAGACAGAGACGGAGACAGAGACGGAGACAGGGACGGAGACAGAGATAGAGACAGAGACAGAGGAAGAAACAAAGGCAGAGACAAAGTCAGATACAAAGACAGTGACAAAGAGAGTGGCAAAGGCAGAGGAAGAGACAGAGACAGAGGCAGAGACAGAGACAGACACAGGGAGAGAAACAGAGACAGAGGCGGAGACAGAGGCAGAGACAGAGACACAGACAGAGACGGAGACGGAGACAGAGAGACAGTAACAGCAGAACACGGACACACAGACAGACATAGATTAAGAGACAGAGACAGAGACAGCGACAGAGACAGCGACAGAGACAGAGACAGAGACAGAGACAGAGACAGAGACAGAGACAGAGGAAGAGACAAAGGCAGAGACAAAGTCAGATACAAAGACAGAGACAAAGAGAGAAGCAAGGGCAGAGAAAGAGACAGAGACAGAGACAGAGACAGAGACAGAGACAGAGACAGAGACAGAGACAGAGACAGAGACAGCGACAGAGACAGAGACAGAGACAGGGACAGAGACAGAGGAAGAGGCAAAGGCAGAGACAGAGACAGAGGCAGAGACAGAGACAGAGACAGAGACAGAGACAGAGACAGAGACAGAGACAGGGACACAGACAGAGGAAGAGGCAAAGGCAGAGACAAAGTCAGATACACAGACAGAGACAAAGAGAGAAGCAAGGGCAGAGAAAGAGACAGAGACAGAGGCAGAGACAGAGACAGACACAGGGAGAGAAACAGAGGCAGAGGCGGAGACAGAGGTAGAGACAGAGACAGAGACAGAGACGGAGACAGAGATAGATACAGATACAGAGACAGCGACAGAGACAGAGGCAGAGGGACAGCAACTGACGGGCAGGGACACAGAGACACAGACACAGAGACAGACACACAGGCAGATATAGAGACACAGACAGAGACAGGGACAGATACAGAGATAGAGACGGAGAGAGAGACAGAGACAGAGACAGACAGGGACAGGAACAGAGGCAGAGACAGAAGCAGCAAGACAGGGACAGAGGGGCAGGGACACTGAGAAAGAGACACAGAGGCAGACATAGAGGCAGAGGCAGGGGCAGAGGCAGAGACAGGGACAGAGACGGAGACAGAAACAGAGACAGAGACAGAGACAGAGACAGAGACAAAGACAGAGACAGAGGCAGAGACAAAGACAGAGACAAAGTCAGATACAAAGACAGAGACAAAGAGAGAGGCAAAGGCAGAGATAGAGCCGGAGACAGAAGCAGAAACAGAGACAGACACAGGGAGAGAGACAGAGACAGAGACGGAGACAGAGCCGGAGACAGAAGCAGAGACAGAGACAGACACAGGGAGAGAGACAGAGGCAGAGACAGCGTCAGAGACAGAAGCAGAGACAGAGACAGACACAGGGAGAGAGACAGAGACAGAGACGGAGACAGAGATAGAGACAGAGACAGAGTCAGAGACAGAGACAGAGACAGGAACAGAGACAGAGGAAGAAACAAAGGCAGAGACAAAGTCAGATACAAAGACAGTGACAAAGAGAGAGGCAAAGGCAGAGATAGAGCCGGAGACAGAAGCAGAAACAGAGACAGACACAGGGAGAGAGACAGAGACAGAGCCGGAGACAGAGCCGGAGACAGAAGCAGAGACAGAGACAGACACAGGGAGAGAGACAGAGGCAGAGACAGCGTCAGAGACAGAAGCAGAGACAGAGACAGACACAGGGAGAGAGACAGAGACAGAGACGGAGACAGAGATAGAGACAGAGACGGAGACAGAGATAGATACAGATACAGAGACAGCGACAGAGACAGAGACAGAGGCAGAGGGACAGCAACTGACGGGCAGGGACACAGAGACACAGACACAGAGACAGACACAGAGGCAGATATAGAGACACAGACAGAGACAGGGACAGATACAGAGACAGAGACGGAGACAGAGACGGAGACAGAGACAGAGACAGAGACGGAGACAGAGATAGAGACAGAGACAGAGACAGGAACAGAGACAGAGGAAGAAACAAAGGCAGAGACAAAGTCAGATACAAAGACAGTGACAAAGAGAGAGGCAAAGGCAGAGAAAGAGACAGAGACAGAGGCAGAGACAGAGACAGAGACAGAGACAGAGACAGAGACAGAGACAGAGACACAGACAGAGACAGAAACAGAGACAGAGACAGAGACAGAGACAGGAACAGAGACAGAGGAAGAAACAAAGGCAGAGACAAAGTCAGATACAAAGACAGTGACAAAGAGAGAGGCAAAGGCAGAGAAAGAGACAGAGACAGAGGCAGAGACAGAGACAGAGACAGGGACAGATACAGAGATAGAGACGGAGAGAGAGACAGAGACAGAGACAGACAGGGACAGGGACAGAGGCAGAGACAAAGACAGAGACAAAGTCAGATACAAAGACAGAGACAAAGAGAGAGGCAAAGGCAGAGATAGAGCCGGAGACAGAAGCAGAAACAGAGACAGACACAGGGAGAGAGACAGAGACAGAGACGGAGACAGAGCCGGAGACAGAAGCAGAGACAGAGACAGACACAGGGAGAGAGACAGAGGCAGAGACAGCGTCAGCGACAGAAGCAGAGACAGAGACAGACACAGGGAGAGAGACAGAGACAGAGACGGAGACAGAGATAGAGACAGAGACAGAGACAGAGACAGAGACAGAGGAGTGATGCCCACTTGGACGTTGACCGTCTGGACGCGTCCCGATTGGACGCGTTCGAATTCAAAACGGTGCAGATAAGACCGAACCAGGCCTAACTGAACCTAAAATAACCTAACTCCACCTAACATAGCCTAACGTAAGGGAAATTAGTGTTCAAACGGCATCGATTCGAAGTGAAAGACGTCCGATCGGGACGCGTCCAAACGGAACGCGTCCAATCGGGACCGTCCAATCGAGACGCGTCCAATCGGTCGACGTCCAAGTGGGACACCCCAGAGACAGAGACAGAGACAGAAACAGAGACAGAGGCGGAGACAGAGACAGGGACAGAGACAGAGACGGAGACGGAGACAGAGACAGAGACAGAGACAGAGACAGAGACAGAGACAGAGACAGAGAGAGAGACAGAGACAGAGACAGAGACAGAGACAGAGACAGAGACAGAGACAGGGACAGAGACAGAGACAGAGACGGAGACAGAGACAGAGACAGAGACGGAGACAGAGATAGAGACAGAGACAGAGACAGAGACAGAGACAGGAACAGAGACAGAGGAAGAAACAAAGGCAGAGACAAAGTCAGATACAAAGACAGTGACAAAGAGAGAGGCAAAGGCAGAGAAAGAGACAGAGACAGAGGCAGAGACAGAGACAGAGACAGAGACAGAGACAGAGACAGAGACAGAGACAGAGACACAGACAGAGACAGAAACAGAGACAGAGACAGAGACAGAGACAGGGACAGAGACAGAGGAAGAGAGAAAGGCAGAGACAAATTCAGATACAAAGACAGAGACAAAGAGAGAAGCAAGGGCAGAGAAAGAGACAGAGACAGAGACAGAGACAGAGACAGAGACAGAGACAGAGGAAGAGGCAAAGGCAGAGACAGAGACAGAGGCAGAGACAGAGACAGAGACAGAGACAGAGACAGAGACAGGGACAGAGACAGAGGAAGAGGCAAAGGCAGAGACAAAGTCAGATACACAGACAGAGACAAAGAGAGAAGCAAGGGCAGAGAAAGAGACAGAGACTGAGGCAGAGACAGAGACAGACACAGGGAGAGAAACAGAGGCAGAGGCGGAGACAGAGGCAGAGACAGAGACAGATACAGAGACGGAGACAGAGATAGATACAGATACAGAGACAGCGACAGAGACAGAGACAGAGGCAGAGGGACAGCAACTGACGGGCAGGGACACAGAGACACAGACACAGAGACAGACACAGAGGCAGATATAGAGACACAGACAGAGACAGGGACAGATACAGAGATAGAGACGGAGAGAGAGACAGAGACAGAGACAGAGACAGAGACAGAGACAGAGACAGAGACAGAGACAGAGACAGAGACAGAGACAGAGACAGAGACAGAGACAGAGACAGAGTCAGAGACAGAGACACAGACAGAGACAGAAACAGAGACAGAGACAGAGACAGAGACAGCGACAGGGACAGAGACAGAGGAAGAGACAAAGGCAGAGACAAAGTCAGATACAAAGACAGAGACAAAGAGAGAAGCAAGGGCAGAGAAAGAGACAGAGACAGAGACAGAGACAGAGACAGAGACAGAGACAGAGACAGAGACAGAGACAGAGACAGAGACAGAGACAGAGACAGAGACAGAGACAGGGACAGAGACAGAGGAAGAGGCAAAGGCATAGACAGAGACAGAGACAGAGACAGAGACAGAGACAGAGACAGAGACAGAGACAGAGACAGAGACAGGGACAGAGACAGAGGAAGAGGCAAAGGCAGAGACAAAGTCAGATACACAGACAGAGACAAAGAGAGAAGCAAGGGCAGAGAAAGAGACAGAGACTGAGGCAGAGACAGAGACAGACACAGGGAGAGAAACAGAGGCAGAGGCGGAGACAGAGGCAGAGACAGAGACAGAGACAGAGACGGAGACAGAGATAGATACAGATACAGGGACAGCGACAGAGACAGAGACAGAGGCAGAGGGACAGCAACTGACGGGCAGGGACACAGAGACACAGACACAGAGACAGACACAGAGGCAGATATAGAGACACAGACAGAGACAGGGACAGATACAGAGATAGAGACGGAGAGAGAGACAGAGACAGAGACAGACAGGGACAGGGACAGAGGCAGAGACAGAAGCAGCAAGACAGGGACAGAGGGGCAGGGACACTGAGAAAGAGACACAGAGGCAGACATAGAGGCAGAGGCAGGGGCACAGGCAGAGACAGAGACAGAGACAGAGACAGAAACAGAGACAGAGACAGAGACAGAGACGGAGACAGAGACAGAGACAGAGACAGAGACAGAGACAGAGACAGAGACAGAGACAGGGACAGAGACAGAGGAAGAGGCAAAGGCATAGACAGAGACAGAGACAGAGACAGAGACAGGGACAGAGACAGAGGAAGAGACAAAGGCAGAGACAAAGTCAGATACAAAGACAGAGACAAAGAGAGAAGCAAGGGCAGAGAAAGAGACAGAGACAGAGACAGAGACAGAGACAGAGACAGAGACAGGGACAGAGACAGAGGAAGAGGCAAAGGCATAGACAGAGACAGAGGCAGAGACAGAGACAGAGACAGAGACAGAGACAGAGACAGAGACAGAGACAGAGACAGAGACAGGGACAGAGACAGAGGAGGAGGCAAAGGCAGAGACAAAGTCAGATACACAGACAGAGACAAAGAGAGAAGCAAGGGCAGAGAAAGAGACAGAGACAGAAACAGAGACAGAGACAGAGACAGAGACAGAGACAGAGACACAGACAGAGACAGAAACAGAGACAGAGACAGAGACAGAGACAGAGACAGAGACAGAGACAGGGACAGAGACAGAGGAAGAGACAAAGGCAGAGACAAAGTCAGATACAAAGACAAAGACAAAGAGAGAAGCAAGGGCAGAGAAAGAGACAGAGACAGAGACAGAGGCAGAGGCAGAGGCAGAGACAGAGACAGAGACAGAGACAGAGACAGAGACAGAGACAGAGGCAGAGACAGAGACAGACACAGGGAGAGAAACAGAGGCAGAGGCGGAGACAGAGGCAGAGACAGAGACAGAGACAGAGACGGAGACAGAGATAGATACAGATACAGAGACAGCGACAGAGACAGAGACAGAGGCAGAGGGACAGCAACTGACGGGCAGGGACACAGAGACACAGACACAGAGACAGACACAGAGGCAGACATAGAGACACAGACAGAGACAGGGACAGATACAGAGATAGAGACGGAGAGAGAGACAGAGACAGAGACAGACAGGGACAGGGACAGAGGCAGAGACAGAAGCAGCAAGACAGGGACAGAGGGGCAGGGACACTGAGAAAGAGACACAGAGGCAGACATAGAGGCAGAGGCAGGGGCAGAGGCAGAGACAGAGACAGAGACAGAGACAGAGACAGAGACAGAGACAGAGACAGAGAGAGAGACAGAGACAGAGACAGAGACAGAGACAGAGACAGAGACAGAGACAGAGACAGAGACAGAGACAGGAACAGAGACAGAGGAAGAAACAAAGGCAGAGACAAAGTCAGATACAAAGACAGTGACAAAGAGAGAGGCAAAGGCAGAGAAAGAGACAGAGACAGAGGCAGAGACTCAGAAAGAGACAGAGACAGAGACAGAGACAGAAGCAGAGACAGAGACAGGCCGGGACAGGGACAGAGACACAGCAAGAGACAGCGACAGAAACAGAGACAGAGACAGAAACAGAGACAGAGGCGGAGACAGAGACAGAGACAGAGACAGAGACAGAGACAGAGACGGAGACAGAGACGGAGACAGAGATGGAGACAGAGACAGAGACAGAGACAGAGACAGAGACAGAGACAGAGACAGAGACAGAGACAGAGACAGAGACAGAGACAGAGACCGGGACGGAGACGGAGACAGGGAGACAGTAACAGCAGAACACGGACACACAGGCAGACATAGATTAAGAGACAGAGACAGAGACAGCGACAGAGACAGAGACAGAGACAGAGACGGAGAGAGACAGAGACAGAGACAGAGACAGAGACAGAGGCAGAGACAGAGACAGAGACAGAGGCAGAGACAGAGACATAGACAGAGACAGAGACAGAGACAGAGACAGAGACAGAGGCAGACACAGGGAGAGAAACAGAGACAGAGGCGGAGACAGAGGCAGAGACAGCGACAGAGACGGAGACGGAGACAGAGATAGAGACAGAGACAGAGACAGAGACAGAGACAGAGACAGAGACCGGGATGGAGACGGAGACAGGGAGACAGTAACAGCAGAACACGGACACACAGACAGACATAGATTAAGAGACAGAGACAGAGATAGCGACAGAGACAGAGACAGAGACAGAGACAGAGACAGAGACAGAGACAGAGACAGAGACATAGACAGAGACAAAGAGAGGGGCAAAGGCAGAGACAGAGACAGAGACAGAGACGGAGACGGAGACAGAGACCGGGATGGAGACGGAGACAGGGAGACAGTAACAGCAGAACACGGACACACAGACAGACATAGATTAAGAGACAGAGACAGAGATAGCGACAGAGACAGAGACAGAAACAGAGGCAGAGGCGGAGACAGAGACAGAGACAGAGACAGAGGCAGACACAGGGAGAGAGACAGAGACAGAGACAGAGACAGAGACAGAGACAGAGTCAGAGACAGAGACAGAGACAGGGACACAGACAGAGGAAGAGACAAAGGCAGAGACAAAGTCAGATACAAAGACAGAGACAAAGAGAGAAGCAAGGGCAGGGAAAGAGACAGAGACAGAGGCAGAGACAGAGACAGACACAGGGAGAGAAACAGAGGCAGAGGCGGAGACAGAGGCAGAGACAGAGACAGAGACAGAGACAGAGACGGAGACAGAGATAGAGACAGAGACAGAGACAGAGACAGAGTCAAAGACAGAGACAAAGTCAGATACAAAGACAAAGACAAAGAGAGAGGCAAAGGCAGAGAAAGAGACAGAGATAGAGACTCAGAAAGAGACAGGGACAGAGGCAGAGACAGAAGCAGAGACAGAGACAGGCTGGGACAGAGACGGACACACAGAAAGAGACAGCGACAGAGACAGAGACAGAGGCAGAGGGACAGCAACTGACGGGCAGGGACACAGAGACACGGACACAGAGACAGACACAGAGGCAGAGACAGAGACACAGACAGAGACAGGGACAGATACAGAGATAGAGACGGAGAGAGAGACAGAGACAGAGACAGACAGGGACAGGGACAGAGACAGAGACAGAGACAGAGACAGAGACATAGACAGAGACAGAGACAGCGACAGAGACAGAGACAGACGCAGAGGGACAGCAACTGAGGGGCAGGGACGCAGAGACACAGACACAGAGACAGAAACAGAGGCAGAGATAGAGACACAGACAGAGACAGGGACAGATACAGAGATAGAGACGGAGAGAGAGAGGGAGACAGAGACAGACAGGGACAGGGACAGAGACAGAGACAGAGACAGAGACAGAGACAGCGACATAGACAGAGACAGAGACAGAGACAGAGACAGAGACAGAGACAGAGACAGAGGCAGAGACAAAGGCAGAGACAAAGTCAGATACAAAGACAGAGACAAAGAGAGAGGCAAAGGCAGAGATAGAGCCGGAGACAGAAGCAGAAACAGAGACAGACACAGGGAGAGAGACAGAGACAGAGACGGAGACAGAGCCGGAGACAGAAGCAGAGACAGAGACAGACACAGGGAGAGAGACAGAGACAGAGACGGAGACAGAGATAGAGACAGGAACAGAGACAGAGGAAGAAACAAAGGCAGAGACAAAGTCAGATACAAAGACAGTGACAAAGAGAGAGGCAAAGGCAGAGATAGAGCCGGAGACAGAAGCAGAAACAGAGACAGACACAGGGAGAGAGACAGAGACAGAGCCGGAGACAGAGCCGGAGACAGAAGCAGAGACAGAGACAGACACAGGGAGAGAGACAGAGGCAGAGACAGCGTCAGAGACAGAAGCAGAGACAGAGACAGACACAGGGAGAGAGACAGAGACAGAGACGGAGACAGAGATAGATACAGAGACAGAGACAGAGACAGAGACAGAGACACAGACAGAGACAGAAACAGAGACAGAGGCGGAGACAGAGATAGAGACAGAGACAGTGACGGAGACGGAGACAGAGACAGAGACAGAGACAGAGACAGAGAGAGAGACAGAGACAGAGACAGAGACAGAGACAGAGACAGAGACAGAGACAGAGACAGAGACAGAGACAGAGACAGAGACAGAGACGGAGACAGAGACAGAGACGGAGACAGAGATAGAGACAGAGACAGAGACAGAGACAGAGACAGAGACAGAGACAGAGACAGGAACAGAGACAGAGGAAGAAACAAAGGCAGAGACAAAGTCAGATACAAAGACAGTGACAAAGAGAGAGGTAAAGGCAGAGAAAGAGACAGAGACAGAGGCAGAGACAGAGACAGACACAGGGAGAGAAACAGAGACAGAGGCGGAGACAGAGACAGAGACAGAGACAGCGACAGAGACAGAGACAAAGACAGAGACAGAGGCAGAGACAGAGACAGAGACAGAGACAGAGACATAGGCAGAGACAAAGACAGAGACAAAGTCAGATACAAAGACAAAGACAAAGAGAGAGGCAAAGGCAGAGAAAGAGACAGAGACAGAGGCAGAAACAGAGACAGACACAGGGAGAGAGACAGAGAAACAGAGGCAGAGACAGAGGCAGAGGGACAGTAACAGAGGGGCAGGGACACAGAGACACAGACAGAGAGGCAGACACTGAGACAGAGGCAAAGCCAGAGACATGGACAGAGACTGTGACAGTGACGGAGACAGAGACAGAGATAGAGACTCAGAAAGAGACAGAGACAGAGACAGAGACAGAAGCAGAGACAGAGACAGGCCGGGACAGAGACAGAGACACAGCAAGAGACAGCGACAGAAACAGAGACAGAGACAGAAACAGAGACAGAGGCGGAGACAGAGACAGAGACAGAGACAGAGACAGAGACAGAGACGGAGACAGAGACGGAGACAGAGATGGAGACAGAGACAGAGACAGAGACAGAGACAGAGACAGAGACAGAGACAGAGACAGAGACAGAGACAGAGACCGGGACGGAGACGGAGACAGGGAGACAGTAACAGCAGAACACGGACACACAGGCAGACATAGATTATGAGACAGAGACAGAGACAGCGACAGAGACAGAGACAGAGACAGAGACGGAGACAGAGACAGAGACAGAGACAGAGACAGAGGCAGAGACAGAGACAGAGACAGAGACAGAGACATAGACAGAGACAGAGACAGAGACAGAGACAGAGGCAGACACAGGGAGAGAAACAGAGACAGAGGCGGAGACAGAGGCAGAGACAGCGACAGAGACGGAGACGGAGACAGAGATAGAGACACAGACAGAGACAGAGACAGAGACAGAGACAGAGACAGAGACAAAGACAGAGACAGAGGCAGAGACAAAGACAGAGACAAAGTCAGATACACAGACAGAGACAAAGAGAGAGGCAAAGGCAGAGATAGAGCCGGAGACAGAAGCAGAAACAGAGACAGACACAGGGAGAGAGACAGAGACAGAGACGGAGACAGAGCCGGAGACAGAAAGAGACAGAGACAGACACAGGGAGAGAGACAGAGAGAGAGACGGAGACAGAGACAGAGACAGAGACAGAGACAGATACAGAGACAGAGACAGAGACAGAGACAGAGACAGCGACAGAGACAGAGACAGGGACAGAGATAGAGACAGAGACAGAGACAGAGACAGAGACAGAGACAGAGACAGAGACAGAGACAGAGGCAGAGACAAAGACGGAGACGGAGACAGGGACAGAGACAGAGGAAGAGACAAAGGCAGAGGCAAAGTCAGATACAAAAGACAGAGGCAAAGAGAGAAGCAAGGGCAGAGAAAGGGACAGAGACAGAGGCAGAGACAGAGACAGAGACAGAGACGGAGACAGAGACCGGGATGGAGACGGAGACAGGGAGACAGTAACAGCAGAACACGGACACACAGACAGACATAGATTAAGAGACAGAGACAGAGATAGCGACAGAGACAGAGACAGAGACAGAGACAGAGACAGAGACAGAGACAGAGACAGAGACAGAGACAGAGACAGAGACAGAGACAGAGACAGAGACAGAGACAGAGACAGAGACAGAGACAGAGATAGAGACAGAGACAGAGACAGAGATAGCGACAGAGACAGAGACAGAGACAGAGACAGAGACAGAGACAGAGACAGAGACAGAGACAGAGACAGAGACAGAGACAGAGACAGAGACAGAGACGGAGACAGAGCCGGAGACAGAAGCAGAGACAGAGACAGACACAGGGAGAGAGACAGAGGCAGAGACAGCGTCAGAGACAGAAGCAGAGACAGAGACAGACACAGGGAGAGAGACAGAGACAGAGACGGAGACAGAGATAGAGACAGAGACAGAGACAGAGACAGAGACAGAGACATACACAGAGACAGAAACAGAGACAGAGACAGAGACAGAGACAGAGACAGAGACAGAGACAGAGACAGAGACAGACGCAGAGACAAAGGCAGAGACAAAGTCAGATACAAAGACAGAGACAAAGAGAGAGACAAAGAGAGAGGCAAAGGCAGAGATAGAGCCGGAGACAGAAGCAGAAACAGAGGCAGACACACGGAGAGAGAGAGAGACAGAGACGGAGACAGAGCCGGAGACAGAAGCAGAGGCAGAGACAGACACAGGGAGAGAGACAGAGGCAGAGACAGCGTCAGAGACAGAAGCAGAGACAGAGACAGACACAGGGAGAGAGACAGAGACAGAGACGGAGACAGAGATAGAGACAGAAACAGAGACAGAGACAGAGACAGGAACAGAGACAGAGGAAGAAACAAAGGCAGAGACAAAGTCAGATACAAAGACAGTGACAAAGAGAGAGGCAAAGGCAGAGAAAGAGACAGAGACAGAGGCAGAGACAGAGACAGACACAGGGAGAGAAACAGAGACAGAGGCGGAGACAGAGGCAGAGACAGAGACAGAGACAGAGACGGAGACGGAGACAGAGACAGAGACAGAGACAGCGACAGAGACAGCGACAGAGACAGAGACAGAGACAGCGACAGAAACAGAGACAGAGACAGAGACAGAGACAGAGACAGAGACAGGGACAGAGACAGAGACAGAGACAGAGACAGAGACAGGGACAGAGACAGAGACAGAGACAGAGACACAGACAGAGACAGAGACAGAGACAGAGTCAGAGACAGAGACAGAGACAGAGACAGAGACAGAGACAGAGACAGAGACAGGGACACAGACAGAGGAAGAGACAAAGGCAGAGACAAAGTCAGATACAAAGACAGAGACAAAGAGAGAAGCAAGGGCAGGGAAAGAGACAGAGACAGAGGCAGAGACAGAGACAGACACAGGGAGAGAAACAGAGGCAGAGGCGGAGACAGAGGCAGAGACAGAGACAGAGACAGAGACAGAGACGGAGAGAGAGATAGAGACAGAGACAGAGACAGAGACAGAGTCAAAGACAGAGACAAAGTCAGATACAAAGACAGAGACAAAGAGAGAGGCAAAGGCAGAGATAGAGCCGGAGACAGAAGCAGAAACAGAAACAGACACAGGGAGAGAGACAGAGACAGAGACGGAGACAGAGCCGGAGACAGAAGCAGAGACAGAGACAGACACAGGGAGAGAAACAGAGACAGAGGCGGAGACAGAGGCAGACACAGAGACATAGACAGAGACGGAGACAGAGATAGAGACAGAGACAGAGACAGAGACAGAGACAGAGACAAAGACAGAGACAAAGTCAGATACAAAGACAAAGAGAGAGGCAAAGGCAGAGAAAGAGGCAGAGATAGAGACACAGACAGAGACAGGGACAGATACAGAGATAGAGACGGAGGGAGAAACAGAGACAGAGACAGACAGGGAAAGGGACAGATGCAGAGACAGAAGCAGAAATACAGGGACAGAGGGGCAGGGACACTGAGAAAGAGACACAGAGGCAGACATAGAGGCAGAGGCAGGGGCAGAGGAAGAGACAGAGACAGAGACAGAGACAGAGACAGAGACAGAGACAGAGATAGAGACAGAGGCAGAGATAGAGACAGAGGCAAACACAGAGAGAGAAACAGAGACAGAGGCGGAGACAGAGGCAGAGACAGCGACAGAGACGGAGACGGAGACAGAGGTAGAGACACAGACAGAGACAGAGACAGAGACAGAGACAGAGACAGAGACAGAGACAGAGACAGAGACAAAGACAGAGACAGAGACAGAGACAGAGACAGAGACAGAGACAGAGACAGAGACGGAGACGGAGACAGAGACAGAGACAGAGACAGAGACAGAGACAGAGACAGAGACAAGGACAGAGACAGAGGCAGAGACAGAGACAGAGACAGAGACAGAGACATAGGCAGAGACAAAGACAGAGACAAAGTCAGATACAAAGACAAAGGCAAAGAGAGAGGCAAAGGCAGAGAAAGAGACAGAGACAGAGGCAGAAACAGAGACAGAGGCGGAGACAGAGACAGAGAAAGAGAGACAGAGGCAGAGGGACAGTAACAGAGGGGCAGGGACACAGAGACACAGAGAGAGAGGCAGACACTGAGACAGAGGCAAAGCCAGAGACAGAGACATAGACAGAGACAGAGACAGAGACAGAGACAGAGACAGAGACAGAGACAGAGACGGAGACGGACACAAGGAGACAGGAACAGCAGAACACGGACACACAGACAGACATATATTAAGAGACAGAGACAGAGACAGCGACAAAGACAGAGACAGAGGCAGAGACAGAGAGAGAGACAGAGACAAAGACAGAGACAGAGACAGAGACAGAGACAGAGACAGAGGCAGAGACAGAGACAGAGACAGAGGCAGAGACAACGACAGAGACAAAGTCAGATACAAAGACAGAGACAAAGAGAGAGGCAAAGGCAGAGAAAGAGCCCGAGACAGAAGCAGAGACAGAGATGGAGACAGAGACAGAGACAGAGACAGAGCCAGAGACAGAGACAGAGACAGAGACAGAGACAGAGACAGAGACAGCGACAGAGACAGAGACAGGGACAGAGACAGAGACAGAGACAGAGACAGAGACAGAGACAGAGGCAGAGACAAAGACAGAGACAAAGTCAGATACAAAGACAAAGACAAAGAGAGAGGCAAAGGCAGAGAAAGAGACAGAGAAAGAGGCAGAAACAGAGACAGACACAGGGAGAGAGACAGAGACAGAGGCGGAGACAGAGGCAGAGACAGAAGCAGAGACAGAGACAGAGGCAGAGGGACAGCAACTGTCGGGCAGGGACACACGGACACAGACACAGAGACAGACACAGAGGCAGAGATAGAGACACAGACAGAGACAGGGACAGATACAGAGATAGAGACGGAGGGAGAAGCAGAGACAGAGACAGACAGGGAAAGGGACAGAGGCAGAGACAGAAGCAGAAAGACAGGGACAGAGGGGCAGGGACAGAGACAAAGACAGAGACAGAGACAGAGACAGAGACAGAGACAGAGACAGAGACAGAGGCAGAGACAAAAACAGAGACAAAGTCAGATACAAAGACAGAGACAAAGAGAGAGGCAAAGGCAGAGAAAGAGCCGGAGACAGAAGCAGAGACAGAGACAGACACCGGGAGAGAGACAGAGACAGAGACGGAGCCGGAGACAGAAGCAGAGACAGAGACAGACACAGGGAGAAGGACAGAGACAGAGACGGAGACAGAGACAGAGACAGAGACAGAGTCAGAGACAGAGACAGAGACAGAGACAGAGACAGCGACAGAGACAGAGACAGAGACAGAGACAGAGACAGAGGCAGAGACAGAGACAGAGACAGAGACAGAGACAGGAACAGAGACAGAGGAAGAAGCAAAGGCAGAGACAAAGTCAGATACAAAGACAAGGACAAAGAGAGAGGCATAGGCAGAGAATGAGACAGAGACAGAGACAGAGACAGAGACAGAGACAGAGACAGGGAAAGAGACAGAGAAACAGAGACGGAGACAGAGGCAGAGGGACAGTAACAGAGGGGCAGGGACACGGAGACACAGACAGAGAGGCAGACACTGAGAAAAAGGCAAACCCAGAGACAGGGACGGAGACAGCGACAGTGACAGAGACAGAGACAGAGATAGAGACAGAGACAGAGACAAAGACAGAGACAGAGACAGAGACAGAGACAGAGACAGAGGCAGAGACAGAGACAGAGACAGAGACAGGGACAGAGACAGAGGAAGAGACAAAGGCAGAGACAAAGTCAGATACAAAGACAGAGACAAAGAGAGAGGCAAAGGCAGAGATAGAGCCGGAGACAGAAGCAGAAACAGAGGCAGACACAGGGAGAGAGACAGGGACAGAGCCGGAGACAGAGCCGGAGACAGAAGCAGAGACAGAGACAGAGGCAGAGGGACAGCAACTGACGGGCAGGGACACACGGACACAGACACAGAGACAGACACAGGGGCAGAGATAGAGACACAGACAGAGACAGGGACAGATACAGAGATAGAGACGGAGGGAGAAGCAGAGACAGAGACAGACAGGGAAAGGGACAGAGGCAGAGACAGAAGCATAAAGACAGGGACAGAGGGGCAGGGACACTGAGAAAGAGACACAGAGGCAGACATAGAGGCAGAGGCAGGGGCAGAGGCAGAGACAGAGACAGAGACAGAGACAAAGACAGATACAGAGACAGAGACATAGACAGAGACAGAGACAGAGACAGAGACAGAGACAGAGACAGAGACAGAGACAGAGATAGAGACAGAGGCAGAGACAGAGACAGAGGCAGACACAGAGAGAGAAACAGAGACAGAGGCTGAGACAGAGGCAGAGACAGCGACAGAGACGGAGACGGAGACAGAGGTAGAGACACAGACAGAGACAGAGACAGAGACAGAGACAGAGACAGAGACAGAGACAGAGACAGAGACAGAGACAGAGACAAAGACAGAGACAGAGACAGAGACAGAGACAGAGACAGAGACAGAGACAGAGACAGAGACGGAGACAGAGCCGGAGACAGAAGCAGAGACAGAGACAGACACAGGGAGAGAGACAGAGGCAGAGACAGCGTCAGAGACAGAAGCAGAGACAGAGACAGACACAGGGAGAGAGACAGAGACAGAGACGGAGACAGAGATAGAGACAGAGACAGAGACAGAGACAGAGACAGGAACAGAGACAGAGGAAGAAACAAAGGCAGAGACAAAGTCAGATACAAAGACAGTGACAAAGAGAGAGGCAAAGGCAGAGAAAGAGACAGAGACAGATGCAGAGACAGAGACAGACACAGGGAGAGAAACAGAGACAGAGGCGGAGACAGAGGCAGAGACAGAGACAGAGACAGAGACGGAGACGGAGACAGAGACAGAGACAGAGACAGAGACAGAGACAGAGACAAAGACAGAGACAGAGGCAGAGACAGAGACAGAGACAGAGACAGAGACATAGGCAGAGACAAAGACAGAGACAAAGTCAGATACAAAGACAAAGGCAAAGAGAGAGGCAAAGGCAGAGAAAGAGACAGAGACAGAGGCAGAAACAGAGACAGAGGCGGAGACAGAGACAGAGAAAGAGAGACAGAGGCAGAGGGACAGTAACAGAGGGGCAGGGACACAGAGACACAGAGAGAGAGGCAGACACTGAGACAGAGGCAAAGCCAGAGACAGAGACATAGACAGAGACAGAGACAGAGACAGAGACAGAGACAGAGACAGAGACAGAGACAGAGACAGAGACAGAGACAGAGACAGAGACAGAGACAGAGGCAGAGACAGAGACAGAGGCAGACACAGGGAGAGAAACAGAGACAGAGACAGAGACGGAGACAGAGACGGAGACAGAGATGGAGACAGAGACAGAGACAGAGACAGAGACAGAGACAGAGACAGAGACAGAGGAAGAGACAAAGACAGAGACGGAGACAGAGGCAGAGGCAGAGACAGACACAGGGAGAGAGACAGAGACATAGACGGACACAGAGACAGAGACAGAGACAGAGACAGAGACAGAGACAGAGACAGAGACAGAGACAGAGACAGAGACAGAGACAGAGACAGAGACAGAGACAGAGACAGAGACAGAGACAGAGACAGAGACAGAGACAGAGACAGGAACAGAGACAGAGGAAGAAGCAAAGGCAGAGACAAAGTCAGATACAAAGACAAGGACAAAGAGAGAGGCATAGGCAGAGAAAGAGACAGAGACAGAGGCAGAGACAGAGACAGAGGCAGACACAGGGAGAGAAACAGAGACAGAGGCGGAGACAGAGGCAGAGACAGCGACAGAGACGGAGACGGAGACAGAGTTCGAGACACAGACAGAGACAGAGACAGAGACAGAGACAGAGACAAAGACAGAGAAAGAGACAGAGACAGAGACAGAGACAGAGACAGAGACAGAGGCAGAGACAAAGACAGAGACAAAGTCAGATACAAAGACAGAGACAAAGAGAGAGGCAAAGGCAGAGATAGAGCCGGAGACAGAAGCAGAAACAGAGACAGACACAGGGAGAGAGACAGAGACAGGGCCGGAGACAGAGCCGGAGACAGAAGCAGAGACAGAGACAGACACAGGGAGAGAGACAGAGGCAGAGACAGCGTCAGAGACAGAAGCAGAGACAGAGACAGACACAGGGAGAGAGACAGAGACAGGGACGGAGACAGAGATAGAGACAGAGACAGAGACGGAGACAGGGACAGAGACAGGAACAGAGACAGAGGAAGAAACAAAGGCAGAGACAAAGTCAGATACAAAGACAGTGACAAAGAGAGAGGCAAAGGCAGAGAAAGAGACAGAGATAGAGGCAGAGACAGAGAAACAGAGACAGAAACAGAGGCAGAGGGACAGTAACAGAGGGGCAGGGACACAGAGACACAGACAGAGAGGCAGACACTGACACACAGGCAAAGCCAGAGACAGGGACAGAGACAGTGACAGTGACGGAGACAGAGACAGAGATAGAGAAAGTACAAAACCAGAGACAAAGACAGAGGTAGAGACGGATACAGATACAGAGACAGAGACAGACACAGCGAGAGAGACAGAGACAGAGACGGAGACAGAGGCAGAGGCAGAGACAGACACAGGGAGAGAGACAGAGACAGCGTCAGAGACAGAAGCAGAGACAGAGACAGACACAGGGAGAGAGACAGAGACAGAGACGGAGACAGAGATAGAGACAGAGACAGAGACAGAGACGGAGACAGGAACAGAGACAGAGGAAGAAACAAAGGCAGAGACAAAGTCAGATACAAAGACAGTGACAAAGAGAGAGGCAAAGGCAGAGAAAGAGACAGAGACAGAGGCAGAAACAGAGACAGAGGCGGAGACAGAGACAGAGAAAGAGAGACAGAGGCAGAGGGACAGTAACAGAGGGGCAGGGACACAGAGACACAGAGAGAGAGGCAGACACTGAGACAGAGGCAAAGCCAGAGACAGAGACATAGACAGAGACAGAGACAGAGACAGAGACAGAGACAGAGACAGAGGCAGAGACAGAGACAGAGACAGAGGCAGAGACAGAGACAGAGGCAGACACAGGGAGAGAAACAGAGACAGAGGCGGAGACAGAGGCAGAGACAGCGACAGAGACGGAGACGGAGACAGAGGTAGACACACAGACAGAGACAGAGACAGAGACAGAGACAGAGACAAAGACAGAGACAGAGACAGAGACAGAGACAGAGACAGAGGCAGAGACAAAGACAGAGACATAGTCAGATACAAAGACAAAGACAAAGAGAGAGGCAAAGGCAGAGAAAGAGACAGAGATAGAGACTCAGAAAGAGACAGGGACAGAGGCAGAGACAGAAGCAGAGACAGAGACAGGCTGGGACAGAGACGGACACACAGAAAGAGACAGCGACAGAGACAGAGACAGAGGCAGAGGGACAGCAACTGACGGGCAGGGACACAGAGACACGGACACAGAGACAGACACAGAGGCAGAGACAGAGACACAGACAGAGACAGGGACAGATACAGAGATAGAGACGGAGAGAGAGACAGAGACAGAGACAGACAGGGACAGGGACAGAGACAGAGACAGAGACAGAGACAGAGACATAGACAGAGACAGAGACAGCGACAGAGACAGAGACAGACGCAGAGGGACAGCAACTGAGGGGCAGGGACGCAGAGACACAGACACAGAGACAGAAACAGAGGCAGAGATAGAGACACAGACAGAGACAGGGACAGATACAGAGATAGAGACGGAGAGAGAGAGGGAGACAGAGACAGACAGGGACAGGGACAGAGACAGAGACAGAGACAGAGACAGAGACAGCGACATAGACAGAGACAGAGACAGAGACAGAGGCAGAGACAAAGGCAGAGACAAAGTCAGATACAAAGACAGAGACAAAGAGAGAGGCAAAGGCAGAGATAGAGCCGGAGACAGAAGCAGAAACAGAGACAGACACAGGGAGAGAGACAGAGACAGAGACGGAGACAGAGCCGGAGACAGAAGCAGAGACAGAGACAGACACAGGGAGAGAGACAGAGACAGAGACGGAGACAGAGATAGATACAGAGACAGAGACAGAGACAGAGACAGAGACACAGACAGAGACAGAAACAGAGACAGAGGCGGAGACAGAGATAGAGACAGAGACAGTGACGGAGACGGAGACAGAGACAGAGACAGAGACAGAGACAGAGAGAGAGACAGAGACAGAGACAGAGACAGAGACAGAGACAGAGACAGAGACAGAGACAGAGACGGAGACAGAGACAGAGACGGAGACAGAGATAGAGACAGAGACAGAGACAGAGACAGAGACAGAGACAGAGACAGAGACAGGAACAGAGACAGAGGAAGAAACAAAGGCAGAGACAAAGTCAGATACAAAGACAGTGACAAAGAGAGAGGTAAAGGCAGAGAAAGAGACAGAGACAGAGGCAGAGACAGAGACAGACACAGGGAGAGAAACAGAGACAGAGGCGGAGACAGAGACAGAGACAGAGACAGCGACAGAGACAGAGACAAAGACAGAGACAGAGGCAGAGACAGAGACAGAGACAGAGACAGAGACATAGGCAGAGACAAAGACAGAGACAAAGTCAGATACAAAGACAAAGACAAAGAGAGAGGCAAAGGCAGAGAAAGAGACAGAGACAGAGGCAGAAACAGAGACAGACACAGGGAGAGAGACAGAGAAACAGAGGCAGAGACAGAGGCAGAGGGACAGTAACAGAGGGGCAGGGACACAGAGACACAGACAGAGAGGCAGACACTGAGACAGAGGCAAAGCCAGAGACATGGACAGAGACTGTGACAGTGACGGAGACAGAGACAGAGATAGAGACTCAGAAAGAGACAGAGACAGAGACAGAGACAGAAGCAGAGACAGAGACAGGCCGGGACAGAGACAGAGACACAGCAAGAGACAGCGACAGAAACAGAGACAGAGACAGAAACAGAGACAGAGGCGGAGACAGAGACAGAGACAGAGACAGAGACAGAGACAGAGACGGAGACAGAGACGGAGACAGAGATGGAGACAGAGACAGAGACAGAGACAGAGACAGAGACAGAGACAGAGACAGAGACAGAGACAGAGACCGGGACGGAGACGGAGACAGGGAGACAGTAACAGCAGAACACGGACACACAGGCAGACATAGATTATGAGACAGAGACAGAGACAGCGACAGAGACAGAGACAGAGACAGAGACGGAGACAGAGACAGAGACAGAGACAGAGACAGAGGCAGAGACAGAGACAGAGACAGAGACAGAGACAGAGACATAGACAGAGACAGAGACAGAGACAGAGACAGAGGCAGACACAGGGAGAGAAACAGAGACAGAGGCGGAGACAGAGGCAGAGACAGCGACAGAGACGGAGACGGAGACAGAGATAGAGACACAGACAGAGACAGAGACAGAGACAGAGACAGAGACAGAGACAAAGACAGAGACAGAGGCAGAGACAAAGACAGAGACAAAGTCAGATACACAGACAGAGACAAAGAGAGAGGCAAAGGCAGAGATAGGGCCGGAGACAGAAGCAGAAACAGAGACAGAGACATACACAGAGACAGAAACAGAGACAGAGACAGAGACAGAGACAGAGACAGAGACAGAGACAGAGACAGAGACAGACGCAGAGACAAAGGCAGAGACAAAGTCAGATACAAAGACAGAGACAAAGAGAGAGACAAAGAGAGAGGCAAAGGCAGAGATAGAGCCGGAGACAGAAGCAGAAACAGAGACAGACACACGGAGAGAGAGAGAGACAGAGACGGAGACAGAGCCGGAGACAGAAGCAGAGGCAGAGACAGACACAGGGAGAGAGACAGAGGCAGAGACAGCGTCAGAGACAGAAGCAGAGACAGAGACAGACACAGGGAGAGAGACAGAGACAGAGACGGAGACAGAGATAGAGACAGAAACAGAGACAGAGACAGAGACAGGAACAGAGACAGAGGAAGAAACAAAGGCAGAGACAAAGTCAGATACAAAGACAGTGACAAAGAGAGAGGCAAAGGCAGAGATAGAGCCGGAGACAGAAGCAGAAACAGAGACAGACACAGGGAGAGAGACAGGGACAGAGCCGGAGACAGAGCCGGAGACAGAAGCAGAGACAGAGACAGAGGCAGAGGGACAGCAACTGACGGGCAGGGACACACGGACACAGACACAGAGACAGACACAGGGGCAGAGATAGAGACACAGACAGAGACAGGGACAGATACAGAGATAGAGACGGAGGGAGAAGCAGAGACAGAGACAGACAGGGAAAGGGACAGAGGCAGAGACAGAAGCAGAAAGACAGGGACAGAGGGGCAGGGACACTGAGAAAGAGACACAGAGGCAGACATAGAGGCAGAGGCAGGGGCAGAGGCAGAGACAGAGACAGAGACAGAGACAAAGACAGATACAGAGACAGAGACATAGACAGAGACAGAGACAGAGACAGAGACAGAGACAGAGACAGAGACAGAGACAGAGACAGAGACAGAGACAGAGATAGAGACAGAGGCAGAGACAGAGACAGAGGCAGACACAGAGAGAGAAACAGAGACAGAGGCGGAGACAGAGGCAGAGACAGCGACAGAGACGGAGACGGAGACAGAGGTAGAGACACAGACAGAGACAGAGACAGAGACAGAGACAGAGACAGAGACAGAGACAGAGACAGAGACAGAGACAGAGACAGAGACAAAGACAGAGACAGAGACAGAGACAGAGACAGAGACAGAGACAGAGACAGAGACAGAGACGGAGACAGAGCCGGAGACAGAAGCAGAGACAGAGACAGACACAGGGAGAGAGACAGAGGCAGAGACAGCGTCAGAGACAGAAGCAGAGACAGAGACAGACACAGGGAGAGAGACAGAGACAGAGACGGAGACAGAGATAGAGACAGAGACAGATACAGAGACAGAGACAGAGACAGGAACAGAGACAGAGGAAGAAACAAAGGCAGAGACAAAGTCAGATACAAAGACAGTGACAAAGAGAGAGGCAAAGGCAGAGAAAGAGACAGAGACAGATGCAGAGACAGAGACAGACACAGGGAGAGAAACAGAGACAGAGGCGGAGACAGAGGCAGAGACAGAGACAGAGACAGAGACGGAGACGGAGACAGAGACAGAGACAGAGACAGAGACAGAGACAGAGACAAAGACAGAGACAGAGGCAGAGACAGAGACAGAGACAGAGACAGAGACATAGGCAGAGACAAAGACAGAGACAAAGTCAGATACAAAGACAAAGGCAAAGAGAGAGGCAAAGGCAGAGAAAGAGACAGAGACAGAGGCAGAAACAGAGACAGAGGCGGAGACAGAGACAGAGAAAGAGAGACAGAGGCAGAGGGACAGTAACAGAGGGGCAGGGAGACAGAGACACAGAGAGAGAGGCAGACACTGAGACAGAGGCAAAGCCAGAGACAGAGACATAGACAGAGACAGAGACAGAGACAGAGACAGAGACAGAGACAGAGACAGAGACAGAGACAGAGACAGAGACAGAGACAGAGACAGAGGCAGAGACAGAGACAGAGGCAGACACAGGGAGAGAAACAGAGACAGAGACAGAGACGGAGACAGAGACGGAGACAGAGATGGAGACAGAGACAGAGACAGAGACAGAGACAGGGAAAGAGACAGAGAAACAGAGACGGAGACAGAGGCAGAGGGACAGTAACAGAGGGGCAGGGACACGGAGACACAGACAGAGAGGCAGACACTGAGAAAAAGGCAAACCCAGAGACAGGGACGGAGACAGCGACAGTGACAGAGACAGAGACAGAGATAGAGACAGAGACAGAGACAAAGACAGAGACAGAGACAGAGACAGAGACAGAGGCAGAGACAGAGACAGAGACAGAGACAGGGACAGAGACAGAGGAAGAGACAAAGGCAGAGACAAAGTCAGATACAAAGACAGAGACAAAGAGAGAGGCAAAGGCAGAGATAGAGCCGGAGACAGAAGCAGAAACAGAGACAGACACAGGGAGAGAGACAGGGACAGAGCCGGAGACAGAGCCGGAGACAGAAGCAGAGACAGAGACAGAGGCAGAGGGACAGCAACTGACGGGCAGGGACACACGGACACAGACACAGAGACAGACACAGGGGCAGAGATAGAGACACAGACAGAGACAGGGACAGATACAGAGATAGAGACGGAGGGAGAAGCAGAGACAGAGACAGACAGGGAAAGGGACAGAGGCAGAGACAGAAGCAGAAAGACAGGGACAGAGGGGCAGGGACACTGAGAAAGAGACACAGAGGCAGACATAGAGGCAGAGGCAGGGGCAGAGGCAGAGACAGAGACAGAGACAGAGACAAAGACAGATACAGAGACAGAGACATAGACAGAGACAGAGACAGAGACAGAGACAGAGACAGAGACAGAGACAGAGACAGAGATAGAGACAGAGGCAGAGACAGAGACAGAGGCAGACACAGAGAGAGAAACAGAGACAGAGGCGGAGACAGAGGCAGAGACAGCGACAGAGACGGAGACGGAGACAGAGGTAGAGACACAGACAGAGACAGAGACAGAGACAGAGACAGAGACAGAGACAGAGACAGAGACAGAGACAGAGACAGAGACAGAGACAGAGACAGAGACAAAGACAGAGACAGAGACAGAGACAGAGACAGAGACAGAGACAGAGACAGAGACAGAGACGGAGACAGAGCCGGAGACAGAAGCAGAGACAGAGACAGACACAGGGAGAGAGACAGAGGCAGAGACAGCGTCAGAGACAGAAGCAGAGACAGAGACAGACACAGGGAGAGAGACAGAGACAGAGACGGAGACAGAGATAGAGACAGAGACAGATACAGAGACAGAGACAGAGACAGGAACAGAGACAGAGGAAGAAACAAAGGCAGAGACAAAGTCAGATACAAAGACAGTGACAAAGAGAGAGGCAAAGGCAGAGAAAGAGACAGAGACAGATGCAGAGACAGAGACAGACACAGGGAGAGAAACAGAGACAGAGGCGGAGACAGAGGCAGAGACAGAGACAGAGACAGAGACGGAGACGGAGACAGAGACAGAGACAGAGACAGAGACAGAGACAGAGACAAAGACAGAGACAGAGGCAGAGACAGAGACAGAGACAGAGACAGAGACATAGGCAGAGACAAAGACAGAGACAAAGTCAGATACAAAGACAAAGGCAAAGAGAGAGGCAAAGGCAGAGAAAGAGACAGAGACAGAGGCAGAAACAGAGACAGAGGCGGAGACAGAGACAGAGAAAGAGAGACAGAGGCAGAGGGACAGTAACAGAGGGGCAGGGAGACAGAGACACAGAGAGAGAGGCAGACACTGAGACAGAGGCAAAGCCAGAGACAGAGACATAGACAGAGACAGAGACAGAGACAGAGACAGAGACAGAGACAGAGACAGAGACAGAGACAGAGACAGAGACAGAGACAGAGACAGAGACAGAGGCAGAGACAGAGACAGAGGCAGACACAGGGAGAGAAACAGAGACAGAGACAGAGACGGAGACAGAGACGGAGACAGAGATGGAGACAGAGACAGAGACAGAGACAGAGACAAAGACAGAGACAGAGACAGAGGAAGAGACAAAGACAGAGACGGAGGCAGAGACAGAGGCAGCGAGACAGGAACAGAGGGGCAGAGACACAGATACGGAGACACACAGGCAGACATACAGACAGAGACAGAGGTCGAGACACAGACCGAGACAGAGACGGAGACAGAGAAAGTACAAAACCAGAGACAAAGACAGAGGTAGAGACAGAGACAGATACAGAGACAGAGACAGACACAGCGAGAGAGACAGAGACAGAGACGGAGACAGAGGCAGAGGCAGAGACAGACACAGGGAGAGAGACAGAGACATAGACGGACACAGAGACAGAGACAGAGACAGAGACAGAGACAGAGACAGAGACAGAGACAGAGACAGAGACAGAGACAGAGACAGAGACAGAGACAGAGACAGAGACAGAGACAGAGACAGAGACAGAGACAGAGACAGAGACAGAGACAGAGACAGAGACAGAGACAGAGACAGAGACAGAGACAGGAACAGAGACAGAGGAAGAAGCAAAGGCAGAGACAAAGTCAGATACAAAGACAAGGACAAAGAGAGAGGCATAGGCAGAGAAAGAGACAGAGACAGAGGCAGAGACAGAGACAGAGGCAGACACAGGGAGAGAAACAGAGACAGAGGCGGAGACAGAGGCAGAGACAGCGACAGAGACGGAGACGGAGACAGAGTTCGAGACACAGACAGAGACAGAGACAGAGACAGAGACAGAGACAAAGACAGAGAAAGAGACAGAGACAGAGACAGAGACAGAGACAGAGACAGAGGCAGAGACAAAGACAGAGACAAAGTCAGATACAAAGACAGAGACAAAGAGAGAGGCAAAGGCAGAGATAGAGCCGGAGACAGAAGCAGAAACAGAGACAGACACAGGGAGAGAGACAGAGACAGGGCCGGAGACAGAGCCGGAGACAGAAGCAGAGACAGAGACAGACACAGGGAGAGAGACAGAGGCAGAGACAGCGTCAGAGACAGAAGCAGAGACAGAGACAGACACAGGGAGAGAGACAGAGACAGGGACGGAGACAGAGATAGAGACAGAGACTGAGACAGAGACAGGGACAGAGACAGGAACAGAGACAGAGGAAGAAACAAAGGCAGAGACAAAGTCAGATACAAAGACAGTGACAAAGAGAGAGGCAAAGGCAGAGAAAGAGACAGAGATAGAGGCAGAGACAGAGAAACAGAGACAGAAACAGAGGCAGAGGGACAGTAACAGAGGGGCAGGGACACAGAGACACAGACAGAGAGGCAGACACTGACACACAGGCAAAGCCAGAGACAGGGACAGAGACAGTGACAGTGACGGAGACAGAGACAGAGATAGAGAAAGTACAAAACCAGAGACAAAGACAGAGGTAGAGACGGATACAGATACAGAGACAGAGACAGACACAGCGAGAGAGACAGAGACAGAGACGGAGACAGAGGCAGAGGCAGAGACAGACACAGGGAGAGAGACAGAGACAGCGTCAGAGACAGAAGCAGAGACAGAGACAGACACAGGGAGAGAGACAGAGACAGAGACGGAGACAGAGATAGAGACAGAGACAGAGACAGAGACGGAGACAGGAACAGAGACAGAGGAAGAAACAAAGGCAGAGACAAAGTCAGATACAAAGACAGTGACAAAGAGAGAGGCAAAGGCAGAGAAAGAGACAGAGACAGAGGCAGAAACAGAGACAGAGGCGGAGACAGAGACAGAGAAAGAGAGACAGAGGCAGAGGGACAGTAACAGAGGGGCAGGGACACAGAGACACAGAGAGAGAGGCAGACACTGAGACAGAGGCAAAGCCAGAGACAGAGACATAGACAGAGACAGAGACAGAGACAGAGACAGAGACAGAGACAGAGGCAGAGACAGAGACAGAGACAGAGGCAGAGACAGAGACAGAGGCAGACACAGGGAGAGAAACAGAGACAGAGGCGGAGACAGAGGCAGAGACAGCGACAGAGACGGAGACGGAGACAGAGGTAGACACACAGACAGAGACAGAGACAGAGACAGAGACAGAGACAAAGACAGAGACAGAGACAGAGACAGAGACAGAGACAGAGGCAGAGACAAAGACAGAGACAAAGTCAGATACAAAGACAGAGACAAAGAGAGAGGCAAAGGCAGAGATAGAGCCGGAGACAGAAGCAGAGACAGAGACAGACACAGGGAGAGAAACAGAGACAGAGGCGGAGACAGAGGCAGAGACAGAGACAGAGACAGGCCGGGACAGAGACAGGCCGGGACAAAGACAGAGACACAGAAAGAGACAGCGACAGAGACAGAGACAGACGCAGAGGGACAGCAACTGAGGGGCAGGGACACAGAGACACAGACACAGAGACAGAAACAGAGGCAGAGATAGAGACACAGACAGAGACAGGGACAGATACAGAGATAGAGACGGAGAGAGAGAGAGAGACAGAGACAGACAGGGACAGGGACAGAGACAGAGACAGAGACAGAGACAGAGACAGAGACATAGACAGAGACAGAGACAGAGACAGAGACAGAGACAGGGACAGAGACAGAGGAAGAGACAAGGGCAGAGACAAAGTCAGATATAAAGACAGAGACAAAGAGAGAGGCAAGGGCAGAGAAAGAGACAGAGACAGAGGCAGAGACAGAGACAGACACAGGGAGAGAAACAGAGACAGAGGCGGAGACAGAGGCAGAGACAGAGACAGAGACAGAGACGGAGACGGAGACAAGGAGACAGGAACAGCAGAACACGGACACACAGACAGACATAGATTAAGAGACAGAGACAGAGACAGCGACAAAGACAGAGACAGAGGCAGAGACAGAGAGAGAGACAGAGACAAAGACAGTGACAGAGACAGAGACAGAGACAGAGACAGAGACAGAGACAGAGACAGAGACAGAGACAGAGACAGAGACAGAGGCAGAGACAACGACAGAGACAAAGTCAGATACAAAGACAGAGACAAAGAGAGAGGCAAAGGCAGAGAAAGAGCCCGAGACAGAAGCAGAGACAGAGACAGACACAGGGAGAGAGACAGGGACAGAGACGGAGACAGAGACAGAGACAGAGACAGAGACAGAGACAGAGACAGAGACAGAGACAGAGACAGAGACAGAGACAGAGACAGAGACAGAGACAGAGACAAAGACAGAGACAAAGTCAGATACAAAGACAAAGACAAAGAGAGAGGCAAAGGCAGAGAAAGAGACAGAGATAGTGACTCAGAAAGAGACAGGGACAGAGGCAGAGACAGAAGCAGAGACACAGACAGGCCGGGACAGAGACAGAGACACAGAAAGAGACAGCGACAGACACAGAGACAGCGGCAGAGGGACAGCAACTGACGGGCAGGGACACGGAGACACAGACACAGAGACAGACACAGAGGCAGAGATAGAGACACAGACAGAGACAGGGACAGATGCAGAGATAGAGACGGAGGGAGAGACAGAGACAGAGACAGACAGGGAAAGGGACAGAGGCAGAGACAGAAGCAGAAAGACAGGGACAGAGGGGCAGGGACACTGAGAAAGAGACACAGAGGCAGACATAGAGGCAGAGGTAGGGGCAGAGGCAGAGACAGAGACAGAGACAGAGACAGAGACAGAGACAGAGACAGATACAGAGACAGAGACATAGACAGAGACAGGGACAGAGACAGAGACAGAGACAGAGACAGAGGCAGAGACAGAGACAGAGGCAGACACAGGGAGAGAAACAGAGACAGAGGCGGAGACAGAGGCAGAGACAGCGACAGAGACGGAGACTGAGACAGATGTAGAGACACAGACAGAGACAGAGACGGAGACAGAGACAGAGACAGAGACAAAGACAGAGACAGAGACAGAGACAGAGACAGAGACAGAGACAGAGGCAGAGACAAAGGCAGAGACAATGTCAGATACAAAGACAGAGACAAAGAGAGAGGCAAAGGCAGAGATAGAGCCGGAGACAGAAGCAGAAACAGAGACAGACACAGGGAGAGAGACAGAGACAGAGACGGAGACAGAGCCGGAGACAGAAGCAGAGACAGAGACAGACACAGGGAGAGAGACAGAGACAGAGACGGAGACAGAGATAGAGACAGAAACAGAGACAGAGACAGAGACAGGAACAGAGACAGAGGAAGAAACAAAGGCAGAGACAAAGTCAGATACAAAGACAGTGACAAAGAGAGGGGCAAAGGCAGAGAAAGAGACAGAGACAGAGGCAGAGACAGAGACAGACACAGGGAGAGAAACAGAGACAGAGGCGGACACAGAGGCAGAGACAGAGACAGAGACAGAGACGGAGACGGAGACAGGGACAGAGACAGAGGAAGAGACAAAGGCAGAGGCAAAGTCAGATACAAAAGACAGAGGCAACGAGAGAAGCAAGGGCAGAGAAAGGGACAGAGACAGAGGCAGAGACAGAGACAGAGACAGAGACGGAGACAGAGACCGGGATGGAGACAGAGACACAGACAGAGACAGAGACAGAGACAGAGACAGAGACAGAGACAGAGACAGAGACAGAGACAAAGACAGAGACAGAGGCAGAGACAAAGACAGAGACAAAGTCAGATACACAGACAGAGACAAAGAGAGAGGCAAAGGCAGAGATAGAGCCGGAGACAGAAGCAGAAACAGAGACAGACACAGGGAGAGAGACAGAGACAGAGACGGAGACAGAGCCGGAGACAGAAGCAGAGACAGAGACAGACACAGGGAGAGCAACAGAGACAGAGGCGGAGACAGAGGCAGAGACAGAGACAGAGACAGGCCGGGACAGAGACAGGCCGGGACAAAGACAGAGACACAGAAAGAGACAGCGACAGAGACAGAGACAGACGCAGAGGGACAGCAACTGAGGGGCAGGGACACAGAGACACAGACACAGAGACAGAAACAGAGGCAGAGATAGAGACACAGACAGAGACAGGGACAGATACAGAGATAGAGACGGAGAGAGAGAGAGAGACAGAGACAGACAGGGACAGGGACAGAGACAGAGACAGAGACAGAGACAGAGACAGAGACATAGACAGAGACAGAGACAGAGACAGAGACAGAGACAGAGACAGGGACAGAGACAGAGGAAGAGACAAAGGCAGAGACAAAGTCAGATATAAAGACAGAGACAAAGAGAGAGGCAAGGGCAGAGAAAGAGACCGAGACAGAGGCAGAGACAGAGACAGACACAGGGAGAGAAACAGAGACAGAGGCGGAGACAGAGGAAGAGACAGAGACAGAGACAGAGAGGGAGACGGAGACAGGAAGACAGGAACAGCAGAACACGGACACACAGCCAGACATAGATTAAGAGACAGAGACAGCGACAGAGACAGAGACAGAGACAGAGGCAGAGACAGAGAGAGAGACAGAGACAAAGACAGAGACAGAGACAGAGACAGAGACAGAGACAGAGACCGGGACGGAGACGGAGACAGGGAGACAGTAACAGCAGAACACGGACACACAGGCAGACATAGATTAAGAGACAGAGACAGAGACAGCGACAGAGACAGAGACAGAGACGGAGACAGAGACAGAGACATAGACAGAGACAGAGACAGAGACAGAGACAGAGACAGAGACAGGGACAGAGACAGAGGAAGAGACAAGGGCAGAGACAAAGTCAGATACAAAGACAGTGACAAAGAGAGGGGCAAAGGCAGAGAAAGAGACAGAGACAGAGGCAGAGACAGAGACAGACACAGGGAGAGAAACAGAGACAGAGGCGGACACAGAGGCAGAGACAGAGACAGAGACAGAGACGGAGACGGAGACAGGGACAGAGACAGAGGAAGAGACAAAGGCAGAGGCAAAGTCAGATACAAAAGACAGAGGCAACGAGAGAAGCAAGGGCAGAGAAAGGGACAGAGACAGAGGCAGAGACAGAGACAGAGACAGAGACGGAGACAGAGACCGGGATGGAGACAGAGACACAGACAGAGACAGAGACAGAGACAGAGACAGAGACAGAGACAGAGACAGAGACAAAGACAGAGACAGAGGCAGAGACAAAGACAGAGACAAAGTCAGATACACAGACAGAGACAAAGAGAGAGGCAAAGGCAGAGATAGAGCCGGAGACAGAAGCAGAAACAGAGACAGACACAGGGAGAGAGACAGAGACAGAGACGGAGACAGAGCCGGAGACAGAAGCAGAGACAGAGACAGACACAGGGAGAGAAACAGAGACAGAGGCGGAGACAGAGGCAGAGACAGAGACAGAGACAGGCCGGGACAGAGACAGGCCGGGACAAAGACAGAGACACAGAAAGAGACAGCGACAGAGACAGAGACAGACGCAGAGGGACAGCAACTGAGGGGCAGGGACACAGAGACACAGACACAGAGACAGAAACAGAGGCAGAGATAGAGACACAGACAGAGACAGGGACAGATACAGAGATAGAGACGGAGAGAGAGAGAGAGACAGAGACAGACAGGGACAGGGACAGAGACAGAGACAGAGACAGAGACAGAGACAGAGACATAGACAGAGACAGAGACAGAGACAGAGACAGAGACAGAGACAGGGACAGAGACAGAGGAAGAGACAAAGGCAGAGACAAAGTCAGATATAAAGACAGAGACAAAGAGAGAGGCAAGGGCAGAGAAAGAGACCGAGACAGAGGCAGAGACAGAGACAGACACAGGGAGAGAAACAGAGACAGAGGCGGAGACAGAGGAAGAGACAGAGACAGAGACAGAGAGGGAGACGGAGACAGGAAGACAGGAACAGCAGAACACGGACACACAGCCAGACATAGATTAAGAGACAGAGACAGCGACAGAGACAGAGACAGAGACAGAGGCAGAGACAGAGAGAGAGACAGAGACAAAGACAGAGACAGAGACAGAGACAGAGACAGAGACAGAGACCGGGACGGAGACGGAGACAGGGAGACAGTAACAGCAGAACACGGACACACAGGCAGACATAGATTAAGAGACAGAGACAGAGACAGCGACAGAGACAGAGACAGAGACAGAGACAGAGACAGAGACGGAGACAGAGACAGAGACAGAGACAGAGACAGAGACAGAGACAGAGACAGAGACAGAGACAGAGACAGAGACAAAGACAGAGACAGAGACAGAGACAGAGGCAGACACAGGGAGAGAAACAGAGACAGAGGCGGAGACAGAGGCAGAGACAGCGACAGAGACGGAGACGGAGACAGAGATAGAGACACAGACAGAGACAGAGACAGAGACAGAGACAGAGACAGAGACAGAGACAAAGACAGAGACAGAGGCAGAGACAAAGACAGAGACAAAGTCAGATACACAGACAGAGACAAAGAGAGAGGCAAAGGCAGAGATAGAGCCGGAGACAGAAGCAGAAACAGAGACAGACACAGGGAGAGAGACAGAGACAGAGATGGAGACAGAGCCGGAGACAGAAGCAGAGACAGAGACAGACACAGGGAGAGAGACAGAGGCAGAGACAGCGTCAGAGACAGAAGCAGAGACAGAGACAGACACAGGGAGAGAGACAGAGACAGAGACGGAGACAGAGATAGAGGCAGAGACAGAGACAGAGAGAGAGACAGAGACAAAGACAGAGACAAAGTCAGATACAAAGACAAAGACAAAGAGAGAGGCAAAGGCAGAGAAAGAGACAGAGATAGAGACTCAGAAAGAGACAGGGACAGAGACAGAGACAGCGACAGAGACAGAGACAGAGACAGAGACAGAGACAGAGACGGAGACAGAGACAGAGACAGAGACAGAGACAGAGACAGAGACAGAGACAGAGACAGAGACATAGACAGAGACAGAGACAGAGACAGAGACAGAGGCAGACACAGGGAGAGAAACAGAGACAGAGGCGGAGACAGAGGCAGAGACAGCGACAGAGACGGAGACGGAGACAGAGATAGAGACACAGACAGAGACAGAGACAGAGACAGAGACAGAGACAGAGACAGAGACAGAGACAAAGACAGAGACAGAGGCAGAGACAAAGACAGAGACAAAGTCAGATACACAGACAGAGACAAAGAGAGAGGCAAAGGCAGAGATAGAGCCGGAGACAGAGACAGAGACAGGAACAGAGACAGAGGAAGAAGCAAAGGCAGAGACAAAGTCAGATACAAAGACAAGGACAAAGAGAGAGGCATAGGCA
The DNA here is from genome assembly GCA_945859595.2 of Megachile willughbiella. Taxonomy (NCBI): domain Eukaryota; kingdom Metazoa; phylum Arthropoda; class Insecta; order Hymenoptera; family Megachilidae; genus Megachile; species Megachile willughbiella. Next base: position 11,987,939 of record OX243808.1, on the reverse strand, counting down.
GAGAATGAGACAGAGACAGAGACAGAGACAGAGAGAGAGACAGAGACAGAGACAGGGAAAGAGACAGAGAAACAGAGACGGAGACAGAGGCAGAGGGACAGTAACAGAGGGGCAGGGACACGGAGACACAGACAGAGAGGCAGACACTGAGAAAAAGGCAAACCCAGAGACAGGGACGGAGACAGCGACAGTGACAGAGACAGAGACAGAGATAGAGACAGAGACAGAGACAAAGACAGAGACAGAGACAGAGACAGAGACAGAGGCAGAGACAGAGACAGAGACAGAGACAGGGACAGAGACAGAGGAAGAGACAAAGGCAGAGACAAAGTCAGATACAAAGACAGAGACAAAGAGAGAGGCAAAGGCAGAGATAGAGCCGGAGACAGAAGCAGAAACAGAGACAGACACAGGGAGAGAGACAGGGACAGAGCCGGAGACAGAGCCGGAGACAGAAGCAGAGACAGGGACAGAGGCAGAGGGACAGCAACTGACGGGCAGGGACACACGGACACAGACACAGAGACAGACACAGAGGCAGAGATAGAGACACAGACAGAGACAGGGACAGATACAGAGATAGAGACGGAGGGAGAAGCAGAGACAGAGACAGACAGGGAAAGGGACAGAGGCAGAGACAGAAGCAGAAAGACAGGGACAGAGGGGCAGGGACACTGAGAAAGAGACACAGAGGCAGACATAGAGGCAGAGGCAGGGGCAGAGGCAGAGACAGAGACAGAGACAGAGACAAAGACAGATACAGAGACAGAGACATAGACAGAGACAGAGACAGAGACAGAGACAGAGACAGAGACAGAGACAGAGACAGAGATAGAGACAGAGGCAGAGACAGAGACAGAGGCAGACACAGAGAGAGAAACAGAGACAGAGGCGGAGACAGAGGCAGAGACAGCGACAGAGACGGAGACGGAGACAGAGGTAGAGACACAGACAGAGACAGAGACAGAGACAGAGACAGAGACAGAGACAGAGACAGAGACAAAGACAGAGACAGAGACAGAGACAGAGACAGAGACAGAGACAGAGACAGAGACAGAGACGGAGACAGAGCCGGAGACAGAAGCAGAGACAGAGACAGACACAGGGAGAGAGACAGAGGCAGAGACAGCGTCAGAGACAGAAGCAGAGACAGAGACAGACACAGGGAGAGAGACAGAGACAGAGACGGAGACAGAGATAGAGACAGAGACAGAGACAGAGACAGAGACAGGAACAGAGACAGAGGAAGAAACAAAGGCAGAGACAAAGTCAGATACAAAGACAGTGACAAAGAGAGAGGCAAAGGCAGAGAAAGTGACAGAGACAGATGCAGAGACAGAGACAGACACAGGGAGAGAAACAGAGACAGAGGCGGAGACAGAGGCAGAGACAGAGACAGAGACAGAGACGGAGACGGAGACAGAGACAGAGACAGAGACAGAGACAGAGACAGAGACAAAGACAGAGACAGAGGCAGAGACAGAGACAGAGACAGAGACAGAGACATAGGCAGAGACAAAGACAGAGACAAAGTCAGATACAAAGACAAAGGCAAAGAGAGAGGCAAAGGCAGAGAAAGGGACAGAGACAGAGGCAGAAACAGAGACAGAGGCGGAGACAGAGACAGAGAAAGAGAGACAGAGGCAGAGGGACAGTAACAGAGGGGCAGGGACACAGAGACACAGAGAGAGAGGCAGACACTGAGACAGAGGCAAAGCCAGAGACAGAGACATAGACAGAGACAGAGACAGAGACAGAGACAGAGACAGAGACAGAGACAGAGACAGAGACAGAGACAGAGACAGAGACAGAGACAGAGACAGAGACAGAGACAGAGGCAGAGACAGAGACAGAGGCAGACACAGGGAGAGAAACAGAGACAGAGACAGAGACGGAGACAGAGACGGAGACAGAGATGGAGACAGAGACAGAGACAGAGACAGAGACAGAGACAGAGGCGGACACAGAGACAAAGTCAGATACACAGACAGAGACAAAGAGAGAGGCAAAGGCAGAGATAGAGCCGGAGACAGAAGCAGAAACAGAGACAGACACAGGGAGAGAGACAGAGACAGAGACGGAGACAGAGCCGGAGACAGAAGCAGAGACAGAGACAGACACAGGGAGAGAAACAGAGACAGAGGCGGAGACAGAGGCAGAGACAGAGACAGAGACAGGCCGGGACAGAGACAGGCCGGGACAAAGACAGAGACACAGAAAGAGACAGCGACAGAGACAGAGACACACGCAGAGGGACAGCAACTGAGGGGCAGGGACACAGAGACACAGACACAGAGACAGAAACAGAGGCAGAGATAGAGACACAGACAGAGACAGGGACAGATACAGAGATAGAGACGGAGAGAGAGAGAGAGACAGAGACAGACAGGGACAGGGACAGAGACAGAGACAGAGACAGAGACAGAGACAGAGACATAGACAGAGACAGAGACAGAGACAGAGACAGAGACAGAGACAGGGACAGAGACAGAGGAAGAGACAAAGGCAGAGACAAAGTCAGATATAAAGACAGAGACAAAGAGAGAGGCAAGGGCAGAGAAAGAGACCGAGACAGAGGCAGAGACAGAGACAGACACAGGGAGAGAAACAGAGACAGAGGCGGAGACAGAGGAAGAGACAGAGACAGAGACAGAGAGGGAGACGGAGACAGGAAGACAGGAACAGCAGAACACGGACACACAGCCAGACATAGATTAAGAGACAGAGACAGCGACAGAGACAGAGACAGAGACAGAGGCAGAGACAGAGAGAGAGACAGAGACAAAGACAGAGACAGAGACAGAGACAGAGACAGAGACAGAGACCGGGACGGAGACGGAGACAGGGAGACAGTAACAGCAGAACACGGACACACAGGCAGACATAGATTAAGAGACAGAGACAGAGACAGCGACAGAGACAGAGACAGAGACGGAGACAGAGACAGAGACAGAGACAGTGACAGAGACAGAGACAGAGACAGAGACATAGACAGAGACAGAGACAGAGACAGAGACAGAGACAGAGGCAGACACAGGGAGAGAAACAGAGACAGAGGCGGAGACAGAGGCAGAGACAGCGACAGAGACGGAGACAGAGAGAAAGAGAGAGTCAAAGGCAGAGATAGAGCCGGAGACAGAAGCGGAAACAGAGACAGACACAGGGAGAGAGACAGAGACAGAGACGGAGACAGAGCCGGAGACAGAAGCAGAGACAGAGACAGACACAGGGAGAGAGACAGAGGCAGAGACTGCGTCAGAGACAGAAGCAGAGACAGAGACAGACACAGGGAGAGAGACAGAGACAGAGACGGAGACAGAGATAGAGACAGAGACAGAGACAGAGACAGAGACATACACAAAGACAGAGACAGAGACAGAGACAGAGACAGAGACAGAGACAGAGACAGAGACAGAGACAGAGACAGAGACGGAGGCAGAGACAGAGACAGAGACAGAGGCAGGGACAGAGACAGAGGAAGAGACGAAGGCAGAGACAAAGTCAGATACAAAGACAGAGACAAAGAGAGAAGCAAGGGCAGAGAAAGAGACCGAGACAGAGGCAGAGACAGAGACAGACACAGGGAGAGAAACAGAGACAGAGGCGGAGACAGAGGAAGAGACAGAGACAGAGACAGAGAGGGAGACGGAGACAGGAAGACAGGAACAGCAGAACACGGACACACAGCCAGACATAGATTAAGAGACAGAGACAGCGACAGAGACAGAGACAGAGACAGAGGCAGAGACAGAGAGAGAGACAGAGACAAAGACAGAGACAGAGACAGAGACAGAGACAGAGACAGAGACCGGGACGGAGACGGAGACAGGGAGACAGTAACAGCAGAACACGGACACACAGGCAGACATAGATTAAGAGACAGAGACAGAGACAGCGACAGAGACAGAGACAGAGACAGAGACAGAGACAGAGACGGAGACAGAGACAGAGACAGAGACAGAGACAGAGACAGAGACAGAGACAGAGACAGAGACAGAGACAGAGACAGAGACAAAGACAGAGACAGAGACAGAGACAGAGGCAGACACAGGGAGAGAAACAGAGACAGAGGCGGAGACAGAGGCAGAGACAGCGACAGAGACGGAGACGGAGACAGAGATAGAGACACAGACAGAGACAGAGACAGAGACAGAGACAGAGACAGAGACAGAGACAAAGACAGAGACAGAGGCAGAGACAAAGACAGAGACAAAGTCAGATACACAGACAGAGACAAAGAGAGAGGCAAAGGCAGAGATAGAGCCGGAGACAGAGACAGAGACAGGAACAGAGACAGAGGAAGAAGCAAAGGCAGAGACAAAGTCAGATACAAAGACAAGGACAAAGAGAGAGGCATAGGCAGAGAATGAGACAGAGACAGAGACAGAGACAGAGACAAAGACAGAGAAAGAGACAGAGACAGAGACAGAGACAGAGACAGAGACAGAGACAGAGGCAGAGACAAAGACAGAGACAAAGTCAGATACAAAGACAGAGACAAAGAGAGAGGCAAAGGCAGAGATTGAGCCGGAGACAGAAGCAGAAACAGAGACAGACACAGGGAGAGAGACAGAGACAGGGCCGGAGACAGAGCCGGAGACAGAAGCAGAGACAGAAACAGACACAGGGAGAGAGACAGAGGCAGAGACAGCGTCAGAGACAGAAGCAGAGACAGAGACAGACACAGGGAGAGAGACAGAGACAGGGACGGAGACAGAGATAGAGACAGAGACAGAGACAGAGACAGGGACAGAGACAGGAACAGAGACAGAGGAAGAAACAAAGGCAGAGACAAAGTCAGATACAAAGACAGTGACAAAGAGAGAGGCAAAGGCAGAGAAAGAGACAGAGATAGAGGCAGAGACAGAGAAACAGAGACAGAAACAGAGGCAGAGGGACAGTAACAGAGGGGCAGGGACACAGAGACACAGACAGAGAGGCAGACACTGACACACAGGCAAAGCCAGAGACAGGGACAGAGACAGTGACAGTGACGGAGACAGAGACAGAGATAGAGAAAGTACAAAACCAGAGACAAAGACAGAGGTAGAGACGGAGACAGATACAGAGACAGAGACAGACACAGCGAGAGAGACAGAGACAGAGACGGAGACAGAGGCAGAGGCAGAGACAGACACAGGGAGAGAGACAGAGACAGCGTCAGAGACAGAAGCAGAGACAGAGACAGACACAGGGAGAGAGACAGAGACAGAGACGGAGACAGAGATAGAGACAGAGACAGAGACAGAGACGGAGACAGGAACAGAGACAGAGGAAGAAACAAAGGCAGAGACAAAGTCAGATACAAAGACAGTGACAAAGAGAGAGGCAAAGGCAGAGAAAGAGACAGAGACAGAGGCAGAAACAGAGACAGAGGCGGAGACAGAAACAGAGAAAGAGAGACAGAGGCAGAGGGACAGTAACAGAGGGGCAGGGACACAGAGACACAGAGAGAGAGGCAGACACTGAGACAGAGGCAAAGCCAGAGACAGAGACATAGACAGAGACAGAGACAGAGACAGAGACAGAGACAGAGGCAGAGACAGAGACAGAGACAGAGGCAGAGACAGAGACAGAGGCAGACACAGGGAGAGAAACAGAGACAGAGGCGGAGACAGAGGCAGAGACAGCGACAGAGACGGAGACGGAGACAGAGGTAGACACACAGACAGAGACAGAGACAGAGACAGAGACAGAGACAAAGACAGAGACAGAGACAGAGACAGAGACAGAGACAGAGGCAGAGACAAAGACAGAGACAAAGTCAGATACAAAGACAGAGACAAAGAGAGAGGCAAAGGCAGAGATAGAGCCGGAGACAGAAGCAGAGACAGAGACAGACACAGGGAGAGAAACAGAGACAGAGGCGGAGACAGAGGCAGAGACAGAGACAGAGACAGGCCGGGACAGAGACAGGCCGGGACAAAGACAGAGACACAGAAAGAGACAGCGACAGAGACAGAGACAGACGCAGAGGGACAGCAACTGAGGGGCAGGGACACAGAGACACAGACACAGAGACAGAAACAGAGGCAGAGATAGAGACACAGACAGAGACAGGGACAGATACAGAGATAGAGACGGAGAGAGAGAGAGAGACAGAGACAGACAGGGACAGGGACAGAGACAGAGACAGAGACAGAGACAGAGACAGAGACATAGACAGAGACAGAGACAGAGACAGAGACAGAGACAGAGACAGGGACAGAGGCAGAGGAAGAGACAAAGGCAGAGACAAAGTCAGATATAAAGACAGAGACAAAGAGAGAGGCAAGGGCAGAGAAAGAGACAGAGACAGAGGCAGAGACAGAGACAGACACAGGGAGAGAAACAGAGACAGAGGCGGAGACAGAGGCAGAGACAGAGACAGAGACAGAGACGGAGACGGAGACAAGGAGACAGGAACAGCAGAACACGGACACACAGACAGACATAGATTAAGAGACAGAGACAGAGACAGCGACAAAGACAGAGACAGAGGCAGAGACAGAGAGAGAGACAGAGACAAAGACAGTGAGAGAGACAGAGACAGAGACAGAGACAGAGACAGAGACAGAGACAGAGACAGAGACAGAGACAGAGACAGAGACAGAGGTAGAGACAACGACAGAGACAAAGTCAGATACAAAGACAGAGACAAAGAGAGAGGCAAAGGCAGAGAAAGAGCCCGAGACAGAAGCAGAGACAGAGACAGACACAGGGAGAGAGACAGGGACAGAGACGGAGACAGAGACAGAGACAGAGACAGAGACAGAGACAGAGACAGAGACAGAGACAGAGACAGAGACAGAGACAGAGACAGAGACAGAGACAGAGACAAAGACAGAGACAAAGTCAGATACAAAGACAAAGACAAAGAGAGAGGCAAAGGCAGAGAAAGAGACAGAGATAGAGACTCAGAAAGAGACAGGGACAGAGGCAGAGACAGAAGCAGAGACACAGACAGGCCGGGACAGAGACAGAGACACAGAAAGAGACAGCGACAGACACAGAGACAGCGGCAGAGGGACAGCAACTGACGGGCAGGGACACGGAGACACAGACACAGAGACAGACACAGAGGCAGAGATAGAGACACAGACAGAGACAGGGACAGATGCAGAGATAGAGACGGAGGGAGAGACAGAGACAGAGACAGACAGGGAAAGGGACAGAGGCAGAGACAGAAGCAGAAAGACAGGGACAGAGGGGCAGGGACACTGAGAAAGAGACACAGAGGCAGACATAGAGGCAGAGGTAGGGGCAGAGGCAGAGACAGAGACAGAGACAGAGACAGAGACAGAGACAGAGACAGAGACAGATACAGAGACAGAGACATAGACAGAGACAGGGACAGAGACAGAGACAGAGACAGAGACAGAGGCAGAGACAGAGACAGAGGCAGACACAGGGAGAGAAACAGAGACAGAGGCGGAGACAGAGGCAGAGACAGCGACAGAGACGGAGACTGAGACAGATGTAGAGACACAGACAGAGACAGAGACGGAGACAGAGACAGAGACAGAGACAAAGACAGAGACAGAGACAGAGACAGAGACAGAGACAGAGACAGAGGCAGAGACAAAGGCAGAGACAATGTCAGATACAAAGACAGAGACAAAGAGAGAGGCAAAGGCAGAGATAGAGCCGGAGACAGAAGCAGAAACAGAGACAGACACAGGGAGAGAGACAGAGACAGAGACAGAGACAGAGCCGGAGACAGAAGCAGAGACAGAGACAGACACAGGGAGAGAGACAGAGACAGAGACGGAGACAGAGATAGAGACAGAAACAGAGACAGAGACAGAGACAGGAACAGAGACAGAGGAAGAAACAAAGGCAGAGACAAAGTCAGATACAAAGACAGTGACAAAGAGAGGGGCAAAGGCAGAGAAAGAGACAGAGACAGAGGCAGAGACAGATACAGACACAGGGAGAGAAACAGAGACAGAGGCGGACACAGAGGCAGAGACAGAGACAGAGACAGAGACGGAGACGGAGACAGGGACAGAGACAGAGGAAGAGACAAAGGCAGAGGCAAAGTCAGATACAAAAGACAGAGGCAAAGAGAGAAGCAAGGGCAGAGAAAGGGACAGAGACAGAGGCAGAGACAGAGACAGAGACAGAGACGGAGACAGAGACAGAGACAGAGACAAAGGCAGAGACAGAGACAGAGACAGAGGCAGGGACAGAGACAGAGGAAGAGACGAAGGCAGAGACAAAGTCAGATACAAAGACAGAGACAAAGAGAGAAGCAAGGGCAGAGAAAGAGACCGAGACAGAGGCAGAGACAGAGACAGACACAGGGAGAGAAACAGAGACAGAGGCGGAGACAGAGGAAGAGACAGAGACAGAGACAGAGAGGGAGACGGAGACAGGAAGACAGGAACAGCAGAACACGGACACACAGCCAGACATAGATTAAGAGACAGAGACAGCGACAGAGACAGAGACAGAGACAGAGGCAGAGACAGAGAGAGAGACAGAGACAAAGACAGAGACAGAGACAGAGACAGAGACAGAGACAGAGACCGGGACGGAGACGGAGACAGGGAGACAGTAACAGCAGAACACGGACACACAGGCAGACATAGATTAAGAGACAGAGACAGAGACAGCGACAGAGACAGAGACAGAGACAGAGACAGAGACGGAGACAGAGACAGAGACAGAGACAGAGACAGAGACAGAGACAGAGACAGAGACAGAGACATAGACAGAGACAGAGACAGAGACAGAGACAGAGGCAGACACAGGGAGAGAAACAGAGACAGAGGCGGAGACAGAGGCAGAGACAGCGACAGAGACGGAGACGGAGACAGAGATAGACACACAGACAGAGACAGACACAGAGACAGAGACAGAGACAGAGACAGAGACAGAGACAAAGACAGAGACAGAGGCAGAGACAAAGACAGAGACAAAGTCAGATACACAGACAGAGACAAAGAGAGAGGCAAAGGCAGAGATAGAGCCGGAGACAGAAGCAGAAACAGAGACAGACACAGGGAGAGAGACAGAGACAGAGACGGAGACAGAGCCGGAGACAGAAGCAGAGACAGAGACAGACACAGGGAGAGAAACAGAGACAGAGGCGGAGACAGAGGCAGAGACAGAGACAGAGACAGGCCGGGACAGAGACAGGCCGGGACAAAGACAGAGACACAGAAAGAGACAGCGACAGAGACAGAGACAGACGCAGAGGGACAGCAACTGAGGGGCAGGGACACAGAGACACAGACACAGAGACAGAAACAGAGGCAGAGATAGAGACACAGACAGAGACAGGGACAGATACAGAGATAGAGACGGAGAGAGAGAGAGAGACAGAGACAGACAGGGACAGGGACAGAGACAGAGACAGAGACAGAGACAGAGACAGAGACATAGACAGAGACAGAGACAGAGACAGAGACAGAGACAGAGACAGGGACAGAGACAGAGGAAGAGACAAAGGCAGAGACAAAGTCAGATATAAAGACAGAGACAAAGAGAGAGGCAAGGGCAGAGAAAGAGACCGAGACAGAGGCAGAGACAGAGACAGACACAGGGAGAGAAACAGAGACAGAGGCGGAGACAGAGGCAGAGACAGCGACAGAGACGGAGACGGAGACAGAGATAGAGACACAGACAGAGACAGAGACAGAGACAGAGACAGAGACAGAGACAGAGACAAAGACAGAGACAGAGGCAGAGACAAAGACAGAGACAAAGTCAGATACACAGACAGAGACAAAGAGAGAGGCAAAGGCAGAGATAGAGCCGGAGACAGAAGCAGAAACAGAGACAGACACAGGGAGAGAGACAGAGACAGAGATGGAGACAGAGCCGGAGACAGAAGCAGAGACAGAGACAGACACAGGGAGAGAGACAGAGGCAGAGACAGCGTCAGAGACAGAAGCAGAGACAGAGACAGACACAGGGAGAGAGACAGAGACAGAGACAGAGACAGAGACAGAGACAGAGACGGAGACAGAGACAGAGACAGAGACAGAGACAGAGACAGAGACAGAGACATAGACAGAGACAGAGACAGAGACAGAGACAGAGGCAGACACAGGGAGAGAAACAGAGACAGAGGCGGAGACAGAGGCAGAGACAGCGACAGAGACGGAGACGGAGACAGAGATAGAGACACAGACAGAGACAGAGACAGAGACAGAGACAGAGACAGAGACAGAGACAGAGACAGAGACAGAGACAAAGACAGAGACAGAGGCAGAGACAAAGACAGAGACAAAGTCAGATACACAGACAGAGACAAAGAGAGAGGCAAAGGCAGAGATAGAGCCGGAGACAGAGACAGAGACAGGAACAGAGACAGAGGAAGAAGCAAAGGCAGAGACAAAGTCAGATACAAAGACAAGGACAAAGAGAGAGGCATAGGCAGAGAATGAGACAGAGACAGAGACAGAGACAGAGACAAAGACAGAGAAAGAGACAGAGACAGAGACAGAGACAGAGACAGAGACAGAGGCAGAGACAAAGACAGAGACAAAGTCAGATACAAAGACAGAGACAAAGAGAGAGGCAAAGGCAGAGATTGAGCCGGAGACAGAAGCAGAAACAGAGACAGACACAGGGAGAGAGACAGAGACAGAGACGGAGACAGAGATAGAGACAGAAACAGAGACAGAGACAGAGACAGGAACAGAGACAGAGGAAGAAACAAAGGCAGAGACAAAGTCAGATACAAAGACAGTGACAAAGAGAGGGGCAAAGGCAGAGAAAGAGACAGAGACAGAGGCAGAGACAGAGACAGACACAGGGAGAGAAACAGAGACAGAGGCGGACACAGAGGCAGAGACAGAGACAGAGACAGAGACGGAGACGGAGACAGGGACAGAGACAGAGGAAGAGACAAAGGCAGAGGCAAAGTCAGATACAAAAGACAGAGGCAACGAGAGAATCAAGGGCAGAGAAAGGGACAGAGACAGAGGCAGAGACAGAGACAGAGACAGAGACGGAGACAGAGACCGGGATGGAGACAGAGACACAGACAGAGACAGAGACAGAGACAGAGACAGAGACAGAGACAGAGACAGAGACAAAGACAGAGACAGAGGCAGAGACAAAGACAGAGACAAAGTCAGATACACAGACAGAGACAAAGAGAGAGGCAAAGGCAGAGATAGAGCCGGAGACAGAAGCAGAAACAGAGACAGACACAGGGAGAGAGACAGAGACAGAGACGGAGACAGAGCCGGAGACAGAAGCAGAGACAGAGACAGACACAGGGAGAGAAACAGAGACAGAGGCGGAGACAGAGGCAGAGACAGAGACAGAGACAGGCCGGGACAGAGACAGGCCGGGACAAAGACAGAGACACAGAAAGAGACAGCGACAGAGACAGAGACACACGCAGAGGGACAGCAACTGAGGGGCAGGGACACAGAGACACAGACACAGAGACAGAAACAGAGGCAGAGATAGAGACACAGACAGAGACAGGGACAGATACAGAGATAGAGACGGAGAGAGAGAGAGAGACAGAGACAGACAGGGACAGGGACAGAGACAGAGACAGAGACAGAGACAGAGACAGAGACATAGACAGAGACAGAGACAGAGACAGAGACAGAGACAGAGACAGGGACAGAGACAGAGGAAGAGACAAAGGCAGAGACAAAGTCAGATATAAAGACAGAGACAAAGAGAGAGGCAAGGGCAGAGAAAGAGACCGAGACAGAGGCAGAGACAGAGACAGACACAGGGAGAGAAACAGAGACAGAGGCGGAGACAGAGGAAGAGACAGAGACAGAGACAGAGAGGGAGACGGAGACAGGAAGACAGGAACAGCAGAACACGGACACACAGCCAGACATAGATTAAGAGACAGAGACAGCGACAGAGACAGAGACAGAGACAGAGGCAGAGACAGAGAGAGAGACAGAGACAAAGACAGAGACAGAGACAGAGACAGAGACAGAGACAGAGACCGGGACGGAGACGGAGACAGGGAGACAGTAACAGCAGAACACGGACACACAGGCAGACATAGATTAAGAGACAGAGACAGAGACAGCGACAGAGACAGAGACAGAGACGGAGACAGAGACAGAGACAGAGACAGTGACAGAGACAGAGACAGAGACAGAGACATAGACAGAGACAGAGACAGAGACAGAGACAGAGACAGAGGCAGACACAGGGAGAGAAACAGAGACAGAGGCGGAGACAGAGGCAGAGACAGCGACAGAGACGGAGACAGAGAGAAAGAGAGAGTCAAAGGCAGAGATAGAGCCGGAGACAGAAGCGGAAACAGAGACAGACACAGGGAGAGAGACAGAGACAGAGACGGAGACAGAGCCGGAGACAGAAGCAGAGACAGAGACAGACACAGGGAGAGAGACAGAGGCAGAGACTGCGTCAGAGACAGAAGCAGAGACAGAGACAGACACAGGGAGAGAGACAGAGACAGAGACGGAGACAGAGATAGAGACAGAGACAGAGACAGAGACAGAGACATACACAAAGACAGAGACAGAGACAGAGACAGAGACAGAGACAGAGACAGAGACAGAGACAGAGACAGAGACAGAGACGGAGGCAGAGACAGAGACAGAGACAGAGGCAGGGACAGAGACAGAGGAAGAGACGAAGGCAGAGACAAAGTCAGATACAAAGACAGAGACAAAGAGAGAAGCAAGGGCAGAGAAAGAGACCGAGACAGAGGCAGAGACAGAGACAGACACAGGGAGAGAAACAGAGACAGAGGCGGAGACAGAGGAAGAGACAGAGACAGAGACAGAGAGGGAGACGGAGACAGGAAGACAGGAACAGCAGAACACGGACACACAGCCAGACATAGATTAAGAGACAGAGACAGCGACAGAGACAGAGACAGAGACAGAGGCAGAGACAGAGAGAGAGACAGAGACAAAGACAGAGACAGAGACAGAGACAGAGACAGAGACAGAGACCGGGACGGAGACGGAGACAGGGAGACAGTAACAGCAGAACACGGACACACAGGCAGACATAGATTAAGAGACAGAGACAGAGACAGCGACAGAGACAGAGACAGAGACAGAGACAGAGACAGAGACAGAGACGGAGACAGAGACAGAGACAGAGACAGAGACAGAGACAGAGACAGAGACAGAGACAGAGACAGAGACAGAGACAGAGACAAAGACAGAGACAGAGACAGAGACAGAGGCAGACACAGGGAGAGAAACAGAGACAGAGGCGGAGACAGAGGCAGAGACAGCGACAGAGACGGAGACGGAGACAGAGATAGAGACACAGACAGAGACAGAGACAGAGACAGAGACAGAGACAGAGACAGAGACAAAGACAGAGACAGAGGCAGAGACAAAGACAGAGACAAAGTCAGATACACAGACAGAGACAAAGAGAGAGGCAAAGGCAGAGATAGAGCCGGAGACAGAGACAGAGACAGGAACAGAGACAGAGGAAGAAGCAAAGGCAGAGACAAAGTCAGATACAAAGACAAGGACAAAGAGAGAGGCATAGGCAGAGAATGAGACAGAGACAGAGACAGAGACAGAGACAAAGACAGAGAAAGAGACAGAGACAGAGACAGAGACAGAGACAGAGACAGAGACAGAGGCAGAGACAAAGACAGAGACAAAGTCAGATACAAAGACAGAGACAAAGAGAGAGGCAAAGGCAGAGATTGAGCCGGAGACAGAAGCAGAAACAGAGACAGACACAGGGAGAGAGACAGAGACAGGGCCGGAGACAGAGCCGGAGACAGAAGCAGAGACAGAGACAGACACAGGGAGAGAGACAGAGGCAGAGACAGCGTCAGAGACAGAAGCAGAGACAGAGACAGACACAGGGAGAGAGACAGAGACAGGGACGGAGACAGAGATAGAGACAGAGACAGAGACAGAGACAGGGACAGAGACAGGAACAGAGACAGAGGAAGAAACAAAGGCAGAGACAAAGTCAGATACAAAGACAGTGACAAAGAGAGAGGCAAAGGCAGAGAAAGAGACAGAGATAGAGGCAGAGACAGAGAAACAGAGACAGAAACAGAGGCAGAGGGACAGTAACAGAGGGGCAGGGACACAGAGACACAGACAGAGAGGCAGACACTGACACACAGGCAAAGCCAGAGACAGGGACAGAGACAGTGACAGTGACGGAGACAGAGACAGAGATAGAGAAAGTACAAAACCAGAGACAAAGACAGAGGTAGAGACGGACACAGATACAGAGACAGAGACAGACACAGCGAGAGAGACAGAGACAGAGACGGAGACAGAGGCAGAGGCAGAGACAGACACAGGGAGAGAGACAGAGACAGCGTCAGAGACAGAAGCAGAGACAGAGACAGACACAGGGAGAGAGACAGAGACAGAGACGGAGACAGAGATAGAGACAGAGACAGAGACAGAGACGGAGACAGGAACAGAGACAGAGGAAGAAACAAAGGCAGAGACAAAGTCAGATACAAAGACAGTGACAAAGAGAGAGGCAAAGGCAGAGAAAGAGACAGAGACAGAGGCAGAAACAGAGACAGAGGCGGAGACAGAGACAGAGAAAGAGAGACAGAGGCAGAGGGACAGTAACAGAGGGGCAGGGACACAGAGACACAGAGAGAGAGGCAGACACTGAGACAGAGGCAAAGCCAGAGACAGAGACATAGACAGAGACAGAGACAGAGACAGAGACAGAGACAGAGACAGAGGCAGAGACAGAGACAGAGACAGAGGCAGAGACAGAGACAGAGGCAGACACAGGGAGAGAAACAGAGACAGAGGCGGAGACAGAGGCAGAGACAGCGACAGAGACGGAGACGGAGACAGAGGTAGACACACAGACAGAGACAGAGACAGAGACAGAGACAGAGACAAAGACAGAGACAGAGACAGAGACAGAGACAGAGACAGAGGCAGAGACAAAGACAGAGACAAAGTCAGATACAAAGACAGAGACAAAGAGAGAGGCAAAGGCAGAGATAGAGCCGGAGACAGAAGCAGAGACAGAGACAGACACAGGGAGAGAAACAGAGACAGAGGCGGAGACAGAGGCAGAGACAGAGACAGAGACAGGCCGGGACAGAGACAGGCCGGGACAAAGACAGAGACACAGAAAGAGACAGCGACAGAGACAGAGACAGACGCAGAGGGACAGCAACTGAGGGGCAGGGACACAGAGACACAGACACAGAGACAGAAACAGAGGCAGAGATAGAGACACAGACAGAGACAGGGACAGATACAGAGATAGAGACGGAGAGAGAGAGAGAGACAGAGACAGACAGGGACAGGGACAGAGACAGAGACAGAGACAGAGACAGAGACAGAGACATAGACAGAGACAGAGACAGAGACAGAGACAGAGACAGAGACAGGGACAGAGGCAGAGGAAGAGACAAAGGCAGAGACAAAGTCAGATATAAAGACAGAGACAAAGAGAGAGGCAAGGGCAGAGAAAGAGACAGAGACAGAGGCAGAGACAGAGACAGACACAGGGAGAGAAACAGAGACAGAGGCGGAGACAGAGGCAGAGACAGAGACAGAGACAGAGACGGAGACGGAGACAAGGAGACAGGAACAGCAGAACACGGACACACAGACAGACATAGATTAAGAGACAGAGACAGAGACAGCGACAAAGACAGAGACAGAGGCAGAGACAGAGAGAGAGACAGAGACAAAGACAGTGAGAGAGACAGAGACAGAGACAGAGACAGAGACAGAGACAGAGACAGAGACAGAGACAGAGACAGAGACAGAGACAGAGGTAGAGACAACGACAGAGACAAAGTCAGATACAAAGACAGAGACAAAGAGAGAGGCAAAGGCAGAGAAAGAGCCCGAGACAGAAGCAGAGACAGAGACAGACACAGGGAGAGAGACAGGGACAGAGACGGAGACAGAGACAGAGACAGAGACAGAGACAGAGACAGAGACAGAGACAGAGACAGAGACAGAGACAGAGACAGAGACAGAGACAAAGACAGAGACAAAGTCAGATACAAAGACAAAGACAAAGAGAGAGGCAAAGGCAGAGAAAGAGACAGAGATAGAGACTCAGAAAGAGACAGGGACAGAGGCAGAGACAGAAGCAGAGACACAGACAGGCCGGGACAGAGACAGAGACACAGAAAGAGACAGCGACAGACACAGAGACAGCGGCAGAGGGACAGCAACTGACGGGCAGGGACACGGAGACACAGACACAGAGACAGACACAGAGGCAGAGATAGAGACACAGACAGAGACAGGGACAGATGCAGAGATAGAGACGGAGGGAGAGACAGAGACAGAGACAGACAGGGAAAGGGACAGAGGCAGAGACAGAAGCAGAAAGACAGGGACAGAGGGGCAGGGACACTGAGAAAGAGACACAGAGGCAGACATAGAGGCAGAGGTAGGGGCAGAGGCAGAGACAGAGACAGAGACAGAGACAGAGACAGAGACAGAGACAGAGACAGATACAGAGACAGAGACATAGACAGAGACAGGGACAGAGACAGAGACAGAGACAGAGACAGAGGCAGAGACAGAGACAGAGGCAGACACAGGGAGAGAAACAGAGACAGAGGCGGAGACAGAGGCAGAGACAGCGACAGAGACGGAGACTGAGACAGATGTAGAGACACAGACAGAGACAGAGACGGAGACAGAGACAGAGACAGAGACAAAGACAGAGACAGAGACAGAGACAGAGACAGAGACAGAGACAGAGGCAGAGACAAAGGCAGAGACAATGTCAGATACAAAGACAGAGACAAAGAGAGAGGCAAAGGCAGAGATAGAGCCGGAGACAGAAGCAGAAACAGAGACAGACACAGGGAGAGAGACAGAGACAGAGACAGAGACAGAGCCGGAGACAGAAGCAGAGACAGAGACAGACACAGGGAGAGAGACAGAGACAGAGACGGAGACAGAGATAGAGACAGAAACAGAGACAGAGACAGAGACAGGAACAGAGACAGAGGAAGAAACAAAGGCAGAGACAAAGTCAGATACAAAGACAGTGACAAAGAGAGGGGCAAAGGCAGAGAAAGAGACAGAGACAGAGGCAGAGACAGATACAGACACAGGGAGAGAAACAGAGACAGAGGCGGACACAGAGGCAGAGACAGAGACAGAGACAGAGACGGAGACGGAGACAGGGACAGAGACAGAGGAAGAGACAAAGGCAGAGGCAAAGTCAGATACAAAAGACAGAGGCAAAGAGAGAAGCAAGGGCAGAGAAAGGGACAGAGACAGAGGCAGAGACAGAGACAGAGACAGAGACGGAGACAGAGACAGAGACAGAGACAAAGGCAGAGACAGAGACAGAGACAGAGGCAGGGACAGAGACAGAGGAAGAGACGAAGGCAGAGACAAAGTCAGATACAAAGACAGAGACAAAGAGAGAAGCAAGGGCAGAGAAAGAGACCGAGACAGAGGCAGAGACAGAGACAGACACAGGGAGAGAAACAGAGACAGAGGCGGAGACAGAGGAAGAGACAGAGACAGAGACAGAGAGGGAGACGGAGACAGGAAGACAGGAACAGCAGAACACGGACACACAGCCAGACATAGATTAAGAGACAGAGACAGCGACAGAGACAGAGACAGAGACAGAGGCAGAGACAGAGAGAGAGACAGAGACAAAGACAGAGACAGAGACAGAGACAGAGACAGAGACAGAGACCGGGACGGAGACGGAGACAGGGAGACAGTAACAGCAGAACACGGACACACAGGCAGACATAGATTAAGAGACAGAGACAGAGACAGCGACAGAGACAGAGACAGAGACAGAGACAGAGACGGAGACAGAGACAGAGACAGAGACAGAGACAGAGACAGAGACAGAGACAGAGACAGAGACATAGACAGAGACAGAGACAGAGACAGAGACAGAGGCAGACACAGGGAGAGAAACAGAGACAGAGGCGGAGACAGAGGCAGAGACAGCGACAGAGACGGAGACGGAGACAGAGATAGACACACAGACAGAGACAGACACAGAGACAGAGACAGAGACAGAGACAGAGACAGAGACAAAGACAGAGACAGAGGCAGAGACAAAGACAGAGACAAAGTCAGATACACAGACAGAGACAAAGAGAGAGGCAAAGGCAGAGATAGAGCCGGAGACAGAAGCAGAAACAGAGACAGACACAGGGAGAGAGACAGAGACAGAGACGGAGACAGAGCCGGAGACAGAAGCAGAGACAGAGACAGACACAGGGAGAGAAACAGAGACAGAGGCGGAGACAGAGGCAGAGACAGAGACAGAGACAGGCCGGGACAGAGACAGGCCGGGACAAAGACAGAGACACAGAAAGAGACAGCGACAGAGACAGAGACAGACGCAGAGGGACAGCAACTGAGGGGCAGGGACACAGAGACACAGACACAGAGACAGAAACAGAGGCAGAGATAGAGACACAGACAGAGACAGGGACAGATACAGAGATAGAGACGGAGAGAGAGAGAGAGACAGAGACAGACAGGGACAGGGACAGAGACAGAGACAGAGACAGAGACAGAGACAGAGACATAGACAGAGACAGAGACAGAGACAGAGACAGAGACAGAGACAGGGACAGAGACAGAGGAAGAGACAAAGGCAGAGACAAAGTCAGATATAAAGACAGAGACAAAGAGAGAGGCAAGGGCAGAGAAAGAGACCGAGACAGAGGCAGAGACAGAGACAGACACAGGGAGAGAAACAGAGACAGAGGCGGAGACAGAGGCAGAGACAGCGACAGAGACGGAGACGGAGACAGAGATAGAGACACAGACAGAGACAGAGACAGAGACAGAGACAGAGACAGAGACAGAGACAAAGACAGAGACAGAGGCAGAGACAAAGACAGAGACAAAGTCAGATACACAGACAGAGACAAAGAGAGAGGCAAAGGCAGAGATAGAGCCGGAGACAGAAGCAGAAACAGAGACAGACACAGGGAGAGAGACAGAGACAGAGATGGAGACAGAGCCGGAGACAGAAGCAGAGACAGAGACAGACACAGGGAGAGAGACAGAGGCAGAGACAGCGTCAGAGACAGAAGCAGAGACAGAGACAGACACAGGGAGAGAGACAGAGACAGAGACGGAGACAGAGATAGAGGCAGAGACAGAGACAGAGAGAGAGACAGAGACAAAGACAGAGACAAAGTCAGATACAAAGACAAAGACAAAGAGAGAGGCAAAGGCAGAGAAAGAGACAGAGATAGAGACTCAGAAAGAGACAGGGACAGAGACAGAGACAGCGACAGAGACAGAGACAGAGACAGAGACAGAGACAGAGACAGAGACGGAGACAGAGACAGAGACAGAGACAGAGACAGAGACAGAGACAGAGACATAGACAGAGACAGAGACAGAGACAGAGACAGAGGCAGACACAGGGAGAGAAACAGAGACAGAGGCGGAGACAGAGGCAGAGACAGCGACAGAGACGGAGACGGAGACAGAGATAGAGACACAGACAGAGACAGAGACAGAGACAGAGACAGAGACAGAGACAGAGACAGAGACAGAGACAGAGACAAAGACAGAGACAGAGGCAGAGACAAAGACAGAGACAAAGTCAGATACACAGACAGAGACAAAGAGAGAGGCAAAGGCAGAGATAGAGCCGGAGACAGAGACAGAGACAGGAACAGAGACAGAGGAAGAAGCAAAGGCAGAGACAAAGTCAGATACAAAGACAAGGACAAAGAGAGAGGCATAGGCAGAGAATGAGACAGAGACAGAGACAGAGACAGAGACAAAGACAGAGAAAGAGACAGAGACAGAGACAGAGACAGAGACAGAGACAGAGGCAGAGACAAAGACAGAGACAAAGTCAGATACAAAGACAGAGACAAAGAGAGAGGCAAAGGCAGAGATTGAGCCGGAGACAGAAGCAGAAACAGAGACAGACACAGGGAGAGAGACAGAGACAGGGCCGGAGACAGAGCCGGAGACAGAAGCAGAGACAGAGACAGACACAGGGAGAGAGACAGAGGCAGAGACAGCGTCAGAGACAGAAGCAGAGACAGAGACAGACACAGGGAGAGAGACAGAGACAGGGACGGAGACAGAGATAGAGACAGAGACAGAGACAGAGACAGGGACAGAGACAGGAACAGAGACAGAGGAAGAAACAAAGGCAGAGACAAAGTCAGATACAAAGACAGTGACAAAGAGAGAGGCAAAGGCAGAGAAAGAGACAGAGATAGAGGCAGAGACAGAGAAACAGAGACAGAAACAGAGGCAGAGGGACAGTAACAGAGGGGCAGGGACACAGAGACACAGACAGAGAGGCAGACACTGACACACAGGCAAAGCCAGAGACAGGGACAGAGACAGTGACAGTGACGGAGACAGAGACAGAGATAGAGAAAGTACAAAACCAGAGACAAAGACAGAGGTAGAGACGGAGACAGATACAGAGACAGAGACAGACACAGCGAGAGAGACAGAGACAGAGACGGAGACAGAGGCAGAGGCAGAGACAGACACAGGGAGAGAGACAGAGACAGCGTCAGAGACAGAAGCAGAGACAGAGACAGACACAGGGAGAGAGACAGAGACAGAGACGGAGACAGAGATAGAGACAGAGACAGAGACAGAGACGGAGACAGGAACAGAGACAGAGGAAGAAACAAAGGCAGAGACAAAGTCAGATACAAAGACAGTGACAAAGAGAGAGGCAAAGGCAGAGAAAGAGACAGAGACAGAGGCAGAAACAGAGACAGAGGCGGAGACAGAGACAGAGAAAGAGAGACAGAGGCAGAGGGACAGTAACAGAGGGGCAGGGACACAGAGACACAGAGAGAGAGGCAGACACTGAGACAGAGGCAAAGGCAGAGACAGAGACATAGACAGAGACAGAGACAGAGACAGAGACAGAGACAGAGACAGAGGCAGAGACAGAGACAGAGACAGAGGCAGAGACAGAGACAGAGGCAGACACAGGGAGAGAAACAGAGACAGAGGCGGAGACAGAGGCAGAGACAGCGACAGAGACGGAGACGGAGACAGAGGTAGACACACAGACAGAGACACAGACAGAGACAGAGACAGAGACAAAGACAGAGACAGAGACAGAGACAGAGACAGAGACAGAGGCAGAGACAAAGACAGAGACAAAGTCAGATACAAAGACAGAGACAAAGAGAGAGGCAAAGGCAGAGATAGAGCCGGAGACAGAAGCAGAGACAGAGACAGACACAGGGAGAGAAACAGAGACAGAGGCGGAGACAGAGGCAGAGACAGAGACAGAGACAGGCCGGGACAGAGACAGGCCGGGACAAAGACAGAGACACAGAAAGAGACAGCGACAGAGACAGAGACAGACGCAGAGGGACAGCAACTGAGGGGCAGGGACACAGAGACACAGACACAGAGACAGAAACAGAGGCAGAGATAGAGACACAGACAGAGACAGGGACAGATACAGAGATAGAGACGGAGAGAGAGAGAGAGACAGAGACAGACAGGGACAGGGACAGAGACAGAGACAGAGACAGAGACAGAGACAGAGACATAGACAGAGACAGAGACAGAGACAGAGACAGAGACAGAGACAGGGACAGAGGCAGAGGAAGAGACAAAGGCAGAGACAAAGTCAGATATAAAGACAGAGACAAAGAGAGAGGCAAGGGCAGAGAAAGAGACAGAGACAGAGGCAGAGACAGAGACAGACACAGGGAGAGAAACAGAGACAGAGGCGGAGACAGAGGCAGAGACAGAGACAGAGACAGAGACGGAGACGGAGACAAGGAGACAGGAACAGCAGAACACGGACACACAGACAGACATAGATTAAGAGACAGAGACAGAGACAGCGACAAAGACAGAGACAGAGGCAGAGACAGAGAGAGAGACAGAGACAAAGACAGTGACAGAGACAGAGACAGAGACAGAGGCAGAGACAGAGACAGAGACAGAGACAGAGACAGAGACAGAGACAGAGACAGAGACAGAGGTAGAGACAACGACAGAGACAAAGTCAGATACAAAGACAGAAACAAAGAGAGAGGCAAAGGCAGAGAAAGAGCCCGAGACAGAAGCAGAGACAGAGACAGACACAGGGAGAGAGACAGGGACAGAGACGGAGACAGAGACAGAGACAGAGACAGAGACAGAGACAGAGACAGAGACAGAGACAGAGACAGAGACAGAGACAGAGACAGAGACAAAGACAGAGACAAAGTCAGATACAAAGACAAAGACAAAGAGAGAGGCAAAGGCAGAGAAAGAGACAGAGATAGAGACTCAGAAAGAGACAGGGACAGAGGCAGAGACAGAAGCAGAGACACAGACAGGCCGGGACAGAGACAGAGACACAGAAAGAGACAGCGACAGACACAGAGACAGCGGCAGAGGGACAGCAACTGACGGGCAGGGACACGGAGACACAGACACAGAGACAGACACAGAGGCAGAGATAGAGACACTGACAGAGACAGGGACAGATGCAGAGATAGAGACGGAGGGAGAGACAGAGACAGAGACAGACAGGGAAAGGGACAGAGGCAGAGACAGAAGCAGAAAGACAGGGACAGAGGGGCAGGGACACTGAGAAAGAGACACAGAGGCAGACATAGAGGCAGAGGTAGGGGCAGAGGCAGAGACAGAGACAGAGACAGAGACAGAGACAGAGACAGAGACAGAGACAGAGACAGATACAGAGACAGAGACATAGACAGAGACAGGGACAGAGACAGAGACAGAGACAGAGACAGAGGCAGAGACAGAGACAGAGGCAGACACAGGGAGAGAAACAGAGACAGAGGCGGAGACAGAGGCAGAGACAGCGACAGAGACGGAGACTGAGACAGATGTAGAGACACAGACAGAGACAGAGACGGAGACAGAGACAGAGACAGAGACAAAGACAGAGACAGAGACAGAGACAGAGACAGAGACAGAGACAGAGGCAGAGACAAAGGCAGAGACAATGTCAGATACAAAGACAGAGACAAAGAGAGAGGCAAAGGCAGAGATAGAGCCGGAGACAGAAGCAGAAACAGAGACAGACACAGGGAGAGAGACAGAGACAGAGACAGAGACAGAGCCGGAGACAGAAGCAGAGACAGAGACAGACACAGGGAGAGAGACAGAGACAGAGACGGAGACAGAGATAGAGACAGAAACAGAGACAGAGACAGAGACAGGAACAGAGACAGAGGAAGAAACAAAGGCAGAGACAAAGTCAGATACAAAGACAGTGACAAAGAGAGGGGCAAAGGCAGAGAAAGAGACAGAGACAGAGGCAGAGACAGATACAGACACAGGGAGAGAAACAGAGACAGAGGCGGACACAGAGGCAGAGACAGAGACAGAGACAGAGACGGAGACGGAGACAGGGACAGAGACAGAGGAAGAGACAAAGGCAGAGGCAAAGTCAGATACAAAAGACAGAGGCAAAGAGAGAAGCAAGGGCAGAGAAAGGGACAGAGACAGAGGCAAAGGCAGAGATAGAGCCGGAGACAGAAGCAGAAACAGAGACAGACACAGGGAGAGAGACAGAGACAGAGACGGGGACAGAGCCGGAGACAGAAGCAGAGACAGAGACAGACACAGGGAGAGAGACAGAGGCAGAGACAGCGTCAGAGACAGAAGCAGAGACAGAGACAGACACAGGGAGAGAGACAGAGACAGAGACGGAGACAGAGATAGAGACAGAGACAGAGACAGAGACAGAGACATACACAGAGACAGAGACAGAGACAAAGACAGAGACAGAGACAGAGACAGAGACAGAGACAGAGACAGAGACAAAGGCAGAGACAGAGACAGAGACAGAGGCAGGGACAGAGACAGAGGAAGAGACGAAGGCAGAGACAAAGTCAGATACAAAGACAGAGACAAAGAGAGAAGCAAGGGCAGAGAAAGAGACCGAGACAGAGGCAGAGACAGAGACAGACACAGGGAGAGAAACAGAGACAGAGGCGGAGACAGAGGAAGAGACAGAGACAGAGACAGAGAGGGAGACGGAGACAGGAAGACAGGAACAGCAGAACACGGACACACAGCCAGACATAGATTAAGAGACAGAGACAGCGACAGAGACAGAGACAGAGACAGAGGCAGAGACAGAGAGAGAGACAGAGACAAAGACAGAGACAGAGACAGAGACAGAGACAGAGACAGAGACAGAGACCGGGACGGAGACGGAGACAGGGAGACAGTAACAGCAGAACACGGACACACAGGCAGACATAGATTAAGAGACAGAGACAGAGACAGCGACAGAGACAGAGACAGAGACAGAGACAGAGACGGAGACAGAGACAGAGACAGAGACAGAGACAGAGACAGAGACAGAGACAGAGACAGAGACAGAGAGAGAGACAGAGGCAGACACAGGGAGAGAAACAGAGACAGAGGCGGAGACAGAGGCAGAGACAGCGACAGAGACGGAGACGGAGACAGAGATAGAGACACAGACAGAGACAGAGACAGAGACAGAGACAGAGACAGAGACAGAGACAAAGACAGAGACAGAGGCAGAGACAAAGACAGAGACAAAGTCAGATACACAGACAGAGACAAAGAGAGAGGCAAAGGCAGAGATAGAGCCGGAGACAGAAGCAGAAACAGAGACAGACACAGGGAGAGAGACAGAGACAGAGATGGAGACAGAGCCGGAGACAGAAGCAGAGACAGAGACAGACACAGGGAGAGAGACAGAGGCAGAGACAGCGTCAGAGACAGAAGCAGAGACAGAGACAGACACAGGGAGAGAGACAGAGACAGAGACGGAGACAGAGATAGAGGCAGAGACAGAGACAGAGAGAGAGACAGAGACAAAGACAGAGACAAAGTCAGATACAAAGACAAAGACAAAGAGAGAGGCAAAGGCAGAGAAAGAGACAGAGATAGAGACTCAGAAAGAGACAGGGACAGAGGCAGAGACAGAAGCAGAGACACAGACAGGCCGGGACAGAGACAGAGACACAGAAAGAGACAGCGACAGACACAGAGACAGCGGCAGAGGGACAGCAACTGACGGGCAGGGACACGGAGACACAGACACAGAGACAGACACAGAGGCAGAGATAGAGACACAGACAGAGACAGCGACAGATGCAGAGATAGAGACGGAGGGAGAGACAGAGACAGAGACAGACACGGAAAGGGACAGAGGCAGAGACAGAAGCAGAAAGACAGGGATAGAGGGGCAGGGACACTGAGAAAGAGACACAGAGGCAGACATAGAGGCAGAGGTAGGGGCAGAGGCAGAGACAGAGACAGAGACAGAGACAGAGACAGAGACAGAGACAGATACAGAGACAGAGACATAGACAGAGACAGGGACAGAGACAGGGACAGAGACAGAGACAGAGACAGAGACAGAGGCAGAGACAGAGACAGAGGCAGACACAGGGAGAGAAACAGAGACAGAGGCGGAGACAGAGGCAGAGACAGCGACAGAGACGGAGACTGAGACAGATGTAGAGACACAGACAGAGACAGAGACGGAGACAGAGACAGAGACAGAGACAAAGACAGAGACAGAGACAGAGACAGAGACAGAGACAGAGGCAGAGACAAAGGCAGAGACAATGTCAGATACAAAGACAGAGACAAAGAGAGAGGCAAAGGCAGAGATAGAGCCGGAGACAGAAGCAGAAACAGAGACAGACACAGGGAGAGAGACAGAGACAGAGACGGAGACAGAGCCGGAGACAGAAGCAGAGACAGAGACAGACACAGGGAGAGAGACAGAGACAGAGACGGAGACAGAGATAGAGACAGAAACAGAGACAGAGACAGAGACAGGAACAGAGACAGAGGAAGAAACAAAGGCAGAGACAAAGTCAGATACAAAGACAGTGACAAAGAGAGAGGCAAAGGCAGAGAAAGAGACAGAGACAGAGGCAGAGACAGAGACAGACACAGGGAGAGAAACAGAGACAGAGGCGGAGACAGAGGCAGAGACAGAGACAGAGACAGAGACGGAGACGGAGACAGAGACAGAGACAGAGACAGAGACAGCGACAGAGACAGCGACAGAGACAGAGACAGAGACAGCGACAGAGACAGAGACAGAGACAGAGACAGAGACAGAGACAGAGACAGGGACAGAGACAGAGACAGAGACAGAGACAGAGACAGGGACAGAGACAGAGACAGAGACAGAGACAGAGACAGAGACGGAGACAGAGACAGAGACAGAGTCAGAGACAGAGACAGAGACAGGGACACAGACAGAGGAAGAGACAAAGGCAGAGACAAAGTCAGATACAAAGACAGAGACAAAGAGAGAAGCAAGGGCAGGGAAAGAGACAGAGACAGAGGCAGAGACAGAGACAGACACAGGGAGAGAAACAGAGGCAGAGGCGGAGACAGAGGCAGAGACAGAGACAGAGACAGAGACGGAGACAGAGATAGAGACAGAGACAGAGACAGAGACAGAGACAGAGTCAAAGACAGAGACAAAGTCAGATACAAAGACAAAGACAAAGAGAGAGGCAAAGGCAGAGAAAGAGACAGAGATAGAGACTCAGAAA
The DNA here is from genome assembly GCA_945859595.2 of Megachile willughbiella. Classification (NCBI taxonomy): domain Eukaryota; kingdom Metazoa; phylum Arthropoda; class Insecta; order Hymenoptera; family Megachilidae; genus Megachile; species Megachile willughbiella. Next base: position 11,961,526 of record OX243808.1, on the reverse strand, counting down.
GAGACAGGGACAGAGGCAGAGACAGAAGCAGAGACAGAGACAGGCTGGGACAGAGACGGACACACAGAAAGAGACAGCGACAGAGACAGAGACAGAGGCAGAGGGACAGCAACTGACGGGCAGGGACACAGAGACACAGACACAGAGACAGACACAGAGGCAGAGACAGAGACACAGACAGAGACAGGGACAGATACAGAGATAGAGACGGAGAGAGAGACAGAGACAGAGACAGACAGGGACAGGGACAGAGACAGAGACAGAGACAGAGACAGAGACATAGACAGAGACAGAGACAGCGACAGAGACAGAGACAGACGCAGAGGGACAGCAACTGAGGGGCAGGGACACAGAGACACAGACACAGAGACAGAAACAGAGGCAGAGATAGAGACACAGACAGAGACAGGGACAGATACAGAGATAGAGACGGAGAGAGAGAGGGAGACAGAGACAGACAGGGACAGGGACAGAGACAGAGACAGAGACAGAGACAGAGACAGCGACATAGACAGAGACAGAGACAGAGACAGAGACAGAGACAGAGACAGAGGCAGAGACAAAGGCAGAGACAAAGTCAGATACAAAGACAGAGACAAAGAGAGAGACAAAGAGAGAGGCAAAGGCAGAGATAGAGCCGGAGACAGAAGCAGAAACAGAGACAGACACACGGAGAGAGAGAGAGACAGAGACGGAGACAGAGCCGGAGACAGAAGCAGAGGCAGAGACAGACACAGGGAGAGAGACAGAGGCAGAGACAGCGTCAGAGACAGAAGCAGAGACAGAGACAGACACAGGGAGAGAGACAGAGACAGAGACGGAGACAGAGATAGAGACAGAAACAGAGACAGAGACAGAGACAGGAACAGAGACAGAGGAAGAAACAAAGGCAGAGACAAAGTCAGATACAAAGACAGTGACAAAGAGAGAGGCAAATGCAGAGAAAGAGACAGAGACAGAGGCAGAGACAGAGACAGACACAGGGAGAGAAACAGAGACAGAGGCGGAGACAGAGGCAGAGACAGAGACAGAGACAGAGACGGAGACGGAGACAGAGACAGAGACAGAGACGGAGACAGAGACAGAGACAGAGTCAGAGACAGAGACAGAGACAGGGACACAGACAGAGGAAGAGACAAAGGCAGAGACAAAGTCAGATACAAAGACAGAGACAAAGAGAGAAGCAAGGGCAGGGAAAGAGACAGAGACAGAGGCAGAGACAGAGACAGACACAGGGAGAGAAACAGAGGCAGAGGCGGAGACAGAGGCAGAGACAGAGACAGAGACAGAGACGGAGACAGAGATAGAGACAGAGACAGAGACAGAGACAGAGACAGAGACAGAGTCAAAGACAGAGACAAAGTCAGATACAAAGACAAAGACAAAGAGAGAGGCAAAGGCAGAGAAAGAGACAGAGATAGAGACTCAGAAAGAGACAGGGACAGAGGCAGAGACAGAAGCAGAGACAGAGACAGGCTGGGACAGAGACGGACACACAGAAAGAGACAGCGACAGAGACAGAGACAGAGGCAGAGGGACAGCAACTGACGGGCAGGGACACAGAGACACAGACACAGAGACAGACACAGAGGCAGAGACAGAGACACAGACAGAGACAGGGACAGATACAGAGATAGAGACGGAGAGAGAGACAGAGACAGAGACAGACAGGGACAGGGACAGAGACAGAGACAGAGACAGAGACAGAGACATAGACAGAGACAGAGACAGCGACAGAGACAGAGACAGCGACAGAGACAGAGACAGACGCAGAGGGACAGCAACTGAGGGGCAGGGACACAGAGACACAGACACAGAGACAGAAACAGAGGCAGAGATAGAGACACAGACAGAGACAGGGACAGATACAGAGATAGAGACGGAGAGAGAGAGGGAGACAGAGACAGACAGGGACAGGGACAGAGACAGAGACAGAGACAGAGACAGAGACAGCGACATAGACAGAGACAGAGACAGAGACAGAGACAGAGACAGAGACAGAGGCAGAGACAAAGGCAGAGACAAAGTCAGATACAAAGACAGAGACAAAGAGAGAGACAAAGAGAGAGGCAAAGGCAGAGATAGAGCCGGAGACAGAAGCAGAAACAGAGACAGACACACGGAGAGAGAGAGAGACAGAGACGGAGACAGAGCCGGAGACAGAAGCAGAGGCAGAGACAGACACAGGGAGAGAGACAGAGGCAGAGACAGCGTCAGAGACAGAAGCAGAGACAGAGACAGACACAGGGAGAGAGACAGAGACAGAGACGGAGACAGAGATAGAGACAGAAACAGAGACAGAGACAGAGACAGCGACAGAGACAGCGACAGAGACAGAGACACAGACAGCGACAGAAACAGAGACAGAGACAGAGACAGAGACAGAGACAGGGACAGAGACAGAGACAGAGACAGAGACAGAGACAGGGACAGAGACAGAGACAGAGACAGAGACAGAGACACAGACAGAGACAGAGACAGAGACAGAGTCAGAGACAGAGACAGAGACAGAGACAGAGACAGAGACAGAGACAGAGACAGAGACAGGGACACAGACAGAGGAAGAGACAAAGGCAGAGACAAAGTCAGATACAAAGACAGAGACAAAGAGAGAAGCAAGGGCAGGGAAAGAGACAGAGACAGAGGCAGAGACAGAGACAGACACAGGGAGAGAAACAGAGGCAGAGGCGGAGACAGAGACAGAGACAGAGACAGAGACGGAGACGGAGACAGAGACAGAGACAGAGACAGAGACAGAGACAGAGACAGAGACAGAGACAGGGACAGAGACAGAGGAAGAAGCAAAGGCAGAGACAATGTCAGATACAAAGACAAGGACAAGGAGAGAGGCATAGGCAGAGAAAGAGACAGAGACAGAGACAGAGACAGAGACAGAGACAGAGACAGAGACAGAGACAGAGACAGAGACAGAGACATAGACAGAGACAGAGACAGAGACAGAGACAGAGACAGGGACAGAGACAGAGGAAGAGACAAAGGCAGAGACCAAGTCAGATATAAAGACGGAGACAAAGAGAGAGGCAAGGGCAGAGAAAGAGACAGAGACAGAGGCAGAGACAGAGACAGACACAGGGAGAGAAACAGAGACAGAGGCGGAGACAGAGGCAGAGACAGAGACAGAGACAGAGACGGAGACGGAGACAAGGAGACAGGAACAGCAGAACACGGACACACAGACAGACATAGATTAAGAGACAGAGACAGAGACAGCGACAGAGACAGAGACAGAGGCAGAGACAGAGAGAGAGACAGAGACAGAGACAGAGACAGGGGCAGAGACAGAGACAGCGACAGAGACAGAGACAAAGACAGAGACAGAGACAGAGACAGAGGCAGAGACAAACACAGAGACAGACACAGGGAGAGGAACAGAGACAGAGGCGGAGACAACGGCAGAGACAGAGACAGAGACAGAGACGGAGACGGAGACAGGGACAGAGACAGAGGAAGAGACAAAGTCAGAGGCAAAGTCAGATACAAAGACAGAGGCAAAGAGAGAAGCAAGGGCAGAGAAAGGGACAGAGACAGAGGCAGAGACAGAGACAGAGACAGAGACGGAGACGGAGACAGGGAGACAGTAACAGCAGAACACGGACACACAGACAGACATAGATTAAGAGACAGAGACAGAGACAGCGACAGAGGCAGAGACAGAGACAGAGACAGAGACAGAGACAGAGACAGAGACAGAGGCAGAGACAGAGACAGAGACAGAGACAGGAACAGAGACAGAGGAAGAAGCAAAGGCAGAGACAATGTCAGATACAAAGACAAGGACAAAGAGAGAGGCATAGGCAGAAAAAGAGACAGAGACAGAGACAGAGACAGAGACAGAGACAGAGACAGGGAAAGAGACAGAGAAACAGAGACGGAGACAGAGGCAGAGGGCCAGTAACAGAGGGGCAGGGACACGGAGACACAGACAGAGAGGCAGACACTGAGACAAAGGCAAAGCCAGAGACAGGGACGGAGACAGCGACAGTGACAGAGACAGAGACAGAGATAGAGACAGAGACAGAGACAAAGACAGAGACAGAGACAGAGACAGAGACAGAGACAGAGACAGAGACAGAGACAGAGACAGGGACAGAGACAGAGGAAGAGACAAAGGCAGAGACAAAGTCAGATACAAAGACAGAGACAAAGAGAGAGGCAAAGGCAGAGAAAGAGCCCGAGACAGAAGCAGAGACAGAGACAGACACAGGGAGAGAGACAGGGACAGAGACGGAGACAGAGACAGAGACAGAGACAGAGACAGAGACAGAGACAGAGACAGAGACAGAGACAGCGACAGAGACAGAGACAGGACAGAGACAGAGGCAGAGACAAAGACAGAGACAAAGTCAGATACAAAGACAAAGACAAAGAAGGAGGCAAAGGCAGAGAAAGAGACAGAGAAAGAGGCAGAAACAGAGACAGACACAGGGAGAGAGACAGAGACAGAGGCGGAGACAGAGGCAGAGACAGAGACAGAGACAGAGACGGAGACGGAGACAAGGAGACAGGAACAGCAGAACACGGACACACAGACAGACATAGATTAAGAGACAGAGACACAGACAGAGACAGGGACAGATACAGAGATAGAGACGGAGGGAGAGAGAGAGACAGAGACAGACAGGGACAGGGACAGAGACAGAGACAGAGACAGAGACAGAGACAGAGACAGAGACAGAGACAGAGACAGAGACAGAGACAGAGACAGAGACAGAGACATAGACAGAGACAGAGACAGAGACAGAGACAGAGACAGGGACAGAGACAGAGGAAGAGACAAAGGCAGAGACAAAGTCAGATACAAAGACAGAGACAAAGAGAGAGGCAAAGGCAGAGAAAGAGCCCGAGACAGAAGCAGAGACAGAGACAGACACAGGGAGAGAGACAGAGACAGAGACGGAGACAGAGACAGAGACAGAGACAGAGACAGAGACAGAGACAGAGACAGAGACAGCGACAGAGACAGAGACAGGACAGAGACAGAGGCAGAGACAAAGACAGAGACAAAGTCAGATACAAAGACAAAGACAAAGAAGGAGGCAAAGGCAGAGAAAGAGACAGAGAAAGAGGCAGAAACAGAGACAGACACAGGGAGAGAGACAGAGGCAGAGACAGCGTCAGAGACAGAAGCAGAGACAGAGACAGACACAGGGAGAGAGACAGAGACAGAGACGGAGACAGAGATAGAGACAGAGACAGAGACAGAGACAGAGACAGGAACAGAGACAGAGGAAGAAACAAAGGCAGAGACAAAGTCAGATACAAAGACAGTGACAAGGAGAGAGGCAAAGGCAGAGAAAGAGACAGAGATAGAGGCAGAGACAGAGAAACAGAGACAGAGACTGAGGCAGAGGGACAGTAACAGAGGGGCAGGGACACAGAGACACAGACAGAGAGACAGAAACAGAGGCAGAGATAGAGACACAGACAGAGACAGGGACAGATACAGAGATAGAGACGGAGAGAGAGAGAGAGAGACAGAGACGGAGACAGCGACAGTGACAGAGACAGAGACAGAGATAGAGACAGAGACAGAGACAAAGACAGAGACAGAGACAGAGACAGAGACAGAGACAGAGACAGAGACAGAGACAGAGACAGTGACAGAGACAGAGACAGAGACAGGGACAGAGACAGAGGAAGAGACAAAGGCAGAGACAAAGTCAGATACAAAGACAGAGACAAAGAGAGAGGCAAAGGCAGAGATAGAGCCGGAGACAGAAGCAGAAACAGAGACAGACACAGGGAGAGAGACAGGGACAGAGCCGGAGACAGAGCCGGAGACAGAAGCAGAGACAGAGACAGACACAGGGAGAGAGACAGAGGCAGAGACAGCGTCAGAGACAGAAGCAGAGACAGAGACAGACACAGGGAGAGAGACAGAGGCAGAGACAGAGACAGAGACAGGAACAGAGACAGAGGAAGAAACAAAGGCAGAGACAAAGTCAGATACAAAGACAGTGACAAAGAGAGGGGCAAAGGCAGAGAAAGAGACAGAGACAGAGGCCGAGGCAGAGACAGACACAGGGAGAGAAACAGAGACAGAGGCGGAGACAGAGGCAGAGACAGAGACAGACACAGAGACGGAGACGGAGACAGGGACAGAGACAGAGGAAGAGACAAAGGCAGAGACAGAGACAGAGACAGAGACAGAGACAGAGACAGAGACAGAGACAGAGACAGAGACAGAGACAGAGACAGAGACAGCGACAGAGACAGAGACAGGGACAGAGACAGAGGCAGAGACAAAGACAGAGACAAAGTCAGATACAAAGACAAAGACAAAGAAGGAGGCAAAGGCAGAGAAAGAGACAGAGAAAGAGGCAGAAACAGAGACAGACACAGGGAGAGAGACAGAGGCAGAGACAGCGTCAGAGACAGAAGCAGAGACAGAGACAGACACAGGGAGAGAGACAGAGACAGAGACGGAGACAGAGATAGAGACAGAGACAGAGACAGAGACAGAGACAGGAACAGAGACAGAGGAAGAAACAAAGGCAGAGACAAAGTCAGATACAAAGACAGTGACAAAGAGAGAGGCAAAGGCAGAGAAAGAGACAGAGATAGAGGCAGAGACAGAGAAACAGAGACAGAGACAGAGGCAGAGGGACAGTAACAGAGGGGCAGGGACACAGAGACACAGACAGAGAGGCAGACACTGAGACACAGGCAAAGCCAGAGACAGGGACAGAGACAGTGACAGTGACGGATACAGAGACAGAGATAGAGACTCAGAAAGAGACAGGGACAGAGACAGAGACAGAAGCAGAGACAGAGACAGGCCGGGACAGAGACAGAGACACAGCAAGAGACAGCGACAGAGACAGAGACAGAGACAGAGACAGAAACAGAGACAGAGGCGGAGACAGAGACAGAGACAGAGACAGAGACGGAGACGGAGACAGAGACAGAGACAGAGACAGAGACAGAGACGGAGGCAGAGACAGAGGCAGCGAGACAGGAACAGAGGGGCAGAGACACAGATACGGAGACACACAGGCAGACATACAGACAGAGACAGAGGCCGAGACAAAGACCGAGACAGAGACGGATACAGAGAAAGTACAAAACCAGAGACACAGACAGAGGTAGAGACGGAGACAGATACAGAGACAGAGACAGACACAGCGAGAGAGACAGAGACAGAGACGGAGACAGAGGCAGAGGCAGAGACAGACACAGGGAGAGAGGCAGAGACATAGACGGAGACAGAGACAGAGACAGAGACAGAGACACAGACAGAGACAAAGACAGAGACAGAGGAAGAGACAAAGGCAGAGGCAAAGTCAGATACAAAGACTGAGACAAAGAGAGAGGCAAGGGCAGTGAAAGAGACAGAGACAGAGGCAGAGACAGAGACAGAGACAGACACAGGGAGAGAAACAGAGACAGAGGCGGAGACAGAGGCAGAGACAGAGACACAGACGGAGACGGAGGCGGAGACAGAGATAAAGACACAGACAGAGACAGAGACAGAGACAGAGACAGAGACAAAGACAGAGACAGAGACAGAGACAGAGACAGAGACAGAGACAGAGACAAAGGCAGAGACAAAGACAGAGACAAAGTCAGATACAAAGACAGAGACAAAGATAGAGGCAAAGGCAGAGAAAGAGCCGGAGACAGAAGCAGAGACAGAGACAGACACAGGGAGAGTGACAGAGACAGAGACGGTGACAGAGCCGGAGACAGAAGCAGAGACAGAGACAGACACAGGGAGAGAGACAGAGACAGAGACGGAGACAGAGACAGAGACAGAGGAAGAAACAAAGGCAGATACAAAGTCAGATACAAAGACAGTGACAAAGAGAGGGGCAAAGGCAGAGAAAGAGACAGAGACAGAGGCAGAGACAGAGACAGACACAGGGAGAGAAACAGAGACAGAGGCGGAGACAGAGGCAGAGACAGAGACAGAGACAGGCCGGGACAGGGACAGGCCGGGACAGAGACAGAGACACAGAAAGAGACAGCGACAGAGACAGAGACAGACGCAGAGGGACAGCAACTGAGGGGCAGGGACACAGAGACACAGACACAGAGACAGAAACAGAGGCAGAGATAGAGACACAGACAGAGACAGGGACAGATACAGAGATAGAGACGGAGAGAGAGAGAGAGAGACAGAGACAGAGACAGAGACAGAGACAGAGACAGAGACAGAGACATAGACAGAGACAGAGACAGAGACAGAGACAGAGACAGGGACAGAGACAGAGGAAGAGACAAAGGCAGAGACAAAGTCAGATATAAAGACGGAGACAAAGAGAGAGGCAAGGGCAGAGAAAGAGACGGAGACAGAGGCAGCGGGACAGTAACAGAGGGGCAGGGACACGGAGACACGGACAGAGAGGCAGACACTGAGACAAAGGCAAAGCCAGAGACAGGGACGGAGACAGCGACAGTGACAGAGACAGAGACAGAGATAGAGACAGAGACAGAGACAAAGACAGAGACAGAGACAGAGACAGAGACAGAGACAGAGACAGAGACAGAGACAGTGACAGAGACAGAGACAGAGACAGGGACAGAGACAGAGGAAGAGACAAAGGCAGAGACAAAGTCAGATACAAAGACAGAGACAAAGAGAGAGGCAAAGGCAGAGATAGAGCCGGAGACAGAAGCAGAAACAGAGACAGACACAGGGAGAGAGACAGGGACAGAGCCGGAGACAGAGCCGGAGACAGAAGCAGAGACAGAGACAGACACAGGGAGAGAGACAGAGGCAGAGACAGCGTCAGAGACAGAAGCAGAGACAGAGACAGACACAGGGAGAGAGACAGAGGCAGAGACAGAGACAGAGACAGGAACAGAGACAGAGGAAGAAACAAAGGCAGAGACAAAGTCAGATACAAAGACAGTGACAAAGAGAGGGGCAAAGGCAGAGAAAGAGACAGAGACAGAGGCAGAGGCAGAGACAGACACAGGGAGAGAAACAGAGACAGAGGCGGAGACAGAGGCAGAGACAGAGACAGACACAGAGACGGAGACGGAGACAGGGACAGAGACAGAGGAAGAGACAAAGGCAGAGACAGAGACAGAGACAGAGACAGAGCCAGAGACAGAGACAGAGACAGAGACAGAGACAGGGACAGGGACAGGGACAGGGACAGGGACAGGGACAGGGACAGGGACAGGGACAGGGACAGGGACAGGGACAGGGACAGGGACAGGGACAGGGACAGGGACAGGGACAGGGACAGGGACAGGGACAGGGACAGGGACAGGGACAGGGACAGGGACAGGGACAGGGACAGGGACTGGGACAGGGACAGGGACAGGGACAGGGACAGGGACAGGGACAGGGACAGGGACAGGGACAGGGACAGGGACAGGGACAGAGACAGAGACAGAGACAGAGACAGAGACAGAGACAGAGACAGAGACAGGGAAAGAGACAGAGAAACAGAGACGGAGACAGAGGCAGGGGGACAGTAACAGAGGGGCAGGGACACGGAGACACAGACAGAGAGGCGGACACTGAGACAGAGGCAAAGCCAGAGACAGGGACAGAGACAGTGACAGTGACGGAGACGGAGACGGAGACAGAGATAGAGACTCAGAAAGAGACAGGGACAGAGACAGAGACAGAAGCAGAGACAGAGACAGGCCGGGACAGAGACAGAGACACAGCAAGAGACAGCGACAGAGACAGAGACAGAGACAGAGACAGAAACAGAGACAGAGGCGGAGACAGAGACAGAGACAGAGACAGAGACGGAGACGGAGACAGAGACAGAGACAGAGACAGAGACAGAGACAGAGACAGAGACAGAGACAGCGACAGAGACAGAGACAGAGACAGAGACAGAGACAGGGACAGAGACAGAGGAAGAGACAAAGACAGAGACGGAGGCAGAGACAGAGGCAGCGAGACAGGAACAGAGGGGCAGAGACACAGATACGGAGACACACAGGCAGACATACAGACAGAGACAGAGGCCGAGACAAAGACCGAGACAGAGACGGAGACAGAGAAAGTACAAAACCAGAGACAAAGACAGAGGTAGAGACGGAGACAGATACAGAGACAGAGACAGACACAGCGAGAGAGACAGAGACAGAGACGGAGGCAGAGGCAGAGGCAGAGACAGACACAGGGAGAGAGGCAGAGACATAGACGGAGACAGAGACAGAGACAGAGACAGGGACACAGACAGAGACAAAGACAGAGACAGAGGAAGAGACAAAGGCAGAGGCAAAGTCAGATACTAAGACAGTGACAAAGAGAGGGGCAAAGGCAGAGAAAGAGACAGAGACAGAGGCAGAGACAAAGACAGACACAGGGAGAGAAACAGAGACAGAGGCGGAGACAGAGGCAGAGACAGAGACAGAGACAGAGACGGAGACGGAGACAGAAGCAGAGACAGAGACAGACACAGGGAGAGAGACAGAGGCAGAGACAGCGTCAGAGACAGAAGCAGAGACAGAGACAGACAAGGGGAGAGAGACAGAGACAGAGACGGAGACAGAGATAGAGACAGAGACAGAGACAGAGACAGACACAGGAACAGAGACAGAGGAAGAAACAAAGGCAGAGACAAAGTCAGATACAAAGACAGTGACAAAGAGAGAGGCAAAGGCAGAGAAAGAGACAGAGATAGAGGCAGAGACAGAGAAACAGAGACAGAGTCCGAGGCAGAGGGACAGTAACAGAGGGGCAGGGACACAGAGACACAGACAGAGAGGCAGACACTGAGACAGAGGCAAAGCCAGAGACAGGGACAGAGACAGTGACAGTGACATAGACAGAGACAGAGATAGAGACGCAGAAAGAGACAGGGACAGAGACAGAGACAGAAGCAGAGACAGAGACGGGCCGGGACAGAGACAGAGACACAGCAAGAGACAGCGACAGAGACAGAGACAGAGACAGAAACAGAGACAGAGGCGGAGACAGAGACAGAGACAGAGACAGAGACAGAGACGGAGACGGAGACAGATACAGAGACAGAGACAGACACAGCGAGAGAGACAGAGACAGAGACGGAGGCAGAGGCAGAGGCAGAGACAGACACAGGGAGAGAGGCAGAGACATAGACGGAGACAGAGACAGAGACAGAGACACAGACACAGACAGAGACAAAGACAGAGACAGAGGAAGAGACAAAGGCAGAGGCAAAGTTAGATACTAAGACAGTGACAAAGAGAGGGGCAAAGGCAGAGAAAGAGACAGAGACAGAGGCAGAGACAGAGACAGACACAGGGAGAGAAACAGAGACAGAGGCGGAGAGAGAGGCAGAGACAGAGACAGAGACAGAGACGGAGACGGAGACAGAGACAGAGACAGAGGAAGAGACAAAGGCAGAGACAGAGACAGAGACAGAGTCAGAGACAGAGACAGAGACAGAGACAGCGACAGAGACAGAGACAGAGACAGAGACAGAGACAGGAACAGAGACAGAGGAAGAAACAAAGGCAGAGACAAAGTCAGATACAAAGACAGTGACAAAGAGAGGGGCAAAGGCAGAGAAAGAGACAGAGACAGAGGCAGAGACAGAGACAGACACAGGGAGAGAAACAGAGAGAGAGGCGGAGACAGAGGCAGAGACAGAGACAGAGACAGAGACAGGGAGAGAGACAGAGGAAGAGACAAAGGCAGAGGCAAAGTCAGATACAAAGACAGAGACAAAGAGAGAGACAAAGGCAGAGAAAGAGACAGAGACAGAGGCAGAGACACAGACAGAGACAGAGACGAAGACAGAGACAGAGACAGAGACGGAGACAGAGACAGAGACAGAGACAGAGACAAAGACAGAGACAGGGACAGAGACAGAGGAAGAGACAAAGGCAGAGGCAAAGTCAGATACAAAGACAGAGACAAAGAGAGAGGCAAGGGCAGAGAAAGAGACAGAGACAGAGGCAGAGACAGAGACAGAGGCAGACACAGGGAGAGAAACAGAGACAGAGGCGGAGACAGAGGCGGAGACAGAGGCAGAGACAGCGACAGCGACAGAGACAGAGACGGAGACAGAGATAGAGACACAGACAGAGACAGAGACAGAGACAGAGACAGAGACAAAGACAGAGACAGAGACAGAGACAGAGACAGAGACAGAGGCAGAGACAAAGACAGAGACAAAGTCAGATACAAAGACAGAGACAAAGAGAGAGGCAAAGGCAGAGATAGAGCCGGAGACAGAAGCAGAAACAGAGACAGACACAGGGAGAGAGACAGAGACAGAGCCGGAGACAGAGCCGGAGACAGAGCCGGAGACAGAAGCAGAGACAGAGACACACACAGGGAGAGAGACAGAGGCAGAGACAGCGTCAGAGACAGAAGCAGAGACAGAGACAGACAAGGGGAGAGAGACAGAGACAGAGACGGAGACAGAGATAGAGACAGAGACAGAGACAGAGACAGAGACAGGAACAGAGACAGAAACAGAGACAAAGGCAGAGACAAAGTCAGATACAAAGACAGTGACAAAGAGAGAGGCAAAGGCAGAGAAAGAGACAGAGATAGAGGCAGAGACAGAGAAACAGAGACAGAGTCCGAGGCAGAGGGACAGTAACAGAGGGGCAGGGACACAGAGACACAGACAGAGAGGCAGACACTGAGACAGAGGCAAAGCCGGAGACAACGACAGAGACAGTGACAGTGACGTAGACAGAGACAGAGATAGAGACGCAGAAAGAGACAGGGACAGAGACAGAGACAGAAGCAGAGACAGAGACAGGCCGGGGCAGAGACAGAGACACAGCAAGAGACAGCGACAGAGACAGAGACAGAGACAGAGACAGAGACAGAGACAGCGAGAGAGACAGAGACAGAGACAGAGACAGGGACAGAGACAGAGGAAGAGACAAAGACAGAGACGGAGGCAGAGACAGAGGCAGCGAGACAGGAACAGAGGGGCAGAGACACAGATACGGAGACACACAGGCAGACGTACAGACAGAGACAGCGGCCGAGACAAAGACCGAGACAGAGACGGAGACAGAGAAAGTACAAAACCAGAGACAAAGACAGAGGTAGAGACGGAGACAGATACAGAGACAGAGACAGAAACAGCGAGAGAGACAGAGACAGAGACGGAGACAGAGGCAGAGGCAGAGACAGACACAGGGAGAGAGGCAGAGACATAGACGGAGACAGAGACAGAGACAGAGACAGAGACAGAGACAGAGACACAGACAGAGACAAAGACAGAGACAGAGGAAGAGACAAAGGCAGAGGCAAAGTCAGATACAAAGACAGAGACAAAGAGAGAGGCAAGGGCAGTGAAAGAGACAGAGACAGAGGCAGATACAGAGACAGAGACAGAGACGGAGACGGAGGCGGAGACAGAGATAGAGACACAGACAGAGACAGAGACAGAGACAGAGACAGAGACAAAGACAGAGACAGAGACAGAGACAGAGACAGAGACAGAGACAAAGGCAGAGACAAAGTCAGAGACAAAGTCAGATACAAAGACAGAGACAAAGAGAGAGGCAAAGGCAGAGAAAGAGCCGGAGACAGAAGCAGAGACAGAGACAGACACAGGGAGAGTGACAGAGACAGAGACGGTGACAGAGCCGGAGACAGAAGCAGAGACAGAGACAGACACAGGGAGAGAGACAGAGACAGAGACAGAGGCAGAGACAGGGACAGAGACGGAGACAGAGACAGAGACAGAAACGGAGACAGAGACAGAGACAGAGACAGAGACAGAGACAGAGACAGAGACAGAGACAGGGACAGAGACAGAGGAAGAGACAAAGGCAGAGGCAAAGTCAGATACAAAGACAGAGACAAAGAGAGAGACAAAGGCAGAGAAAGAGACAGAGACAGAGGCAGAGACAGAGACAGACACAGGGAGAGAAACAGAGACAGAGGCGGAGACAGAGGCCGAGACAGAGACAGAGACAGAGACAGAGACAGGGACAGAGACAGAGACAGAGACAGAGACAGAGACAGAGACAGAGTCAGAGACAGAGACAGAGACAGGGACAGAGACAGAGACAGAGACAGAGACAGGGACAGAGACAGAGACAGAGGAAGAGACAAAGGCGGAGAGAAAGTCAGATACAAAGACAGAGACAAAGAGAGAAGCAAGGGCAGAGAAAGAGACAGAGACAGAGGCAGAGACAGAGACAGACACAGGGAGAGAAACAGAGACAGAGGCGGAGACAGAGGCAGAGACAGAGACAGAGACAGAGACGGAGACGGAGACAGAGACAGAGACAGAGACAGAGACAGAGACAGAGACAGAGACAGAGACAGAGACGGAGACGGAGACAGGGAGACAGGAACAGCAGAACACGGACACACAGACAGACATAGATTAAGAGACAGAGACAGAGACAGCGCAGAGACAGAGACAGAGGCAGAGACAGAGAGAGAGACAGAGACAAAGACAGAGACAGAGACAGAGGCAGAGATAGAGACGGAGACGGAGACAGGGAGACAGCAACAGCAGAACACAGACACACAGACAGACATAGATTAAGAGACAGAGACGGAGACAGCGCAGAGACAGAGTCAGAGGCAGAGACAGAGAGAGAGACAGAGACAAAGACAGAGACAGAGACAGAGACAGAGACAGAGACAGAGACGGACGCGGAGACAGGGAGACAGTAACAGCAGAACACGGACACACAGACAGACATAGATAAAGAGACAGAGACAGAGACAGAGACAGTGACAGAGACAGAGACAGAGACAGAGACAGAGACAGAGACAGAGGCAGAGACAGAGACAGAGACAGAGACAGAGACGAAGACAGAGACAGAGACAGAGACAGAGACACAGACAGAGACAGAGACAGAGACAGAGACAGAGACAGAGACAGAGACAGAGACAGAGACAGAGACAGAGACGGAGACAGGGAGACAGTAACAGCAGAACACGGACACACAGACAGACATAGATTAAGAGACAGAGACAGAGACAGCGACAGGGACAGAGGCAGAGGGACAGTAACAGAGGGGCAGGGACACGGAGACATAGACAGAGAGGCAGACACTGAGACAGAGGCAAAGCCAGAGACAGGGACAGAGACCGCGACAGTGACAGAGACAGAGACAGAGACAGAGACAGAGACAGAGACAGATGCAGAGACAGAGACAGAGACAGAGACAGAGACAGAGACAGAGACAGAGACAGAGACAGAGACCGACTCACAGACAGAGACAGACACAGAGACAGAAGCAGAGACAGAGACAGGCAGGGACAGGGACAGAGACAGAGACAGATGCAGAGGCTGAGGGACAGGCGCACAGGGGCAGAGACAGAGAGACGGAGACACAGAGGCAGACATACAGACAGAGTCAGAGGCCGAGGCAGTGACCGAGACAGAGGCCGAGACAGAGACGGAGACAGAGACTGAATGAAGACAGAGACAAAGGCACAGGAAGAGACGGAGACAGGGAGACAGAAACAGCAGAACACGGACACACGGCCAGACATAGATTAAGAGACAGAGACAGAGGCAGAGACAGCGTCAGAGACAGAAGCAGAGACAGAGACAGACACAGGGAGAGAAACAGAGACAGAGGCGGAGACAGAGGCAGAGACAGAGACAGAGACAGAGACGGAGACGGAGACAGAGACAGAGGCAGAGGGACAGCAACTGAGGGGCAGGGACACAGAGACACAGACACAGAGACAGACACAGAGGCAGAGATAGAGACACAGACAGAGACAGGGACAGATACAGAGATAGAGACAGAGAGAGAGACAGAGACAGAGACAGACAGGGACAGGGACAGAGACAGAGACAGATGCAGAGGCTGAGGGACAGGAACAGAGGGGCAGAGACAGAGAGACGGAGACACAGAGGCAGACATACAGACAGAGTCAGAGGCCGAGGCAGTGACCGAGACAGAGGCCGAGACAGAGACGGAGACAGAGACTGAATGAAGACAGAGACGGAGACACAGAGGCAGACATACTGAGACAGAGACACAGAGACAGAGGCACAGAGACAGAGACACAGAGACACAGATACAGAGACACAGAGACAGAGACACAGAGACACGGACACAGAGACAGAGGCACAGAGATAGGGACACAGAGACACAGAGACAGAGACAGAGACAGAGACAGATGCAGAGGCTGAGGGACAGGAACAGAGGGGCAGAGACACAGAGACGGAGACACAGAGGCAGACATACAGAGACAGAGACACAGAGACAGAGGCACAGAGACAGAGACACAGTGACAGAGACACAGAGACGGAGACACAGAGAACACAGAGACAGAGACACAGAGACACAGAGACAGCGACAGAGAGAGAAACAGAGAGAGACAGAGACAGGTTGTTTCGGAAGCTGGTAAGGAGCCGTTTATCGCAGGACAGCACAAATAAAGAGACGCACGGTTAATGTTCCACAAAAACACAATTTATTACAAACACACGCGAAATATGAGACTGCACAATAGACGTTAATAACACTTTGGCTTATCGGTAATTGGCTTTGCTTTGGCGGTTGCGGAACTGACAATGACAATCTGCGGTACGGTATTTATGTTGTTATTGAACTGGTCTAGATAGTTCGATTAGACGGTTGGCGTTAGGTATTACCGTTAACAAGATTGGCAAATCTAATCTTTCTCGCATTACTGAACATACCGCCCGCCTCGAATGTGTACATTCGAAGTATCAATAGTAAACGGCGCTATTACAATCTTATTAGGACGCGGAACACAATGCACAGACGCGACGGCGAATACAATAAACATGACGCAATAAGTATATATACAATTATGCACACGAAGAAAAAAAGAAAAAACAATTACAAAGGATTTCAGAAGTGCTATTACTGCGTTGGCGACTTGTTCGCGACACCGCCCGCCCTGCTCTCCTCCAATTCTGTTTCCTCGTTAATGTTGACAGGCTGGAAACATAATTTAGCTACGGGTCGAATGTAAGTGGACTTGGCGGTTTTGACGGTGACCACGCGAGTAAGTCCGTCGGTTCCGGGATGGCATGATACGATGCGTCCAAGGTCCCATTGACAAGGGGGCGCTAAGGGATTACGTAGCAGTACAAGACGGCCGATTTTTGCGAGGCGTTGTACGACGCGCCATTTGGGTCGCTGTTGCAAAGTGCATAAGTATTCTCTAGACCACGTTTGCCAGAAACCCTCGGTGATGCGCTGAATTAATTGCCAACGTGAGAGACGATTCTCGTTGAGTTTAAGTGTACTAGGTTCTGGGAGCGCAATTAATGGAGCGCCTATTAAAAAATGACCCGGCGTTAACGGATGGTAGTCATCGAGGTTTTCCGACACCGCAGCAATGGGGCGTGAATTTAAACAGGCTTCGATACGACAGAGTGTTGTGGTCATTTCCTCCGTCGTGAGCGTGTGACTGCCTATGCAACGGTTTAAATGTCGTTTAACGCTTCGCACGCCTGCTTCCCATAATCCGCCGAAATGGGGCGCAGCAGGTGGTAAAAAGTGCCAGGTTATGGACTCGGTGGACAGTTTGTTTAACAAATTAGGATCGCGAATCGCTTGCCGGTGAGCGTTAGTCAATTCTCGATTCGCCCCTTGGAATGTTGTGCCATTGTCGGAATACAAGGATTGCGGTAATCCTCAACGCGAGATAAACCGTTGCAAAGCGGCAATAAAGGCAGCGGATCCATAATCGTGCACAAGTTCTAGATGGATTGCTTTCGTTGTCATACAAATGAATAAGGCAATATAGGCTTTGTGCGATTTGTATCCGCGTCCTGATGCATTGCGCACGAGTACGGGTCCGGCATAGTCAACACCGGTATGTACAAATGCTCGAATGGTACGGTTTGTGCGAACGGACGGTAATGTTCCCATCAGCTCCGTCGGGACGATTGCGTTTTCTCGGGCGCACGGTACGCAGCGATGCAACACGGCACGATTTGACTTGTGAAGACGTCCTCCAACGCGTATTAATCCGTCGGCGTCAACGAAAGGGTTTAGAGGTGCCACTGGACTAGAATTGGGAATTTTCTTATGAGTAATAAATCGATCTATTTCTTGCGGAAAGGACTCGCGTTGAATAGTGCGAAGCACAACAATTTTGGCGTTTTGTATTTCGTGCGAGTAGAGAACTTTTGGCTCGACGAGTGTGCTGTCGCATGCATGTGTAGCGGTCCTTCGCTTGGTATGCATGCGCAACTTTGTTACGAATCGCAGCATGTATGCAGTGACTCTTAGTAACCTTGGCCACGAGGAAAACCGCGTGATCCAAGACGACTCAGATTTGGGAATTGTTACCGCGCATGTTATGGTGTTCTGGCGTTTTTCGGGCAAAAGATTCATAGTTAAGGTGGGAGGCTGAGAGGGCCACGGCGAATTGGAGGATCGAAGCCAGGCTGGTCCTCCCCACCAAAGGTTATGAGTTTGCAATTCCTCCGGAGAAAGACCACGAGAAGCACAGTCCGCGGGATTTTCACGCGTGGGAACGTGTAACCATGTAACGTCGGGTAAGTCATTTTGGATTTTGGCCACCCGATTGGCGACAAAGGTCTGCCAATGCGAAGGCGGTTGACGGAGCCATGCTAACACGATAGTGGAGTCAGTCCAGCAATGACAGTTAATATTGTCGATCGGAAGGGCAGAGCGAATTAAAACTATGAGTTTGGATAACAGGTGAGCTGCCAATAATTCTAATCTGGGAATGCTCACTGTTTTGACGGGTGCGACCTTAGCTTTTGCCATAAGTAAAGAAATAGATACTGAACCGTTTTGATGGATTACGCGGCTGTACACCACAGCGGCGTACGCGTGACTCGATGCATCGGCAAAGCCGTGGAGGGAATATTGAAGACTCTGACAATTTCTACCTGTCCAACGCGGAATCGCGATGTTATTGAGAGTGCGTATGCCAGCGTAATACTGCTGCCACTCGCGAAGTAAGATGGAGGGCACTGTTTCATCCCAATCGCATTGCAACAACCACAACCTCTGCAGCATGATTTTGGCTGTTATGGTGACCGGAGTCACGAAACCGAGTGGATCAAATAATCTAGCGATAACTGATAAAATGCCTCGCTTTGAGGTTGCACATGCAGCTGGCAGGTTAACGTGGAATTTTAATTTGTCAGCTCCAGGATGCCAGGAAACTCCGAGGACCTTTAGGTGCGCATCGGTGGCTATGGATTTTTCACATGCCAGACCATGATCAGATTTTTCGATACCATCTAGCAGGGCAGGATAGTTGCATGCCCATTTCCGCAAACGGAAACCACCTTTATCGAGTAATGAAATTACTTGATCGCGTGTTTGGAGAGCAAGATGTGGATCCTCAGCACCGAATAAAAAATCATCGACATAGCTTTGCTCGTTTAAAACTGGAATGGCTAATGGAAAGGTGGACCCTTCGTCTTTAACGAGTTGTTTGATTACGCGTTGCGCCAGATAAGCCGCAGGAGCTGTACCGTAAGTCACGGTACATAAACAAAACTCCGAAATTGGACCGGAGGGAGTGGATCGCCACAATATTCTTTGGTAATCCCGATCGCGCGGGTCAACTAAAATCTGTCGGTACATTTTGGCACTGTCGGCAGTGTAAACATATTGAAAATGTCGCCATCGGATTAACACGGATGGTAGGTCGTTTTGAAGTTTGGGCCCGGTTAACAAACAATCATTGAGAGATTTGCCAGTTGAAGTAGGACAGGATGCGTTAAATACGACGCGGAGAGGAGTGGTGTCACTGTCTTTCTTGAAGACGGCGTGATGCGGGATATAATAACTGCAAGAGTTTGGTTTATTAAGAGGAATTGCGGGCTCCATATGTTGGAGTTCCAAATATTCCGTAAGGAAATGTCGATACGCGGTTAATTGCGCAGGGTCCCGAAGCAAACGACGTTCGAGGAGTAGAAGTCGAGAAAGTGCGGCTGGTTTGGAGGCGCCAAGGTCATGTAAAGGTGGAGCTTTGAATGGGAGGCGGACCATGTATCGTCCTTCCGGCGTTCGAGAATGAGTGGATTGAAAATGATCCTCGCAGCGTTGCTCTTCAGGATTCAGAAAGGTCTGCTCTGGTAACTCCTCAATTTGCCAAAATCGGCGTAGGTCGGCGTCTAAATTATGCTCTACATCGGTGTGATGCAAGTGGACATGGAAGGAATTAGAGATGGGAGTGACGGGACCTGAGAGGATCCATCCCAAGACGGTATTCTGCGCACTCGGCTGATTAATCGCGCCCTTACGTACCCCGTTGAGAATTAACATTCCGTAAAGATCAGCACCGATAAGAATGTCGATAGGATCGGGGCTGAGGGGATCACTATCGGCAAGATTGAGTGATGCAATATGCGGCCATTGATTTGGAGTACCTACGCAACGCGGAGTATATTTCGTTAAGGATTTAAGTACTAACGCCGTAGTCGAAAATGCGGGCTGATGCTCTCTCGCAGGAGTGATCGTAACCGTGACCGCATGTTGCACCGTGGTCGCGGACTCACCGACCCCGGATATACGCATGGGGCGGCGAATTTTCGGTAAACGTAAGAGTTGTACTAAATTTTCCGTTATAACAGTGGCGGCGGATCCTTGATCTAATAAAGCGCGCACGGTTAAAAAATGCCCTGTCGGTGAATATACTCTTACGCGCGCAGTAGCGAGAAGGACTTGGGAGCGCGATGCGTCATATTCGGATATTAAATGCGTGGAGACAGGAACGTCTACAATGTCGCGCGTCGGTACAAGTGACCCAGCCGAATCGTTAGGAGCCGTTGGTGTATTGCTATTGAAATGTAATAACGTATGATGTTTCTTGCCGCATTGTTTACAAACGAGCTCGCTGGGACAATCTCGCGCCGAATGTTTGGAGCTGAAGCAGTTAATACAGCGTTTTGACGTTCGAATACTTTCGTACCGCTGGGAAGGTGACTGATTATAAAAACGGTCGCAATGTTTGATTAGATGGTTTGCTCGACAAATCGGACACGCGGATGTAACGGTTACCGCATGAGCTGGAATACAACGCTCTTTCCCTTGTTTGTTATGGGTCGGGTTAGCGGTTGTACCGTTATACTTTTGAATTTCCGGTAATGACTCTAAAGCAAGAATTCTCGCATCAAGAAATCCTTTGAGTTTATCGAAAGCGGGATATTCGAGAGTGTCCCCTAATTGGAGTTCCCAAGCCTTTCTCGTAGCGGAATCTAATTTTTGAGTCACAAGGTACACGAATATATCGTCCCACTCCTTGACCGGACGGCCAAGGTTGGCGAGCGCTTGAATCGAAGCGTTTGTTCTATCGCGCAGTTCACGAAGGCTCTGAGATGACTCGGATTTAACGGCAGGCAAATTATGTAACGCATTTAAATGTAACGTAATTAGCCGGCGTTTGTTGTCGTAACGCGCTGACAACGTATTCCAAGCGATAGGGAAATTCGCGTCGGTTATCGTGAGATGACTAAGTGCGTTACTCGCGGCGCCGCTCAAACATGAGGTCAAATAATGCATACGATCCACATTAGATAACACCGGATCGTTTATAATCATGGAAGTAAACTTATCTCGGAAAGTTTCCCAATGGTCGAAGCTTCCATCGAAGGTAGGCAGCCGCAGATTCGGAAGACGAGACGCACTCCTTTCTGGGGGGTTGAATGCTGGGCTGGCGTTTATGGCAGCGTCGGCTCGTACAGCTTTCTCAAGAACCTCCACCATGAAATCGGCTGCTTCATTGAAGCGTTCTTCGCAGTCCAAAAACTGTCCCTCGGTGAAATAGGGTTGGGTGCTGCGGGTCTTCTCGTCAGCTTGTGCCCAGATTTCAGCGTCCAGTTGCTGGCATCTCGCGAAGCTGTCCTTCAAGGCGTCGTAACGACGGCGTGTAACGGCGAGAGTCATGTTGGCCGTTCCCAATTTTTTAAAGTTGGGCAATGCTCGGCAGACTGTTCCCATAATCTGGGATTGTTTGGCAATTAGTTCGTTCAGGGTAGACATTTTTACTTCTAATCCGGCTCGAAGGACCAATGTTTCGGAAGCTGGTAAGGAGCCGTTTATCGCAGGACAGCACAAATAAAGAGACGCACGGTTAATGTTCCACAAAAACACAATTTATTACAAACACACGCGAAATATGAGACTGCACAATAGACGTTAATAACACTTTGGCTTATCGGTAATTGGCTTTGCTTTGGCGGTTGCGGAACTGACAATGACAATGCTCTTCTGCGGTACGGTATTTATGTTGTTATTGAACTGGTCTAGATAGTTCGATTAGACGGTTGGCGTTAGGTATTACCGTTAACAAGATTGGCAAATCTAATCTTTCTCGCATTACTGAACACAGGTGTATATGATACACGATATATGACATACGATATATGACATACAATATATGATATATCGTGTATCATATATCGTATATCATTAGTCGTATATTAGTTATCGTATATCATACATCGTATGTCATGTATCATGTAACATATATAGTATATGACATACGATATATGATACGCGACATATGATATACTATACCTAATATAAGATATACGGGACCTGATGTATGTTATTCGATAGATGATGTACGATATATGTTGTACGACATACGATATACGATGTATGATACACGATATGTAATATGCAATGTATGATATACAACACACAATAGACCATATGTGACGCACGATATATGATATACGAAATACGACATATGTTATACAATATATGATATATGATATATGTGATTATACGATGTATTATGTAGGTTATACGATATATGCTATGTGATATATGACATATGATATACAATATATGATATATGATATATGATACACGACATATGATATTCGATGTATGATATACGATATAATGTGTACAATATAAGATATACAATGTACGATATACGGTGTGCGATATACGATGTAACTTGCCGTCTCGCCACCGGCCACGTCGAGAAGGGACGTGGCGACGCGCGCGGATCGCAGGCCCCCTGGAGCTGGACGCTTCAGTCAGTTCGCGGGAGGAAGGGGACTGGACCCCCTATCCAGCTGTGAAGAGCACCGCTCGGCTTTTCCTATAAACTACTCCTTTATTAAGCTACAGTTCGGACATCAAGCACTCGGGCTCAACGGTCGTTGTTTTCTCCGTAAGAATTACGCAGGCTTAGTATGATGACGGTGGTGACGCGGTATTACAAACTATCTTAAATCTAACTTATACACTAACGGTACGGTGCAGTATTCGCGGTGCTTATAACTAATCGGATCGGGGTAACGTCGTCGCGGCGTTCGTGGTCCGGTCGGCGTAACGTCGACGTGGCGTTCGCGGTACTTACTACTAAACGTGTCTTACGGCTATTCGCGCCCGAAAGGAAGAGGAGGAGAGGAGAATTATTTAAACGGGTAATGGCCACTTTTGGCCTAGCCTTTCTCTTATTATTGTTCCTTCTGACACCGATATATGTTCCGGGAGTTGGTCGTCGACACCCGACTGTCTGGCGAGCCCCACGGCAAGGACTATTCGTCACCGTGACGCCTGCCCACATCTTACCTCCAGCGACGCTACTCACAGGACAAGGAAGCAAGTTGACCGTTCGCTCGTGACTCCGCCGGCCGCGGGGCGATAGCTATTCGTTGCACCACGGTTGACTTGGTGTCGCCGAGGGTTGGCGCGGCTAGCCCCAATGCGAGGTCTGTCCATCGCACCGACGCCGATTTACAGCTCGCCTAGCCCGGGGCTATCCGCAGACTAAAAGAGCCTTTGTGCCTTGGAGAGGACCTCCGGAGAGGTCTTGTCGGGGCCAAAGCTCCGAGCCAACTCACCTATCCTTTGATCGTTCGCTATCGAGGTAGTATCGGTTTTCGGTGGCGGGTCCCCACGGCTGACGGTGTACGACTGACGGTGCGCGGCTGACGACGCGATGACAGCGTGTCGTTGGCGGCTCGTGACGTATTTGTCACAACGATACATAATATGTGGTGTATGTTATACTATATACGGTGTACGCTATATAATAAGGGATATATGATATACGATATATGATAATGCGACGTATGATGCACCATATATGATAGTTGTTGTAATTACGCACTCAGAGTTTGTTCGAATATTTATTTTAGATAATATAAAAGATTGTACATTTCACTGCGACGAATCGACGCGACGCGCAAAAAAGGAACCGCTCGAGAAGAAGAAGAAGACAATTGAATAACGCAAAGTCTTTTGTTCCAACATGGCCACTGCGCCACACTTCATTCTGATTCTGGAGCGCGGAATTCAAACAGGATAAAGAAACATTTTTTCAAAATACTGTCCATCCAACAATAGTAGATATATGAAATGTTATTTACACGTAATATAAAATACGATATATAATATGCGATATATGATATGCGGTACGTGATAGACGAAATACGACATATGATAGACGAAATATTATATACGATGTGTGGTACGCAATACAGGTTGATTCGTGCAACTGTTACACTCTATATCTCCTTAGCGGCCGGGAATAGAAGAAGATGTTATATTAAAAGTTAAAAGGTATGTTATTGTGCATAATGTGCACTGAGTTCTATGCACTTTTGTGCATCAGGAAAATGCGTTTGCACTTATTTTTGAATGGAAACTTATGTGCTTGACTGCATCAATCAATACACTTTCTTGTGCTGCGGAAGAATGTATGAACGTACTTATGCCCTATATTTATTCGTTAGGAAGTAGTCGCAGCGAAAAGTTCTCCGAATTATTTTGGTCACTCAGTAAGTGTTCTGAGGTACCTATTTTTAATTACTTTCTGTAAAATAATTGTTAATTGCAATCTGAACCCTTCCTATATTTAATTGAATGTGCTTCATGATTGGAAGCTATTAATCTTAGATTTTACTCTTGAACCACACGCCACACGGATCCACTTATCCCTTAGGGTATAGTAAAATACGGATCGTTCTATGAGGTAAGGACCACTCTTTCGCCTCATGCGTCCTGATAACGTTTCAGCTTTGTTCCAGGGACATTACAAGAGCGACAATAACACCGATAGTAATCGTATGAACAATGGTAATATAGGGCGAAAGCAACAGTAACAGTAACAATGACATTAGTATCAACTACTATAGCTGTCGGAAAAGGGATCTGATGCGCCCGCTTGACCTATAAATGCGCAGTGCGCATACGTATGCATGTGAATGTTACATATAGACGAGCTATTCGAGCGATCTTGTAGATATATAGAACGTTATTCGTGCGAACCGTTGTTATATCCTGTACATTTAGTGTTAAATGTATTTTGTAATCGTCCCTAAAGTATTGTACCATGCTGTGCATTATATCCTATCACATCCACGAACCCATATTTTTCCAACGATAATAACGGTAGTAGCAATGAAGATAACGACAATAACAGCAATAATATTGGCAATAATAACGATTGTAATAATGACAGCCTACATTACTGTTTATCAGTCTGAAGGCATATAGACCTATGATATCCTTTGTGATTATTAAGGTGTACTATGATTTTCATGAAGTGTTTGGTTAGAAATGTACTAAAGAACGTTTGTTATAGTATGAAGTGTTTTTAGTTGGAAGGTTTACAAAATTTTTGTTTTGAACGGTTTAATCAATTTCTTAGGTTCAATTAGGTTTCAATATTGTCTTATACACAATGTGTTCGATTACAGGTGGGCACAGTTGCAGAATATTGTAGCTGAGGCGATATTGAACAAATTATTTCATTACCGAAATATTCGTTAAGACTTAGTTTTTGAATTATTAATGAAAACCCCCGACCAAAAAAGCGGAGAAAGAGCACACGCTCAGGTGCGAGAGCGAGGGGTTCGAGTGAACCGATTGATCGTAGTGATGAAGAAGCGCGTTTGTACCGTGACAGTGTAGTTGTTTAATGGAAAACCTATACGTCAAAATTTAATCAAATTGCGAACTAAACAGTTCAGAATAACATTCAGTTATTGGTTGTTCACAAATAAGAGATAAACGAATTATTGTTTATTATCTTAAACCGAATAAACCGAACTTTTTCAGTACTTGTACTTGTTATTCAGAAGAAATAAGTATTGAAATACCAAAAATTATTTTAGTGACTCGTTACAAAGATGCAATATATTAAATTCGCATATTTTAAAGAAAACATAATTTTTTTATTTAATAAAAAACATTATAAATTGAATAATCAATAAACATGTATATTAAATCCTGCCTACTTCAAATTTGTGAAAAATACATAAACAGTTTAAGTCAATCTCACGCATTATTTTAAAATAATCCTGTTTCGGTAAAAATGTAACCACTAGACTGCATTATTCCACCGATTCAGATCTTTTGTAAGAGAAGGTACACACCACTTAACAGCTGTTGTCATGACTAGGTCAATTAAATCACTTTGTTTTAAGTTTCACTACCACCGTTCCCAATAACATTTTATTGTTATTACTTTTCACTAATTACTTAATGTAGTCATAGCTCGACGATATCCCTGGATGACTAGCTGTTTGCGTTGAGAAGGGCTAAATCTTCATTATTATCTCTTGGTCATCCATGATACAAGTTTATCCAGAGTAAAAGTGTTTTCCTATGAAAAAAAAATATATATTTATATGTGGATCTAAAAAATTTTAATTACTGTGTCCTCCGATCCTACGACAAGACAAAGGATGTTTGACACTGGAAAGAAAGAGGGACAAATTAAAGGGCGTTACCAACCGTGCTATGATCGTCAATATAGGACAAAATGTCCAAAGTGTAACGTTAAAAAGAAACAAATCTCTAAAGTTATTTTTGGTTAATCATTTATGCAATTTCACTCATTTATCCATCGTTATAACATTAAAAAATTATTGAGAAATGACAGCAAAATATTATAGTGAAGAGTGGTAGTGAAAAATGGCAGTGAAATGGAGTGAGTTCACCGATCCGGCTGTGACTGGCTATAAAATTAATAACAAATAATTGATTTATCTCCTATTTGTGAATAATGAATAATTGGATATTATTTTCAGTTGTTTTATTTGTTATTTGATCTGACATTGTTAAAACGGCTCCTTATTATACAATTATTGTCGAAGCGTTCGTTTCTTTTCGTTTATGGAACAAGCCGAGACACGACAACGGGCCGCCTTTTTCACGAAAGTATCTCGAGGGAAGGTGTCGCCTTTGCCTTGACGGAGGATCTGTCGCGTCGAAGTGAAGTGTTAGTCATGATCAGTACAACGATCGTTAAATTTTCCAATTCGCGCTCTCATTACATCAGGGCCTTGCCCACAATCATACACGTCCTCCAGCGCAGATTCTCCATCGAAGACCTGGTTTCCGCATTACAATGATTTCTGAAATCTCGCGCTGAAGAGTTAACGGAGCCTGGTTTCCGTATCGTCAAAAACATAATATACTAAGGGGAACTGTTTCCAAGAATCAAAATCCGGGGTCGCACGATTAATTATTTAATCGCTGACGGGCCGCCGACCTCATGTACACGAAACTATCATGTTCACACGCGACACACTCACATATTCAATATCTGTTCGGGCGAACTCCGAATCAACGAACCGTCAAAGCCGCGTTCTAGCTGTCTCGCTCACGCACTCTCGCTCCGTGAGGGGCACGGAGAGCGAGACTAGCTAGTTCGCGAAGGATCGTGAAGGCACATTCGCCTCGAACTTTCGCGATCTGTTGTCCGTTAAGTTTGTATACAAGGATTCGAGAAGATTCGAACTTCTGGAATCGTTTCTGTTGGCCTGTCGGCTTCCGACGTCAAACTGTCAACATATCGTGATCTTCTGTACAAGTGTGTTTTATTAAAAAGGACAAAGCTAAGCTAAGTCTACTCGGTGATCTACACTCATCGATTCCTTTCTCTATCCATTTTCCACCAAGCTTTTGTCTCCTTTGTCACGAAAGCATCAGATGGTATCCGGGCCTACTTTTATCCTTGCTGAACCCGATTTAACCGAAAGTTAAAATTTTCGACAATCGATTCGCTCAATATCGATATTTATAATGTCAATTAATTCATAAGTGAAGAGTTTTTTATGCGTTCGAACTTTTTCCCTTCCATACATATCATCAAGGGTTTTTTATGCCTTCGGGCTTTTTCCCTTGCACAAAGCTAAATAAACCATATTTTTCACAGTTCAAAATAGCATTGAGTTATTTAACAATCCTCGACGTAGTCTAAACATTCTTTCGAACGTTAGATAAATTCGATCCTTCCTCGAACCGTTTCTCAGGCCTATTGCGTTCAAGTGTTCAGGCGTCTTACAATTAGACCCGGAACTAAAGGGGTGGGAGATTGAGCTTAGAAAAGTCAATTTCGAGAAGATCGCGTCATTTCGTGTCCAAGATTCCGACGATGCAGCATTAGGAAAAAAATCTTACAATTAGCTTCAAACTTTAAAAACTTTAACGAATATTATTAATTGAACAGATTGAGAGTCTTCAGTTGAAGAGTTTCGATCGTACAATTATACTGTCAAGGAAAAAGTTGTTCAGTATCACCCCAGGTGCCAACCCTGATATGCCCACCTGTAGCTGAATACCTTGTACTTGTGGCGTCGATATGCGACCGCCACGTCCCTGCCAATATTTACGATATGTTTAGTTTAGATTTAAGTATATTCGTGTGAATGAAATAGGTAAAGGAGTTGTTTGCTTGACCGAATCCGAGTGAATGCTGAGTGGTGTTTGCGAGAGGATGTTTGGATGATCGGTTCGAGTGTCGCGTTGGGTGTCCGAGTTCGAGGAGTGCCTGAGAAATACGCGTGTATCGTTGAATGATTAGTTTAAAGTGAAAGCGATTCGGTTTGGAAGAAGACAGAATGATTCTGAGATAGAATGCGTTAGGGTGTGTGGGGGAGAGAGTTTTTGGAATGCGTGTCAGTCAGTTAGTTACTGCGTGTCAGGGAGATCGGTCGAAAACCATCTTGTATAATAGAGTTCGGAAAGAGTAAAGGTGGAAAATCGAGAGTCTTCTCTTTTCTCTGACACGACTCCATATCTCATATACTATTAACTTGTTATCCAATCACAGCTGAGATCTTATAACAATTTGTCATAACATTTGTTTAGTTTATAGTATTAATTGTTGCTTTTTTACTTTTATGCGGGCTTGTTATGTTAACTTCTCATCTAGGTGTAGTTCTAGATATTTTACTTCGGTTCTTATAGGCACTGGCATATTGTCTATTACATCTTGGGGATATCTATTATGTCTTGTAGTAAACGTGATCTGTGTGGACTTAACATCGTTGATTTTAATTCGCCATTTACAAAACTAGTTTTGCAGCAAATTTAGGTAACTGATTTAAAATAAATTGAAAAATATTATCAAAGGACAATGTAATTGACTTTCTCATTTTAATCTTTATTTAATCATATTTAAATTTGTATAATGCAATAACAATTTATACCATTTTATTCGAGATAGTCCACACAATAATTTAATGTTAAAAAGAACTGAATATCTACTGTTACAAATCCGTAGAACATCTTCAACATTAGGAAGTTGTTAAGCAAAAATTGTTTAATTGGAGATTACAAAATCGCAATTATTAACGATTTGTCGAACAACTTCGTAAGCGTACAATTTTTAGTGCTCGCCACATTTCGCACCTTTCGTTATAATTATTCATTTTGTTGTAAATGTTTAACAAAATTGTATTTTTCGTTTGTATAAAAGTATCCAACGACATTGATGGAAGATGTTGCTATGGATGTTGCAATGCTGTCACATTCGCACAGTTTAAATTTTTAATGAAAATTAGGGACTCGAAGATGGTGTGCAATTTTGAGTGACACACACTATAAATGGAAATTTTTAATTCTTTTATATACATATAAAATAAAATAATATGTCTCTGAAGTTTAAATTATTGTGAATTTGCCTAAATTATACTATTTTTGAGACAATACATATAATATGAGCGCAATGTAAATATAAGATAGGATTTGATTCTCTATTTTTAATCATATAAGACTATTATGATACTATATTGGGAATCAAAAACGTTACATATGTGATGTTGTTACACCGAATTTGGTAAATTATAACAATTTTAAATAAATTATGTTACGGTGCAATAAAAGTTAGTATTTCGAAAGCTTGAACAGCAATAACTGTATTTAAAATTTTGAAATACAACGGAGCATTATATTATAAGTGCTTTAGTTTTTATAAAATTTATTGAAATACGATATAAATTGTACATTTTAAAAATCTGATTTTCTTCACCACTTTTTGTATAAGATAAGGCACAGAAACAATTATATTTTTGTTTTTATCGTATTCGTATGATTAACTAACTTATTACACAATTATCTGGTTTTGCAAATTTCATGAAATGTGCAGTTTCTGTAGATACTGTGCCAGCAGACGTGAGCGAACCTCGACGTGAAACGACCGGATGCATCGTGGTAGTAGTATCCAAAAATTCATCGTCGTTATCGGAATCAATATCTCTATCTTTCGATTGTCTTTTTTGTTTTATATCATGAGTATATTTTTCAATCATTTGCTGATTTTGAAGCGGAAGCACATTGTCGTTATTTATTACATACGGTAAACTATCGTTCATTTCCTGTTGTTGTTTGTAAACCGTTTCAATATACATTCGTTGTAATTCAGCCAATGCTTCATCCATGAACCGCACGTTTTGTTTACGATCTGGTAAAGTATTACTATTGAATCCAATTGCTTTACCTAATTCACCGTTTGAATCCTTGTTCTTTAAATTTCCAGTATCCAACAGTGTAGGTTTAAAACCCATAGGAAAATTAGGTTTTTGATTTATCATGCTAGACAAAGAACTGTAAGTTGTTTTAGGTTCATTTGTTATGTTTGATATCCAATTTTGAACACCATTCTCGTTAGTTTCTGTTTGACTTTCTCTTGATGGCTTTTTGGTCTGTGTTGAAGTAAATGTCTTATTGTAAGCAGCTGTACGTGCATCCTGACGTTCTTGTGTGTTTAATTGGTTTGAATGTCTACTATTTCGTTGTTCACTTTGCGCAATAGTATCTTTCCATCTGTCTGTATTCATTACAACCTGCGTTAATTGCTGAATTGATTGTTTCGGTGCTACCGTAGATGTTTCATTGTTATTAAAAGTAGTTCCAGATTTTGCTGGTGTAGATGTACTGCAAGGTTCGTCAAGCACATATGGAGGTCGAATACTTAACTGACGCAAACGTTCAAAGCTTTCTCCTTGTCCTGCTAATAAATTATCATCGATAGTTTGTAAATTTTCGTCACTTTTATTTGGACCATTATACCAGTTGATAAGCTGTTCTGAAGCCCGGCATTCATTTTCCAAGAAAGCTGCAGTCAGTATCATTGCTGTAGTCGGCTCTCGTTGTGTAAATAATTTTTTACGTGCGCTTAAATTTTGACTTATTATTGTTTCAATACGAGCATTTTCTATTTTCTCTTCCAATTGTTTTTCTGCTTCCAGGAATTTTTTAGTTTCGTACAATATAGCTTCTACGTCCATAGCTTTGTCCAATTCTTGAGCTATGCGTCTTTCAGCAGAGGACTGAGTACGACTATCCGCATTTAAGATAGGTTGAAAACCTAAGCGTTGCTGTGCTTTTATGAAAGGAGATTGTGATACCGGTCCTAATTTTGACCATATAGTACCAGGCTTTTTTACTGGACTAGTTATAGGCGAAACAACACCAGGTCTAGTTGCTATAAGATTTTGACTGATTAATTCAATATTAGAACTGGGCATTGTACAAGGTACACGACAAGGTTTTGGTGGCACTAAATCTAATTTTGGAGGAGCAACTCCAGGTTTAGGAGGCGGTACCAAAGACGTTATTACAGGTGCTGGTGGTACTGAAGACAGTCCCGGATCTAATTCTGTAGGTTGTTTCATTTGTGTAGTAACGTGAATAACTTTTAATAAATCGTCTAAACGATTTTCAAGCCTATTTTGACGATCTCTATCTATATCTAAGAATTTTGTTACCATATTATTCTGTGCAGTAAGGATCTGAAATTATATCGAATTTATGAAAGATTTATTTCGTTAAATAGGCTAACATGAAAAAAATTATTAGTATCTTACCTTATTAACAACTTCATTTTGGGAATTAATAGCAGTTAACACAAGTTGCTCTAATTTTTGAACTTTTTTCTTTCTTAACGGAACATATGGAATATTATCCGTATTAACAGGAGTATCTTTATATTTATTATCATTTTCTGATGGAGTTGGTGAATTTATTAAAAGTTCTAATATGCTGTCATCATTACATGTTGCATTATTTGTTATTACAGAAGCATCTGAATTTGGTACTGTTAAAGGATTTGCCACTTGTATGCATTTATTATAAGTTTCATTTAAGTTATCAATTTCTTCAGTGTTTTTTGACTGACAAAAAGCATCATTTAAATTTTGCGATACATTTGACGAAGAATCTGGAGACAGTGATTCAACTTGTTTTGTATTTTCTACAGCAGGCATATGAGTTAATAAATTACCATATTGCTGTTTGTACGCAGATGTTAAATTATGCTCAAATGAAACCTTTGCAGGTTCTTGAGGAACTGCACGATTATTTATATGTGCTACTTGTTGAAACTGATTTTGTTGTTGAATTATATGTTCTAACCTACGATTTTGTATTGTTCCTGGTCTAATTTGTATGGGAACATCTATAGATTGGGTTGTTAAGCCTTGATGTAAATTTTGTGGAAGATTTAAATTGTTTACCAACATATTTTGTTGATTATGCATACAACTTCGTTGTAAATTTTGATTCTGCTGCAAATTTTCCTGGATTATTTGATTTTGCTGCATGTTTTCTTGAATTATTTGATTTTGTACATTTTGCACTGTATTTTGAAACGGTATTTCTCCATAGGAATAATTAGATCCAAAACTTTGTTTATAATTTGCATGCAAATGTTCTTCTGATAGAAAATTGTGTTGGGTTGATTTACCCACTCCCTGAATTAACTGTTCGCCAGTGTTAATAGCTACATCTCTTGTAGGAGAGAAAACTCTGTAGGGTCGAGCTATTACAGTTTCGTTTGATTCGGGAGAATCTGGATATTCATTTTCACCTAACAAAAAATGTGGTTAAAATATTTTGTAATGTTGAAAATAATATAATAATACAGAAAAGTATAATGTTTACGTGTTAAAGTCCAAGTAGGTGATAATGCTTCTGTACGATGAAATGATTGTATAGGATCTTGGTATTTATATCTCACTTGTAAATTCTTGGTTGTTTTGACTTCTTTTGGTGGAGACCTCACATTTATTGCTGTATCTAGTAAAAAGAAAAAATGTAAAATATTTACATCAATTCATTTAAACTAAATTAAGTTAAAGTGAATCATAAAATGAAAAAAAGCAGAGATAAAATAAATGAGAACGAATAATATAAATTTTTATTCTTATAAACAATATATCTTACCTACAGTGTCTATACCATTCATATTATTTTCTTCTAAACGTTTATTTTTAAGAACTTTATCTATTGATTCATAATACTGTTCGACACCTGCTCGAGTACCAGCCCTTTTAGCTTCGCGATAACAAACCAGAACCTGTTTCATTCGAGATCGACATTGTTTACCAGAAACGTTGTATCCTTTTTTTTTCATATACCGCGCAATATTTTCCCAAATAAGTTGAGGTTTTGATGCATATTCCAATTGTTTTTGCACCTGTCTATCTGACCACACTGATACTAGCAATGCAGTACTTTCGGGACTCCATTTATACTTAACGTTATCTCCAGAATCGCTCATTTTCCAAAAAATATTTGAATTGAACAATTTTAAGTTAATATATGAGTAACAATATAACATACGAGTGAAATAATGCAAAAAATTGTATTAAAAATACAATATCAACAAGTTGCACTTATATACAAATTTGTATTCATCGTAAAACAAATGACATCAATTTTGACCAACACGTCCAACCTACGCACCAGGATTAACTGAAGCAACGAACAATTCAAATTTTAAAGCACTGTGCAACAGGTGGTGGGAAGAAGTGCATTGCATAAACATTTAATGGTACGCAACTTGCAGTGAAAACAAGTCAAATACAACTATAAAATTTTAGCATATAATATAAACATCAATTGTATAATAGTATCTACATAATAAATATAATTATTATTAAATTAATATTGAAATTAAATCTAGTGAAGGTAAAAAAAATTATTTCCATCCAATGAGAAAGTTAAATATAATTTTCTTACTACCTGTGACGTCACAGTCATATGAACCTTGCTACTAAAGATGGCGTGCAAATCACTAACGATGATTTATCACAGTACCGTAGAATCATAATCGTGCTCCTAATTCATAATTTTTATTATACCTTGATCACAGAGTAGACCAGAGGCGACACTCTCTGTCGGTTCCTTTGTTCTCTCGAAAACGCTGTCCCTTTAAATTGGTTGTACAAACGAGCGGGAAATTTAAATCAAGTGAATCTAATTTTATGTCAACCTCTAATAATTTGAAATATATTTGTAATAAATTTTCTGTATATTATTAATATTGTCTTTCAAAGTAGTTGCACCAATTTTACGACGTTGAAAAGTTGAAAAAGAAAAGAATATACGAAAATGATTACTCTACAGAATATATTTGAAGAATATGTATTACGGAAATGATTATTACAAATAATTTATAAGAAAATGAAAAACTATATATCATAAGAAATTTCAGATGAATGTGTTACAGAGATATAACAAAATATTTATTACAAATAAATTACTGGTGAATGTGCAGGTTTAAACTATTCTTTTTTGACCGCCATACTTGTACATTATGCACATGCGCACTTCCGATTCTTTTGACTTGGGCATTTAAATTGGTTGTGTCCTGTGTCTCTCTCTAGGAGGGCGGTTTCCTTCTCTAGTGTCGCCTCTGGTATACTCTGTGCCTTGATCTTGATTGAACTATTTTTTAAATGAATTCTGAAATGTATACAGATAGCTTAATTTTATGTTCTGAAATATTAGAAATAGAAAGTAATTCAACTTACTGTTCCTTATTTTATGGCCTTAATAGCTTGAGAAAACATGTATGATGTAATTGTATATATGTTACTTTCCATTTTGATTACAATAAAGGAATATTCAAAATTATATTATATATATGTTCTGAATATGCGACTGAAATTCTTTGGAGACATGAGATATTAAAGAACAGTAAACTGACACTTGAAAATGTTTTAAGAAATTGGGAACCAATGGTTACTCTATATAGACCTAGTCTTTTTTTCTTAGTATATATGTCGCATTGAGTATTGTAAAAATAAAAGTAAATTAATTATTCAAATAAAAGTTTTAATGAAAGAAAAATTTATGTTCATAAACTTTTAGATTAATAATTATTGGTAGCATATTTCAATACGATTGGAAAATAAATTTACATAAATTATATTAAATTAAATATTGTAAATATTAATAAATATTAATATTGCAAATATAAATAAAAATATATGATAAAAATAAATCTGCATATAAATTTATGATTGTATATTTCTTTGTTTGAATCTCAAACTTCAATTCTAATGATAATATAATTATAACTATTAATTACTATTATTAATTATTATATCATTATTATTAATTATCAAATAGTAACATCATCAATCTTTATTTAACAATATAACAATTTTTACATGTATAATAATCCTGACAATCCAGAAACTTCTCTGACTTGGTTCAATCTCATTACCATTTTAACCATCAACTTCTCAATATAATTTACAACATTTAACAAATCCACTAATAAGTCAACAACAAATTACAGCATTTCTACTTAAAAGGAGCAGAAAATAAGGTATATATATATATATATATATATTTATGCATTCAATTTTTTACTTATTTATCTTATAACATAATAATATTCTTATTTCACAACTTTAAAATGTTTTATTTTTTGGAAACTGACTTGTAGAGTAACATTGCATAATTCTGAAGAGTGAAAATATAGAGGGATAGCATTAGTTAAAAAAAATCTATGAAATTAAATTAAGTGAAATAAATAATAAAAAATAAACTACAATTTAAGATAGAAGGAAAGAAATAAAAAACTGAATATAACAAATGTGTGAATTACATTACAGTTAAATTAATTTATCAATCAAATTCAGATTGTTAGTAAAATCATAGGTATTATAGTATATTAGCTGTGAAGCAAAAGTATAGGATATTCTCATTTAAAAAATAAAAATTAATTCTGGAAAAAAACTTATTCTGTACTACAGTTATATTTATATTTTATAAGATGAAACCTAAAGAAATTGAAGATTAAACTTACGTTTGCAATTCATAGCTATTAATTTATATATTATTCTTTATTATTCCTCATTATTTCTGTACTTTATACGATGTAAGATATATCTTTACTTTGACACTCCTCAAAAAAATTATTAATATATTATTTCATTAGGTAAGGGAAACTATAATGGTAATACCATTTCTAGATTCTAGGTATACATAGATCGACAGGATCACGAATTACCGTAGTAAGAGATTTCTTAAAAACAATCAAAATATACACTACTCAAAAGAATTAAGGGAACAGAAAAATTCCTTTAATTTAGGGGCATATTCAAATTGCTGTGTCTCCGCTAAACGTCATCGTGGCAAACAACTAGAACATTCATGTTGAAGCTTCAGGTCTCTAGTTTTTGAACCTTTATCTCCATATTTTTTTATATTTTTTTTTTATTAATGAAACAATTGAAAAATCGCGATGGAAAATTTTTTTCTTTTTTAAAAGTTTCTACAGTCGCAGGAAAATTTTTTTTATTAATATCTCTTCGGGATTGTTTTTCCTTGTTTCTTCCCCTATAATTTGCACTTCGATGGAGTTCGTTTCGATAATTGGTTGCAAAGTTACGAGCTACTAAAGCCAAAATGACACTTTTTCCTTTGACGGTCTGTATCTCATGAACCCACCATCGAACAGAAATTACAAGAGCTGTTCTGGAAACCTAAGAGTATACCCTCCAAGATAGGTATATCACTTTTTGATTAAATGTTTTTCTTTGATGTGTGATATTGATGTAAAGAAACGTCAAAAAATGGCGTTTTTTCCGTAAATTACAAAAGTTACAATATCTTTGTAAATATCCATCACAAAGATTAAACCTAGGAATTTTTTTTAAGCTTATACTGTCCACAAAAAGTGTGCAAAGTTTTAAATTGCTCTGATTCTTTGTTCCCTATGGCCCGAATGATCAAACTTTGAAATTTGTGTGTAAAAGTTAAAGGAACGTCATTATTGTTTCTAACCTTCGCTAATCCATTTATTGGGTAAAAAAATTTGTTCCTCTACATTTACCCGTACAATTGCTGAATTTTTTTTTTTAATTTTGGTTAGAAAAAAAATGTAAACAAAGTTTTTGATGTCCATTATCAGCATTAGAATTACCTAAAGTGTACTCACACACAAAAAGAAGTGTAAATCCAACCATGCAACTTCTAGGTGATATACTTTAGGTAATTCTAATGCTGATAATGGACATCAAAAACTTTGTTTACATTTTTTTTCTAACCAAAATTTAAAAAAAAATTCAGCAATTGTACGGGTAAATGTAGAGGAACAAATTTTTTTACCCAATAAATGGATTAGCGAAGGTTAGAAACAATAATGACATTCCTTTAATTTTTACACACAAATTTCAAAGTTTGATCATTCGGGCCATAGGGAACAAAGAATCAGAGCAATTTAAAACTTTGCATACTTTTTGTGGACAGTATAAGCTTAAAAAGAATTCCTAGGCTTAATCTTTGTGATGGATATTTACAAAGATATTGTAACTTTTGTAATTTACGGAAAAATCGCCATTTTTTGACGTTTCTTTACATCAATATCACACATCAAAGAAAAACATTTAATCAAAAAGTGATATACCTATCTTGGAGGGTATACTCTTAGGTTTCCAGAACAGCTCTTGTAATTTCTGTTCGATGGTGGGTTCATGAGATACAGACCGTCAAAGGAAAAAGTGTCATTTTGGCTTTAGTAGCTCGTAACTTTGCAACCAATTATCGAAACGAACTCCATCGAAGTGCAAATTATAGGGGAAGAAACAAGGAAAAACAATCCCGAAGAGATATTAATAAAAAAAATTTTCCTGCGATTATAGAAACTTTTAAAAAAGAAAAAAATTTTCTAAAATTTTTCCATCGCGATTTTTCAATTGTTTCATTAATAAAAAAAGGTAAAAAAAAAATATGGAGATAAAGGGCCAAAAACTAGAGACCTGAAGCTTCAAAATGACTATTCTAGATGTTTGCTACAATGACTTTTAGCGGAGGCAGAGCAATTTGAATATGACCTAAAAATTAAAGGCATTTTTCTGTTCCCTTAATTCTTTTGAGTAGTGTATTATGTCCGCTGTATTTAGCTTCGCATCACCTTTCTCATTAAAAACAGTGCATATTCGGTATTAATTTAATGATGTTTTATTCAATATGCGCATACTGCATATACACTTATATTATCCTGCATTGGCATATTTTGCGTTATATTCGTATATCTTTTATCAGTGTGTACATAACCTATTCAGTGGAAAGCAGATGGTAGCGGTCAACTGTAATTGGTATGGAGTCTCCTGAAGCTAGTAGAGTTCTAAAAATCCTGTTTTCTAATTGGATATTGAATTTTTGTATTACAAGATACCATTGGTTGAAATGAGGCATGGTACGGTTACGAACATGATTATGCTGAGATGGTGGAAAGGTTGTATTTGTAAGACACAAAAGGAAAATAAATATTGTTTCATGGCGGGAAAAACTCACGTGCTTGTGTATGTATTAATTTTTAAGTTGCTTGCGATAATTAAAGAGATAAAATATCTATAAAATATAAAGAGATATAAGTGATTAACTGAGTTTCATAATAGGAATTTAGAAGATAATTTGTTTTCGTTATAAAATCTAAGTTGGTCAAGTTTTATATATTATTGCCACGTAATTAATATTCTATAGTGTTATAAAATGTTAAAACAAGTTCATCAATTGTCGTAAGCATTATTTTACGTGTATTTAATATAAAATTAAATACTTTTTAATATTGTTTAATTGGTTTTAGCTATTGACTTTTAAACAATATTTCGCCATTGTAACCTCTTGATTGTTTAAAATAAGTAAATTATCTGATTATAACGTTTTCTGATATTTGTCATAAGATACTCAAAAATCATGGGAATCATTATAGTAAACATACTGTTTGGCTATTAAATTACAATATTTTGTACAAAATACTTATTTTGTAAAAAACATTTGTTATATTTTCATTAATGAAACAGTATAATATTTATTTATTAAATTAAGGTAATTTATAACAAAATCAATAATATCTATTCATTGTCAAGCTTTCAATTTTTATAATAATGTATACATTTTGTGTGCAGATTATATTTATAGTCATGGAGAGTGATAGAAACAGGAAAAAAAGGAAATCTGGAGAAATAGAGGAATATAATTCGAAACGTGCAAAAGGAAAAAAGAATGGTTTTCATTTTACAGAAGAAGTAAGTACTTTTTATTTTGTAGTACTAAATTTATTTTTTAATACACTAATATAATTGCACAAGAGTTAGTATTATATTATCTTTTAGCATTTTGTTATATAACATAAATAGTATGTTCTTTACTACTAACCTTATAATTTTTGTTGATTTTATTCACTTTTCAATATTTCCTTATTAAATGTTTGAAAGTTTCTTTATTCATTCTGCATAATCTTAGATTATGTTTGTAGTCACAATATTTATTGTCTATATTATTGTTTATGCAGAAAACAAATGTTATTACAGTTTACATTCTCATATTCCTTTTTTAATATACACAGGGGAGATTTTTTCCAGTAGAAGAAATTAAATTCCAAAACCTCTTGCATTTTACTATCTTTAGTATCCTTTTTTCCTTTTCACTTTGATTAGCCATAAATGACTTCTCAAATGGTATTATTTCCTTTCTTTTTACTTACATTGATGTCAACTTATTATCTTTTTCAATATCTTTTATATACTCTTTTAAAATCATGTGGTCAGACTTATGTCTTATTTTCTCTTTAAATGTTAATGTTTCTTTACCTACCTCTATTCTAATACTGTTTCTTTTTTTCTACTTTTATTATATACAGCTTAATCTAATTCTAAGGTTCATTACAGGTATTTAACCCTAATTGTCTCCAACCTTCTTTATATTTTGCATCCCTAAATTTTTACTCCGTATCATTATCGTTGCCTAATCATGCAAATATGCTTCATTGTAATGGGTTACCTTTTTTGTTGCTTCTTTTACTTCAGCATTTTATTACGTTATTACATTAATATATTATTACATACTTATATTATTTTACAGTGTAAAACTGGTAAAATAAAGAAAATTCTAATACGAAATTTTATGTGCCATGACGCTTTGGAAGTAATATTAAATCCAAATGTAAATTTTATTGTTGGTCGTAATGGAAGTGGTAAAAGTGCGATATTAACAGCTTTGACTGTTGGTCTTGGTGCTAGAGCAAATATTACTAGTCGTGGAGCATCTGTTAAAAGTATAATTACTTTAAATAGTACAAAGTTTTCAAAATTCTGTTTTTGTTATGCAATGTTTTTATTTATAGATTTCATAAAAAAAGGGAAAAATTCTGCGATAATTGAAATAATATTACTGAATAAAGGACCTATGGCTTATAATTCAGATGTTTATGGTGATACTATCACAATTGTCCGTAGTATTGGAAGTTCATCAGCTTACAAAATAAAGAATTGGAAAGGTTTACAGTTATTTTTATTAATGGTTATTTAAATGATTATTTATACTTTATTTATTTGATAGAAATATATATTAAATCATTTATAACAGGAGAATTAATATCAACAAAACGAAATGAACTAGATAATATATTACAAGCAATGAATATTCAAATAGATAATCCTATTTCTATATTAAATCAAGACATATCAAGGACATTTTTAGTATCATCTAAACCCGAAGAGAAATATGAACTATTTATGAA
This sequence comes from Megachile willughbiella, assembly GCA_945859595.2. Taxonomy (NCBI): domain Eukaryota; kingdom Metazoa; phylum Arthropoda; class Insecta; order Hymenoptera; family Megachilidae; genus Megachile; species Megachile willughbiella. The sequence goes on along the minus strand of OX243808.1, from coordinate 11,920,614 downwards.
AGCAACACTCCTGGATAAAATTGGTAATAATTACAAAGAATCTGAATTAGTATGTCAAGAAGAACATGAAAAGTTAAAACATTATACCGAAGTATGTATTTAATATACTTTTGAAAATAATTATTTTGTTTTAAAGATACTGTTAATCAACATTTTATGTAGACTTTATCTGAAGCAAGAAAAGAAGTGGAACAACTTAAACTAAATATAAAAAGGGCAGAGGAAATTGATAAATTGCGTGAAGAAGTTGTTAATCTCGACATGGAATTATTTTGGGCTATTGTAAGTGCTAAAATTAATGTATGGAAATTTCAATTCCTTATTTCTGATTTTCAGTAAACAAGATAATATAATATAGTATAAAATGTATATCTTCTAATACAGGCCATAGTAGAAGAAACGAAATTACAACAAGTTGAGGAAGTTTTTAAAAAATGTGAGGATAATTTAAAACAACTTCAAGACACTGAATCATCTACAGAATCAAAAGAAGACGAAATAAATAAAAAAATCCAGTATGAGCTTTTAATAATTATTTGTGTTAGTAGTTAAGCGCAAGTTGCATTTGCAAATGATTTTACATAACAAAATCTATTCAGGTGCAAAGTTAGAGATTTGAGGTAATTGTTTAGAAAGCAAACGACTTTATCCGATGTTGACGATTTTTAAATATTCGCGATAAAGTATCCGTAGTATTACACGGAATTTTTGTTGTACGCTTATATTTATGGCAACATTTGCACTATTATGTGTTTATCGTCTTTTTGCTCTTTTTGTAAATAACAGCGTAGCGCTCGGTAAGTGATGTATGTTGTAAGAGATGAACTGAAAAATCGAATGTAATCAATTTCGACTGATTTTGAATTTAGACTTGAACGGCTCATCGCCCTATAGATTTTGTTTTTACATGGCTATGGCTGTTCAAATAATATTAAAACCTAACCTAATCTAATTCACTAACTGGACTAGAGTAGATGATGTTACATTAATATTGCACCGCGAAGCAACCGGCCATGTAGAACCAAATTAAACAAGATTGAAATTAATTACATTTAATCTCTTGCAAATATGTATATAAAATTACCCTACATATCAGTAGTGAATGTTTAAATTATGTTCGAAATCATTTGAAATTGGTTAACTTAGACGTGTAAGACTATCCGTTACATACGTCGGTTGCCGGGTGTTGTGTTGTTGTTTATAGAACAAGAGATAAACGACAAACGCATACTGACGTGTAAGCTGTAACGCATGTATAGACATATACAACATGGGGGAAAGTCAGTATAATCATATCAACAGCTTTTGACTAATGTTTAACTGACAAGGGACATCACGCAAACGTTACGCGCCGATTTTGATGAAATTTTTATATGTTATAGAACTTTGAAAAAATACTTGACACGTATTTTTTTTTACGTGCGAATATTCACTTTGAAGTGGTGAAAATAACCCTCAAAGTTAGGGTTGAAAAAGCTATTTTCACAAATATCTTAAGAACTATTAGTCCTACATAAAAGATTCAAAGTGCAAATTTTTCTGTTTTGGTAGGCCAATAATATGGCGTAAGTTGGTTTTTGAAAAATTTGTTTGTTTAAAAAATATGTTAAAAATTAACAATATTTTGCAAATTTATTTTAATAAAACGTTTAACTATTTTGATCAAATTTCGCATGCGTAAACTATGGGTCCAAAGAAGAGATACGGATAAATTTGGAATTTTTTATTTCTCTCATGCAAAAAATATTATTGGTCGGAGTTATATGCATATTTTATACTTTATACATTCCCTCCGGTGCACAACTGATTTCTATACATAACATTCTGTTAATTGTATTATATTACATCTTTTATACTAACTTATTTAAGAAAAGAACTTGGGAGTCTATTGGTATTCCTATAAAATATGGGGCCCAAGACAGGTATTCCGTTTGACCCGCGTTATAGGCGCGTACTGATGGTAGTATTCGATGTACGGAGGATCTAAGAGCACGTATTTTACTTGCATTAAGTGTGATGACGTGATCATTAATTTAGATTATGTGCAATTAAAGGAATTGTATCTGTTCATTTAGAACTGTTTTACGTTTGAGAAAAATTGATTGATTGATTGATTGAGGTCCTGAACAAGCACGTTTATACCGTGACAATATATTTGTATAAGGGACAGCTGTACGTCAGTTTAATCAAATTGTTTCTTAATAGTTTCAAAGACCAATTCAAAATAAAAGTCTTGAAATGATAAAAAAATAAGGTACTTTCAGAGTTACACCAAAACCAGTTCTTTTTAGAGTTTCAACAAAATTACATCTTTTCAGAGCTATCATATTTTTCACAAACGTTTGGGTGATGTCCCTTGTAAGGCTAATCGGCGGTTATAGGTATCGGAAAAAGTTGTTCAAAATGTTGATTTCTACAACATATTCAAAAATCACTGGTTTTTAAATAATGACAAAATCATTATTTTCAGGAATACTCTACATATAAAAGCAATTCATGCAGTAGAACTATTCATACCTCATTTTTTAATGTAATTGAAAAAATGTGGACTGGAAAACTTAAATGATTTAAAAAAAAGGATATTTTTATTGTTATGTCTTTTTATAAGTGTTACTAAAATGTAGATTTTGTTTTTACATTTCGAGTAAGATAATGAAATAATTTTTTTACTAAAGTGATTTTCTGAACCAGTTTGTGTGTTTTAGTAATTTGTTACAATCTACGCGTATCCGCTATTGTTTCACTGCATTTCAAGACAGCAAGCCTTAGTGAATAAACTTGATATAAGGCATTTCTTATAGAATTAGATTTCAACGTTTCGATAACATTGCAGTTAACACTATCAATGTATTTCCAGATTCCTGGTAAAGCTAGCTGTAGTAATGTGGATGCACATATTTTTCAAATAGAGAGACGAATTTTCTTCTTTATTAAGCTTCTCATGTTTTTAAATCTGTTGAAAATGTTAAATTTAATTACAAATTAATTAGTTCGCTAAATAATATGTAATTTGTTAGACTGTTAGACCATGTATTTTGAATCATACAAAATGCTTGTGGCAACTAGGTCAAGTTGCAAAAGTGTTTCAAATGAAGTTGGAAAAAATAACAGAGGACGATCTTTCAATGTTATATAAGCTTTGTAGTCGGACTATGATTTTTTTTCGTAAGTGCATCGCATTTGTAGAATACAGGGTGTTACCTGTAACGCTACTCACGATTTTTCTCCCACTTGTAACCACCTTACAAAAAAAAGTTTACAACAATATTTGCAGAGTATGAAGTGCACAATAGATATTATTAAATCAAATTTCGAAAACAGTTTGTTTTCATGGCAAAGTCAAGGTCACCTTGGGTTTTTTAAATAGGAACATACATTTTTTTTTATTCATAGCTTTAAAGGACATCGAGACGAATTCAAAACACATATTACATGATATTTTTATTAACATATTACTCGATTTACAGAAGTGGAAATATTAATGAAAATATTAGTGTTAACGATGAAATGGTTTCACATTAAATTTTGAAATATTTTGCGGATTTTTGAGTTTTTGACATTGCACTCTAATATATACTAATTAATTAAAAAAACTGACATAGTTTACGTTAAAAAAAAGTGTGCATTTGAATTTTATAGGTATATAAATGCATTTTCAAAAAAAATTCAAACTGCTTGATTATACAGCTAGTTAAATAGAATAAAATTTTATAATACGATTTTTATCTAAAATTCTTTGATAAATATATAAAAATTTATTACTTTATTGAGTATATGTCAATTATATGTATAATTTAAATGAAGAAAAAGTTAATCATCAAATTTTATGAAAAGATAATTAAAAAATTTATTAATCCACAACTGTTTTATTTTTTTCAGTGGCCTTTAATAACTTTTGTATGAATAGTTTTTTTTTATATTTGTAATGATTTGACAGAATGTAAAAAGAGATTAGTTTTTCGCCATGATACTTGTGATTTGAAAATGTTTCCATAGATAAATATGAAAAGAGTATTAATGCATAACAATACAAATTATTGTTTATTTTTTATAGCTCATTGGAACAAGAAATTAAACAGGCAGTACAGGAAATCAGCAATAGTTCTGAAGCAATTAATAAAGTAAAACAAGAACTCAGTGAAAACAGAGATGCTTGTTCCAATAAAATACGTGAATTGCGTTTTGCACAAAGTAAAATTAAAAGATCGGAGGATGATATTAAGATGATCCAAAAAGAAATAAAACGACTAGAATGGTTGACATCAATTATTGTATTGTTTGCACACTAGTAATTATCATCGTAACCTTACTATCTTCATTTTTTTTTATTTTGTAGTGCAGACAATGCCGAACAGAGTGAAAGGAAACAAATGAAACAACAATTAGCAGATTTAGAAGAGAAGTTCAATGAGATTGAGGCGTTATTACGGACTAAGAGAACTTATCAAATGCATTTAGAAAATGATAAAATGCGTCTGTTGAAAGAAATACAAGTTTCAAAACATGAAATTAGCAGCTGTGAAAATCGAATGCGTAAGTATAATATTATCGTTGGTTAGAAATGTAAGAGAGTATATTAAAATTCAAAATTGGATTAGTATAAGGTTAAAGGATTTAATTCCATTCTAGAAAAAATTAAGCGCGAATTAAATGCACGAAAACAATGTTCTGATAATGCGTTGGCTGTATTTGGTCGAAATATACCACGGTTACTGAGAAGGATTGATGAAGGATATGATGTAGGACAGTTTAAAGAGAAGCCGCGCGGACCATTAGGTAATATATGATATATTCTGTTTGGGTAAGAAATTTCATTCGATTTACTTTATAGTTTATTTGTATTTTAGGAGCGTACATAAAAATGAAGGATTCAGCCTGGGCTCCTGCTGTTGAAAATTATTTAGGAGCTGATATTTGCAGCACATTTTGTGTAGATAATAGTCACGATGCTAAAGTATTAAATACAATTATGAAGGAAATTTATCTAAATGAAAGAACCCCACAGATAATATGCAGTAAATTTTATAACTCAGTAAGAAAGTTTTATACAAAATTTGTATTATGTTACGGATAACTTAACATTCATATAGTACATTGAAAATTTAGATTACAGTCAAAACGTATATTTATACTTTTAGGTTCATGATGTTCGTGCTCATTGTACTTCTTCGCCAAAGTATTCTAACCTTTTAAATGTGATGGATATATCAGATCCGGTTGTTACTAACTGCTTAATTGATCAACGTGAAGTTGAATGTGTTTTGTTAATTCCAACTAATGTTGAAGCAGCTGATATTATGTCAGATGTTTCTAAAGTACCACAGAATTGTAAAAGAGCTTTTACTCAGACAGCTGATACCTTTTATCCTGATCCCTGTTATAGAAGTTATGGCGGACCTCGTAACTTAAAAGCTAACTTTCTTCAGGTGTCTGTTAGGGATACAATTAAGTATGATTTCTTCTATTATTTTTATCTTTCATTTTTGTCACATATTTTTGTTAGATGTATATTCTATTGGTTTTTAAACAGAGCACTAGAAGAAGAGTTTTCTACTATAGACAATGAGAAAAATATTGCGATGCAAACATATACCACAGTTTATGAAAAAGAAAAACGCATAAATGCCGAGTTAAGATCGGTTAGTGCAACAATTACAAAACTTAATACTGCTCAGGATCAATGCAAGACATCAATTAATGATTTAAAAGACAAAATTGAATCTAACGAAACTGTTTCTATCACTTTATTCGTAAGTAATTTTCATGAATATCTATATGATATTCGAAGATTATATAAAAAATTTTATTTTATGTAGAAAAATGAACTAAATGAATTAGAAAAAAAGATACAAGAGGAGAAATGTGAAGAATCACGTTTAAATAAAAATGTTGATGAACATAAAAAAAATGTTGAACGTTTAGGAGAAGAGATTAAACGTTACAGAGAATTAAGACAGAATTTGGATTCAAAAATTAATCTTTTAAAGGAAAATATAAAAGAACTAATAAACGAAAAAGAAGCGATGCATGCAAAGAGCCGGCACGCTGCAAAAAAGTTAGAGACATTACGACATGCTTTACAAAATGCAACAGCGGAATTTGAAATACAGCAAAGATGCACAAAAAAGGCAGTATCTGATGCTACTGCTCGATGCGCAAAAATAAATACAAAAAGGTCCATAATGAAGTTAGATGATATATCTGTGGGTTGGTACAAGAAGTATCACATACATATAATACACCTTATTCCTGAGAAATTCTTGACATTAATATTCTTTGCGTAAAATTTATTCTATACAAAATTTTGATGTTGACATATACAAATGCCAATTATAATAATTTCTATGCAGAATTTGAAATTGTCTTTTGTATAGAATTTACAGTTGTATATTGACTAAATACTGATTTTAACTCGTTTTTATAAAACTATGACATTGATATTTGGTGTACCAAGTCATAAATATATATTATAGTAATAAATTTGTTTTTGCAAGATGAGATGTTTATGCTTGTATCGTAGTGTCATAAAATTGAATATTTTTGTAGATCGGTTAATGAACTTGAAAGATTGTCTAAAGATTTGAAAGCTAAAATTCGCGAAATAGAGTTGCGGTTTGGTACTATAGATAAATTACGTAAAGAATTGAAAGATAAAGAAGCAAAGTTTGGTAAAAATTTAGATTTGACTAATAAAATTGAGAAAAATTATCAGGTGAGTCATAAAATACAATGTTTCAGTCATATGGTGCTTAATTTATATAATGCACAAATTATTATTATAATGTTGTCATTAAAATAATTATCAAGTGTATATACTAAATTGTAGTTACATCTTCAACGGCTACAAACACGGAAAGAATCGTTTTCTGACTTAAAGCATATGTATGGCATAAGAATTCAAAATTCATTTTCAAATGTACTCGCTTTACGAAATAAGAAGGTACAAAGATAGATTTTTTATTTAAGAACTAAAAAAAAGTTTTCTACTTCATATATTAAGGTTTATGTTGTTTTTGTACATTAAATACTCTGTTCAGGGTACTATAAACATTGATCATGGCCGAAAAATACTTGAACTTGTAGTGAACTCCCAAAGTGATAATAAAAAATCAATAAATGATGCAAGATCATTGTCGGGCGGTGAAAGGTCGTATTCGACTGTTGCTTTCATTTTAGCACTTTGGGACTGTACTAATTTACCGTTTTACTTTCTTGATGAGTTCGACGTTTTCATGGTAAATATATTTTATGAATATTATAATTTTTTAATGTTTGTATAATGTCCCATGCGGGATATTTACGGGCAATTTTTTAAAACTAGGATAAAGTAAATCGACGGGTCATAATGGATATCCTTCTGGATCATGCGAAAACGCATCCTCAAAGTCAATTCATATTTTTAACTCCGCTAGACACGTCTAATGTGTTAGCTGAGGATTACATAACAATCCATCAGTAAGTGTAATTTAAATCAAATTCAAACTATAATTGCAAATGTACATCATATTTATATATAAGAATTTTTAGGTTAGCAGAACCAGAAAGAACAGGGTAAAATTTATGTCAATATTTCATGAGAGAAATGCTACTTCTACAATAATAGATACATAATAATGTATAGAATTACTTAAAATGTTATAATGTTTGATACTGTTACAAAAGTTTATGAATAACTAGAAAAGTAAAAGTAAGTATATATTTATGCAACTTTACGATTAACGTTAAGAAACAGTAATTTATCCTGTTTAAATTGGTTTTCGTCATAATTGTTAAGTTCAGGAAAAATCGTAAATAATTTATTTAAAATACATGTAGTTTTATTTATCAAATTATATGGTAATTTATTCTGTAGAAAAATATGTACAGATACGTAGTTTATAAATAGTGATTTTATAAGTAATGTTACTTCAGTATTTTTAGAATTCTTTTATTACAATATGATAATTATCGTATAAAACTACGTACAAAATTTATGCAAAATAAAAAATGGATTATAAATAAAAAGGTTTTCTTTACTTTATGCGCATCTTATTTGTAACTTCTTAAATAATTTTGTTTAGTTATCATACATCCAATTACGAATGTAATGTATAAGAAAATAAAAAAGGGTGCCAAAAAAGTCAGGTATACGAGACTATAAGTAGATCAAGGTTTGCACCTTCGGACAAATCTGGTTTGTCTCGATTAACGCAACGACTCATATTACATGCATTACACATAAACAGTCCAATAGGTACGAGGCGTGGTTACGTTGTGTAACCGGCAACATTGGCACTGGCAGAGAAAGTGTTCGAACCATGAAGTCTGTCCGTGAATTGTAAATCAAATTCAGCCTCCTTAACAAGCAATAGGAACAGTTGAAAGTGAGGACATAAAAACTTTGTCGTTACTCACATGTTTTTTCTCATGCACGATGCATTCGTAATGTTTCTCTCCATATATGTACTTTATCAATGCTTAAATGCTCGGTAATTTAAATATGAATTTATTGTTTTAAGTTACTTTACCATAAACTAGTTTATGATTAATTTTCATAAACTGGTAAAGGTAAAAATATTCCTTGCACTATTTACTTAATTGTTGTAGTACTGTATATCCATACAGTACCATATCCATTTTCGAAGTCTGGCGGCACTTGCTTGGCTCACTGCTTGTTTTCGTTATTAGTGGCTTGCGTTTAGTTTACCACAGAAAGTGCGTTTATTATTCTGGCAGCACTTCTATGAATCATTGCTAATAATAATAAGAACAACCACAGAAAGTTTGTTTATTCTTCTGGCAGTACTTCTTTGAATCACTGCTAATAATAATAAAAATTAGATGTGGACCACCGGTGGTTCAGGCCGCCAAATTAATGCAATGCCTGTGGACCACTGATGGTCCACGCCGGGTTAAACGTGTTAAAGATAAATAACGACGAATATTGTTTTTTTTTTTTTAAATGATCGGAAAGATTACTATAGCAAATGCTCAATGCTACATCAATCGTTGTAAGTCTTGCCATGTTGGGAGATAGAAACATGGAAGGTAACAGATTTCAAATGAATTGAGAAAAGAATAATATAACTACTTTATGCAGTTGCTAAAAAACCGTAATTTATTCGACAAACATTATTCCTAAAGACAACAGATCGATTCAGTGGATGTAGGCCGTGGCTGGGGCAGCATAAGCAACAGGAGCGGCGGCATATTTAGCGATGGGGGCAGCGTACGCCACAGCTGGAGCAGCGGCGATTTTGGCTACTGGAGCAGCATAAGCAACAGGAGCGGCGGCATATTTAGCGATGGGGGCAGCGTACGCCACAGCTGGAGCAGCGGCGATTTTGGCTACTGGTGCAGCGGCGACAAGGGGAGCAGCAGCAGCTTCTTTGCGAACAACGGCATTGAACCCATTAACGGGGTCAGCGGTGTAGTCGACGATGCGTTTTGTTCCGTCAGCCTCGAGAAGAGAATAGCTGCCTTGAACTACGTCTCCGTCACGGGTTTCTTGCTGGCTCTTAGCATCACCGGTCAGACTGTCGTGTACGTCGTAGGCATAGCTGTATTGGGGATGGGGGTCGTAGTCAGCATCTACTGCCTTAGCCACGGGAGCCGCGACTACCGCCTTAGCTACGGGACCTGCTGCTACTGCAACTGGCGCGGAGTAAGCCAATGGAGCGGCGTGGGCATAAGTTAAGGGTGCAGCAGGAGCATAAGATAATGGAGCAGCTTCCCGTAAGATTCCGGCGTTGGCGGCTGCTACCAACACGGCGAATGCGATAAACTGTGAACAAACACATACAATTAAATACATATAATTGTTAAATATATGCAACTGTGAACAAACACATATAATTAAATACATATAATTGTTAAATATATGCATTCCAGGTGAAAATTATTGTAAATTAAGTGTTTTTACTAAGTACTTGAAATTTTTAAATAGTCGATGAAAGTTTCACAAAAGTTTTTTAGAGTTAGGTCACGTGTTCTACTTTCAAACCAAAAATCATATAATGAGAAGAAACACTACTTTAAGAACTATTACATTATAAATTAGTATGTGTATCAACAATACAATATATTACTATTGGTGAAATATGTTTCAATAATTAAGGGGGCAAAGTTGAAGGTATCATTGTAATGAATCACGAGTTCTTGTTCGTTATACCTTGAAGGCCATTGCTGCTTGCTTGATTGGAAGATCTCTCGATCTGTACGTCTGTAATGCGAATGATACTACAGACGGGTTGTTTTCGGCTTTTATACTGCTGTGAGCAGGACCTACGGGTACGCTGACGTAACTGGGTGACGGTACCTTCGATGGCCACCCGACTTGCGGCCGCAAAGTGGCACAAAATTGAGCAAGAAATCGGACCACACCCAACACGAACAATTCGATCAGTGACGATAGTCGTTGGACCATCATGAACACCATCGCCGTGGACTAGGCCACGTCCTTGTTATACGTTACTTAATCTGTTCTCCTGCTTTGATTAAGGGAAATATGCCGACTATCCTTTTCTTCATATACTTTTTATATAATTAGCCACTGGATATTATATGTAAGTTATTTAAGTGACGTTTTATACTAAAAATTAAACTCAAATGGGTGAAATAAAAATATAATGGATTAATATTATAATATATTACTATTAGCGACATTATAATATACATAAACATTATGTTCTGTATCATGTATAGAAAGAGCACAAGTTAGACTATCAGGTTAAAAGCTTAAGTTCTTTTGTTTTTATATATTTACGAAATTTACAACTATTAAATATGTAATGGACTTATGTGTTCATATTACATGTATTTTTTATAATTGTTTCTTATATTTACATTATTTAAAATTAACACAATTAATTATCCCAATGAAATGTATAGTACAAAATTAATAATGTCGTTACTTCAAACTCGAAGTTAAATAAGTATTCAACAAGTGTATTATATACATTTTTCAAAGCATATATTTATGAAGTATATGAAATAATAGATATTAAATATAGTGTATCTAAACGTAACATCTACTTATTGATAGTTGGGAGATGTGAATTTCTTTTTCGGTTAATTGGCATGCACTTATAAGGAAATAAAAGTGTCATTGAAAACCTATACATAACTAATTTAATGTAATTTAATTTAATTAATTGTAACTAATTTAATGTTGCGTTTTAAATGTTATGAATTAATTTATAAGAAATAAAATATAGTTCAAATACTGAAACTTTAAATATTGGTATACATACATAACATAATCATAACATAATAAAAAATTGTATCATATTGAGATCGTTGCGAATAATTTACAAATTAACTTCTTCTTAGAGTGAAATAATTGTAAGGTGTAAAAGCTTCAATTTGATAAACTTTTTGTTAAATAAAAATGCAAAGTATTAAACTGCAAACTTTTGAAAATTAAAGATTGACAAGGAACAGCTTTTAATCGATGTTTATGTGTAACTCTTCATAATATCAATATTTTATTCAAAAATAATTTCAATTGTTAACAATTCATTTTTAATGAAAAATAGAAGAATGACAGGTGTTAAAGACCTTTATAGTTATTTATATTTATAAATGTTCATTTAACTTTATTGAATGTTTCAATTCAAATCGAAAAATAATTATAAAATAATTATTTAGAAATCAGTATAAATAATTTGTATATACTGATTAAAGAAATGGTACGAATGATCACTTATTAATATCGAAAAAATCTTGCATTAAAGTTGACACATTTCAATTTTAGCTTATCCACAAATTTGAAGCATCCGTGTTTTATTACTCTCAGAAACTTAAGAAAAAAGATTCGAAATGTTAATCGCAGTTATCAATGTTATTTGTCACACGATGGATTATAGGTTAGTAGTGCAAAAAATTTTGTGCAACAACCTTGAGTTCTTCCATAATTGGCGGAATCAACTGGTTTTTTTCGCGGTATAAAAAAATAAGAAAAGAACGAGGTTAAGCGTCGATGATGTAAGAAGTTAATGACGTAAGAGTGATCAGATTTTTGTACGATTAATGTGATGTAGCGAAATTTTCATCGGAGTACAAATATTTCTCTATCGTTAATTCTATTACAAGCATAAAGAAACTAACCGCGGGAGGTTCTATTCCTAAGTCTTAAAACACTTACTTGGAATCTTGCACAGCAGTTGAAAGTTTCAACGATTTCACTGTTATTAGAAAAAAAAATTCTACTTCTATGCACACAATTATAACGTAGATAAAATTTACAGAGAATAGTTGTAATGTAATTATAACCATGTAAAAAGATTTTGGAAAAAATTAAAGACTTATTAGAGAAAGAAGTATATCGTTGCAAAATTGGTCCAGTTCAAAATCTCTTTGGTATGTACAAAATTTTAAAACAATTCAGTGGTTTCCTGTTTAATCTATAAGTAATGAAGACAGGAAATATTTCTCTACTATTTCACTATTTTGTGTAAAAAATTTGTAATAACTTTACTCCGGTTATACAGAATTTTCTAAAAAAATGGAATTTAAGATAACAGATAAGAAGAAACTGTATTATGGATAACAGTGACTACTTTACTTAACGAATTTTAAATGTTATTGAAATGTGGGAGAAATTTTTTGTACCAACCTAATAGTGATTAATTTCAATATTTATTGCGCTATAGGTACGGAAGACATGAATTCAAGTTGACATTGATTTCACTTGAACCTTTCTGTCGATTACTGTACGAGATACTTATTCGAAACGAGCGTCAGACATCGTGCAAGGTATAAGTCTTGATTTTGGATCTGGATCAGTATATTTCTCCAGTGGCCTGAGGCTATCAATCGATCGAGACGGACCTCGCGATTCGGCTGGCCCACCTATTTTTTTGTTTCATTATGAAAGTGCTCCACTTCAGTTTGCCAGTAACGTTAGATGTGACGCAACGATCGACGTAGATCAGGATACACGAACTCGAAAGTTTCACAACGTACCGGTACTGACGAATTCTTTTTTTCACACAGTGTTTCACACAGAATTTGGAGAAATTTAGAAAATCGATTTGCAACTGGTACAATTAAATTTCAATCAACGTCGTACAACGATACGAAATGTCGGTGTGTCCATTGTACTATAAAGAATTCATGAATTAAAATGTAAGACAAATTTGTATGCATGTGATGACCAGAGTGTAGACAGAAAAAGGAATTTAATTTCAATTGGCCGATTAGATATTTACACATCTAGGTCACAGAATCAGAGTTTACATTTCATAAAAAAAAATATTAACTTAATTCGTTTAAAAGGAAATTACATTTTACGTATTCTTTGTCTCAAAATTTTTGCTCTTTCTGATGACAAGACTGATTTTTCTTTAAGTCATTTAGCTTTTAATATACTAGCATAAAAATAATATTAAATCTATATTATCTTTCAAATTTTCTGTACTATTCATTTATCTACTGTTTTTTTTATGTTTGAAGCTTTGTGAATATTAGACATTTATGTTTAGGCAATGGTCATATTACTTGCTTAAATTAATATTGATTAATAATTGCTTTAAATTTGTTAATCTTTAAATTTTTGTATTTATTAATCTTTTTAATAACGGTAAATAAGTATCTTGTATTAAAAATATTTATTTAAAAAAAAAATAGTAAGAATATTGTAAATTTATATTTTGAAAAGGAGTAATGAAGAAACTGTAAACACAAAAAACAAAAACTGTTTTCAGTCATTTCGATAATTATAAAATTTGCTACTCATTTACGTTTGACAAAATACGAGATTTTCATAGCATATTATTTTATGTATTTAAATAATATATTCCTCTTATGTATTTAAGTAATTTACATTTGAGGAATGTTTGGTAAGAAATCGTCGAAATCATCAAGAAAGGTAGTTAAAAAATATTGTAAACATGATATAGAAATAGCGTGTGTCAGCAAATGATGGAAAATTAAAAATACATTTTAGCGTTTTAACTTATGTAAAATGCTATCAATTTAAATTCGTTTAATACTTTTTAAAAAGTTGTATTTAATTGTATTTTTTAAGTACAAAAATTAATCGGTAATTTCTATTAAGCTTCATATTAGTCAGTATATAATCTGTACACCATTTTTCAAAAGCATTATTCTAAATAAAGGTATTAGAACATTTCTAATGTACTTTATGGACAAAATATAGTATCTGTCATAATTTTTATACTGTTGGTATGTAAGCTGTGTTTAAGTACAGAAACAAAAAGTGTTTAAGTATAAGCCGTAAAGTGAGTGCGTTTTATACGCCAATAAAATAATTTAAGAAATGTGATTTTAATTATTGACAGTTTCTATTTAGTAAGTAAGTTTTAAAACATTCAGTGACTGCTAATTTTAGGAAGAAAATTGAGAGATAAAAAATGAATACTGTTAAAAGCTAGTAACATGAGTGCCTACTATTGAACAAGTTACTTTAATAATCAGTATGCAATATTGTACACACTTTCTGTTAGTCTATGTAACTTAAGACTAGAAATTTTGAATGAGGATGTGAATGTATATGTATTTGCATAAGCCAAGTTCAAGTGCGATAACGTTCGATACGATCTGCTACCAAACTTTGAAAGCCTGGCAAAACCCGACCAATTTGGTGGGGGAGATCGGTGGTAAGAGCTCGATCACGGGTATATAAAGCAGTCCGAATAAACGTTGGACATCATCAGTCGCTCAGTCGATTCAAACCAAGCTAATCTTTTCAACAATGGTGTTCAAGGTGGGTGATGTATTTTGACATTCGGTTTATACAAAATCGGCAAGCCAATACGAATGATTAAGAATTCGTTTTTATTAAGTATCACTTAATGGAGTTTATAAGAATTTTTAACGATTACTTTCGTATTTTACAGTTCATTGCTTTCGTCGCCTTCGTGGCCGCCGCCAATGCCGGAATTTTGCGTCAGGGTACACTAACCTATGCCCCCGCAGCTCCATTTGCTTATACTCATGCCGCACCGTTGGCGTACTCTGCACCAGTGGCAGTCGCAGCTGCCCCTGTAGCCAAGGCATTAGTCGCAGCTCCCGTAGCTAAGGCGGTGGTAGCTAAAACAGTGGATGCCGACTACGACCCTCATCCCCAATACAGCTATGCTTACGATGTACACGATAGCATAACTGGTGATGCCAAGAGCCAGCAAGAGTCCCGTGACGGAGATGTAGTACAGGGTAGCTATTCTCTCATCGAGGCTGATGGAACCAGACGAACAGTCGACTACACCGCTGATCCAGTCAATGGATTCAATGCAGTAGTCCGCAAGGAACCAGCCACTGTCGCCGTGAAAGCCGTTGCCCCTGCTGCACCCCTGACCTACGCTGCTTCTGCGCCAGTTCTTGCTGCTCCAGTTGCCAAGTACGCCGCCCCCATAGCACATGCTCCAGTATACGCCGCCAAAGTTGCTGCCCCAGTTGCCGTTGCCCATGCTGCCCCAGTCGCTGTTGCCCATGCTGCTCCAGTCGCTGTTGCCCATGCGGCACCCTTCGCTTACTCTGCTCACCCTCCTACTTTTGCCAAGTACGCTGCTGCACCGACCCTGACCTACGCAGCCCCAACGCACTATTTGTAAATGTACCTCCTTCGTAAACCCAATGTTCCGGACTCAGGCTGAACCATTTATTTATTTTTTTAGCAGACTTGTTTGTGATCGATTAAACTCGTTACAAATGTATATGAATTTGTTTCTTTCCTGTCTTTTTCTTTTATCCATTTATACATTTTTCCTTTACACTCTAACTACGTATAAATATATATAAAGGATAGACCTTGTTCACTGACAAGTTATAAAAGATTTATGCTTCAATGTCATCATAGCGAAAAGTATACATTATTTACACATACAGTAATTTTCGATCTTACACTGATCGCTTATCAAATTGTTCTTAAGTATCACCAAAACTGATCCGATTTCTCTGGTTTCTGAGTCGTTTTTGTAATCTCATCACGGTCCTCAAATTGCCTCTTTCTTGTCTACAGATATGTATTAGTTTTACGCGAACTTAGCAATAGTAATGTAATCTATGTTTAATTTAACGTTAGTGTCCAAGTATTTAAGACCAGTCCATAGCCACCATTATACTACATGCATAACAATTATTTGATAGCACTTATTGGCAAATATGTATTGCTACAATCATTCATAATAACAGATTTACACCATTTATTATTATAAATTAATAATATTCTCTAGAAGTTACAAACTATTCCCTAAAAAACAAAACAATATTACAATAGGTTCAAAATTTTACCATTTCGCCAGAACACGATTCAAAAGAACATATCAATGAGCAAAATGGATAACGAAGTTTAGCTTAATGATGAGAATTGACATTAGTATCGGAGATGGAACGCATTTGAATTCCAGAATTCAATTTCAATTATTGCATAATTAAGGTAAATTAGAACAATACAGTTTTTCGAAACTGAATACACGATGAGTAATTTATCAAACAGCAGTTTACAATCTTTTAAAATGTTCAGTTATGATAAATGATTAACAATTAACAGTTATGATAAAGGATTATATTTGATGTGTTACTTTATTTTACATGTTACTTGAATTGCGCTACTATTACTTATATCACTGTAGAAAGCTAGATAGTATACTTTGTGTGATACTGCTCAACTCTCTATAAATAAATTGCGAGAGAATTTTAGGTTGTATTAGTTTCCATTGTTATGCGAATAGAAACGCCTGGTAACCTTTTAATCCATAAAAGAAAGACACTCCAATCACGACATCATATGCAGTTGTTTCAACTATTTACGTGACTTGATTATCAAGCACCGATTGATTGCTCACAATGAGGTATCGGGACCGTCTGCTTTCACATTTATTTTACAATACCAAACTATTGACAATTGTGTCTGTTGAAATTTCTATCGAAATAATCGTACATGTTACATAACATTACTACTCGTAAATAATTTTTGTAAAAATGATAAGTACTTAATACATTCCTATGTTGTGTCCAGCTCTGATTCAATAAACGAAAAAAATTATTTCTTCCAATAATAACGACCAATAAAGAATAAGTAACGGAGGATAGAAACTGTTGAATTGATGTAATATTTAACATCGTGTCAACATTGCTAATATTGACGAATGAAATTTTGTTTATATAATATTATATCTTATATTATATCTTATATTTTTACTAGTTTGTGTATTTAAATGTGCAATAAAATGAGAAATTTTATATCTTTATTGGACGGTTTCCCAAAATAGAAAGAACAAACTATTTCTGATGCTAGAGTAATTAATTCGATAATCAATTAATACAAATCAATCTCAACTAAATTTTTCTAATAGCTTTACTAATAGCATCAACGTCTTATACTAGACACGATCAAGCGATAATTGAAAATTTTATAATTTGGAGATTAAAAAATGTAGAAATTTAGATTTAGAAATTTGTGAATTTGGCGATTTGGCAATGGGAATTTTGAAATTTGTGTAATTAAAAAATTTCAAATTAGGAAATTTGTTCTATTATACATTTTTAACATGTGGTATCTTACGTCTTACCTATCTTATCTTATGAAGGAAAGCTCAATCCATAAGGTACCAATACCATTCCGTCGTACCAAAAGTAATGATTCTAAGCATGACATGGAGTAATAGAAATGTATTCTTTTGCCGCATTTTAAATTAATACGAGGCAAAATAAAATAAAAGTATGATAAATGTACAATATTTTCTACAATAAAGCGCTAGAATATAATTTTTTGGTCGGATTTTAAATGTTTTATTGTTTTATATTGATTTAATAGCTTAAGTCTGATAATAATTATAATTTTTTTCATTTCTGCCGACATTTTTCATTACTAATTATTTGATATAATTTAATTTATGATGTCTATCGTCAATTACCTACATGGCAGTAATGGGACAAATCGTTAAATTATCAATGAAAAGATGAGAAGCATCAGGACGAAACTGTTTCATGCTCGTTTCTTAATTGAAATTGATAAAAAGAGATCGACGCTTTCGCTCAAGGCGATCCATTGTCCATTTGGTCGAATTCTTTCCGCGTAACCGGTTTGCCAAAAGTGAACCGGTTTCTTGTGTAGCCAACTACGTAATACAGGGCTCGATTACGAGAGGCCACATCGTGACATTGGGCGGGGTACTTTGATGGCCGCGAATTCAGCCCTGGTTTATTCGGTGAAAGTTGAAACTGTACGAACAGGTATGTAGTCGAATCAACGAGATCAAGACTTTGTAGACTCGTTTACCCTTCAACAGTTAACACTAAGATACACAGAACATTTATTCAAGGCATGGCAGAATTTGTAATATAAATGAGACAACAATAATCTCTCGTTCAAAAATAAGTCGAAATTACAAAATAAACTCATTCGCACATTAAAATTATACATTTTATCTGTATTTATTATCTAATTATTCGAACATAGAAATAATTTGTTTGAAATAATTAAGTTATCAACGTCCTTATTTTAACATCGTACTGACGTTATTTGTAATCCTTTCTAAGAAAAAAATTTGTATGATAGTACCTAATTATTATAAAATTATATTATATTAATACAGTATTCGTATTATAATGATACGAATTATTATATATTACATTACAATAATACTATTATAAAGTAATACAGTGATTAATGTCTGCATGTTATGCTTGTCAATGATAGGTTGTTACTAGTTTAGTATGTACGAGCTTCTAATAAGGTATTGTTATTGTAGCTGTTCTTGTAGCTATTAAATTTGATATTTCTTTCATTGTATTCATTTTTTATACGGAACATTTTTAACATCGTAAGTTTCTTATATTATCCAAATAAAACTATCCGCATGTATTTTCTTGAGGTTTTTGCCTTCGAAGATTCTTTTTTCAAGAATGTGTGTACCTATTGTAATTATTAATAAATATCTCACTATATATTCGCAATTTTCAATCGCGGTATAGGTATCTATATACCTTTTAAAATTTCGAAAGTTTCAAATTAATTTGATGAAGTAGTGAATGCGGTAAGCTGATAGGTGGCAAATATGCTCTGAAAGCCATATTTTTACAATATGTGTGCAATGTATTTCGGAAGCAGTTGAACCTATTCACTTAAAAATAAGCACGTTTACTGTAAACGGTAAAAGGTTAATCGTTCTTGTCAGTGTCTTCTATCAATACAAATATACCTCTTTTGTTAAGCCACAAAACGAGTTTTTGTGATTAGTTGGTACTTCAAAGGATTGGACTTCTGTAATCAGTTAAAAAAATAGCAAATTTTTGGGAATTTATTTGTAAGTGACATAAATATTTTTTGCATCACCTTATTTAGTAAAAGCACAGACATGTATAAATAGTTAACACTATAATTATCGGTATACAAGACATTTTGATAATATCATCCTAACTAGTTTTGTAATTTAAAATAAGAAACCTGCAGACTTGTCGTTTTACCGTTTTGCTAGTTCTTTTGTTGATTATTAACAATTTTCTTCTTTCTTAACCATATCAGCCTTTTTAGAACGTAAGTGTTAAAAATGAACCGTTTTCATTTTGAGCAGAAATTGACCCTCTTAAAATTTATTTTAATTAAACACGGTATTAGGTAATTTCAAATCTTTTATGATTAGTGCACGTCTTAAGATGCATGAAACAAATTTTTTTGAAATAATAATAAAGTATGCGACGCGAGTAAAAAGGCTTCCTGCGTAACATAAACGTTCTTTCTTTCTCGTATCTGGGACGTTCCCATTTACCTTTCTTTTCGCTGCACGACAATATACTATAATGTTATTAAGAACGAGTCAAGCAGTAGTATTTCCATTTTACCCATAACCACAATTGTGACTTTTATTCGAGCAAGGCGATACAGTTTCAAAGCGAAAACATATAATACACATAAATGCGTATTGCATAATATTATGTAACAATTCGAATACCATCTGAAACATGTGAACATGTGAGACACATATATATGTACGTACGTTACCTTAATTGCGAACGTGACATTGATATACTACCAAGAATATAGTAAAATAAAATCACAGTTTTGATTTAAATAACAATTATAATTTTGTTCTTAAATTATGTACTTAAAATATATATATTGCAACAATATAGTTGTTACTAATGTTTATTTAAAGCCTCGTTATTTAGTAAGAAGAATTTTTGATTAAAAAAGTACGACAGAGTTTAACAAAACTATTAAATGTCAGTAGTTTAGTCTGTTTAGAAACAGTTACAGTGATAATAACCAGTAATGTGTCAGACCATTATACATTCTCTTTCTTGTTTTACTTAATACATACATACAAGGTTGTTGCGTATCAAATAATAAATTCTGAAGTATGAAAATTTGACATGATTTTACGACATAAAAGTAGCGTAATATACCACTTCTTCTATGTCAATTGTTCAATCAATAAATTATTCAAGAAAAGTGAAAAATGAAAAAGTTAATTAAAAATGAAAAATAAAAAATGAAAAGGTTTGCAAGCAACAAAGTCCGATAATTTTGTAACTTGAACAGTTGAGAACTTGAACTATTCTCCAAATATCTAAATTTGTATATTAGTGGATCTCTAATTTTCTTGGTTCAGTTTCACGATACATCGATCTTCGGTTATAAACGACGAAGTTTCAATGTCTTCTTTAGATTTCTGTATGCAGCGTATTTTAGACCATCCGTGCTTGGAAAATTGCGTATGCTTCAACGGAGAAAATAGATAAAGCTTTAGAGAGTCGAAGTTTTTTTACTATACTGTCGCATATGATAGTGATTTCTACTACTTTGGCGGATTTTGATGTATCGGTTTATAATTTTTTGTGGTTTGAGTATTTGTTGTCCAATTCTTGAAATTCAGTTCTACCGTGCCGGATGTTTTTAAAGTTTTAAAGTTCAGGGTGTTATTATACTGTAGCTGCGTGTAATAATTCGTGTTGACGTAATTTCGGCTGAATTCGGATATTTTGCAATTCTGTGATAAAGTGGAATTGGTAGTTTTGTTTTTCTTTCCGATAGAAGATTGTATCTGTTTACAAATACATTTTTGTACGCGCGGTTGTGTGAATTGGATGACATTTTTCCTGTATACTCAAAGCTCAAAAATCTCCTTCTTTGTTCGAGTGGAAATGGTTCGTTTGCTTCAAATAGTATATTATTTGTGAGACTAGTGTGGGAAGTACCGGTGGCTATTCTCGAAGCTATGTGTTGATTGGAATCGTTCATTTTTAATATGCTAGTTTTTGCTGAGTCATATGTCACGAAGGTATAATCTATTTTGTATCGACTCAGATCTTTGTAAGTATTAACCCTTCGCTTATAATATCGTGTCACACTAATGACGTATATTACGGTTCAGATATAACAAAGCAAAATCATATTTGCGGCAAGATTGAGTATGGAATTTAATATTGATTACTGTTTGCACAATCATAAATTGCGGAATCGAAAATGTACTTAGCATTTCAACATTTCTTACTTGCTTTAATATTACATCAAGAATTAATTAGGTCTAACTGACGCACCAGCCAAAAAAAATCATAGACCAACGGATTCAGTATGATTTATCGATTAGCTTCCCAACTGATGTTTGTTAGTGCCTTGATAATATTAAGTTTGAGCATTTTTATGTTGTCCACTTTTCTAATTTCGGTATTGTCTATGAACAATTTAGGTGAGTTAAGGTTTTGTTTTTTTATCTAGAGAACATGATGTACTGTAAGCAGCACTTTTATTCCTGTGGGTAGGTTTTTCCTACTGCAAGTTAGAGTTAGATCATCTACAAATAGGTTTGCTTGTGTAGTAATACATAGTTTGTAACATTGGTAGAAAATAGCATTGAGTACTTACAAATGTTTAAATATAGACAATTAAGCCTAGCCAGAGACTGTAAGCTAGTAAAATTGTTTTAAACTGTTGGCAAGTGCGAATAACCGAATAGACTATCCGACCATAAATGTCTATCAGCCATGTCCTGTTACGGCCTGACCAGCCGCACAGTCAGCGCAGCCCGAAGAAAGTTATTTCTGCGTATGTACGTGATTTCCACATTATAATATCTAACTCAAGATTTTTCCCTGCCAAAAGTCGAAGTGTCAACGGAGAAGGGAAGAAACTCCACCCTCGGAGTTTCTAAGAAGTAACGCCTTTCCAAAGAAGTTGATAAATACGGCGAAAAGCGCGGAGAGTGAAGATTACCATTGTATCCTTCGGTTCACTTCCAATTTTTGCTCATGCTTAAATAAAACAACTTACAGCATATTTGTTGTGTGCATTTAATCACCTTCCCCGCGACACTTGGATCGATGGTCAATTTTTTTCTATTACATCTTTAATTCCTTTCAAAACTAGTGTGACACTGATTACCGACATTTGTGGTACGTTGTTTTGGATGATAGTGGGATTGGAAAGGATTCCATTCACTTTGACTTGAGCGGGTCTATTTTTGAGAAGGTTTATGAGGAATGCGAGTATATTATCAACTATCTTCAAGTTCCGGAAGGCATCCATGATTTTGGTTCTGTATATACGTATCGTCATAAATCTTCTCACAAGGGAAGGCACGGAAGTGTCCCCTACCGATTTTGATAAAACTTCGTACGTTTGTTAAGCAGGCAAAAAAAAGAGACACGTATTTTTTTATCGGCTGAGACACAGGTTTAAGGGGTAAAACGACCCCTTAAAGTCTCGATCCGCTTAGGCTATCGCGAAAACCATACGAAATATGTACATTAAAACTTCTAATAGGAAAGTTGTACGGGTTTTTGCGTATAACAGCAGGATGTTAACCAATTGGGCAAAATACAAATAACAAGCAAATTTTTCATAAGCTTATTTTACAATTTATTCTAATTCGCATAATGACAAAAAGTGAAGAGAATTTTATCCCACATTACGCGCGCGCGACTGCTGACCCATCGCACGATACTGAACCGGATCATATCGGACGACATTGCACAACCAGTCAACGTTACTTATAAGCATAAATGAGAAATAATTATATTTGCGTTATACATAGCTGTTAATTTTATTAAATTTGTATCGGGTATTACAAAACACGATAAATATTTAGAGTAAGGGAGTCACCTCCGATTTGGACCACCTTGAAATATATTGTCAAGGTCATCATTTTGAACAACTTTTTGTTATACACGTAATAGTCGGACTCTTTTAGTTTTCGAGATATTTGAGAATAAAGTTATCTTAAGGCTACATACATTTTCGACATCATTTCGCGTTCAATGGAATGCCGTGTGTGATATAAATATACATATACCTTGTTTATGTTTCTTACTCAAGTCGTTGACTGTTGTATTTCATGAACAGTATACGACTAACCATTGTAACGTACAGTTAGATACATATCAGTTCTCTAAAATGAAATTCTACGAGTTTCTAGCTATAACCAAAAAGCGCGACGAATTATTGAATTATTTGTATTTTAAAATTGTTATTCGTCAAACAATAAAATGTTCTTGATGTGGAAGTATTTTAGAAGTAAAGTATTTAGTGTCATTATGTTTTCATTGGTCTAATCATTATTATAAACAATTAACAAACCATAAAAGGAAGCGATTAACATGCAATTTTAAAATCAGTACATTACATGGGACCTGGTTCTCAAAAGCAAATTCAAATATTGATGTAGCTTGTCGATTAATTTGCTATATTTTAATGAGAAGTACTCCTAGGCAAAGATTTCTCGAAGTAGAACTTAATATTTCATCTTCTATATGTGTTTTCAAAGCACCTAAAGAAATCCGTCCTAAAGGGGTTTGTGGTTATTGTCGTCACCGGGCGGGGTGCTTTGTAACGAACAGTTTGAATAAGTTAGACAACATAATCGCGGCAATAGTGGTTCATTATCTGATGCATAGCAAAATTCTACAAAATTTTCAAAATGAGGTGGTTTTGACGATGTGTATTTACTTTTATACCATGAATACTTAATGAAATTTTTCTAATCGTCGTAAAGAGAACTACAGTAATTCTTCTCACAGTGCAACGGAGGCCGGAATCGAAAATACACACTGTGGGAATAGTGAACACGAAAATTGAAACCCGGCGGCTGTCCTTTGTTCGCCGCCGGCAAAAGCGAGCGGTCGCCAATCTAACAAGTGAAATATAAGACGGCGAGACATTTAAATGTCTGACGATGTTCCAACAGTGTTTCCGGAAGCAATATGGGAATTAGATTTGGGGGGATACGTTGCAAAGTGAGAATTCGGTGTGTGTTTTCGAGCCAATCTGAGGGGGGATGCGTTGAAAAGTGGGAATTCGGTATGTGATTTCGGGCTGATCTGGAGGGGGGATACGCGCTCCTCGTTGCAAAGTGAGAATTCGGTCACGGTTCTCGAGTCAATCTATTGGAATAATCCATTTTTTAATGAATGATAAATATTATCCAAATTATATCGTGTTTGGTCTTATTTTAATCGGAAAACCCTCACGAATATGTTAAAAATGTTTACAGTAAAAAAAAATGTAAAAATTAAAAAATTATATTGCTAAATTAGGAACCGAAAATCTGTCGGCTCGTATCAAAGGAACCGCGGTGAGTTTCGCATTTCATTTGGACTGGCCCGAGCGAGGATAACATAGGCGCAGGAGTAACGCACGCATAGGCGCAGGAAGAGACGTTTTGCACTGTGGGAGGGAAACAAGTGTTGCACTGTGGGAGGATTTACTGTAATTATAAACAAGTAATTGTAGTTTTTGGAATACTGTCTCGTGTGTAGAGATTAATGTCATAGTGCAATAAAACAACTATATCCGAGAAGCGACGAACAAAATTTGTTCATACGCAAAATCCGTACACGTCTAACGGTTGTAAATATTGTATTTCCCAGTAGAATCGTAAATAACGATATTCTTTATTTGTTGGAGTAACGTCTTTAATACTCGACGGCAATGCCCACTCCAAGAATCTAATAATAGAGCTGTTTTGTCGTTCCTATTCGGAAAATAAACTTCTCTTAACCACTTTTTAAAGTGTTCTTTTGTAAGTTGTCCAGATGTCGACGCTGTAGCAAAAATATTCGTTGTCTTGAACATGGTCTACTGCACTCGAGGTTCAAACACTCCAGAAGTTTCTATTAGTACAACCAAAAGAGAAAACAGTAATTTTTCATTTGCAGAAACAGTGAACTGAATGGTATAACTATGAGTAATTGATGGAATTGATTGTATTACTACTATACAAAAACGCTGAAATTGGATAAAATTTGAGCGGTAGGCTGTTTTTTGTTCCTTGAAATTCATTTTTAAACTATACTGTATATTGTAAAGTCGCTGACCTGTAACTAACTACAGCAATACACCAAATTCAATTTTGTTTAATAATCAGTTGGGCTTAATGGTGATTGATTGAAAACATAGTTCATATCACGTCTAAACTGAAACAAACTTAACTCAAACAGAGTTTTTGTGCTGCAAAAAGTTGTAAGTAATATTAATGAATTCATGAAAACGACTTCTGTAACTTCGGGAACTTCGTGCTTCGAAACTGTGCAAACAGCTGACTAATTACAGAACGACAGGTAGACCATAAGTACAGACTTTAAGTGATATACATAGAAAGTAAGAATTTCGGCAGAGAATGGTAGTTGTAAGAATATTTGTGTATAATACACGTATGAGGTGTTCAAATTAACTCGCCGTCTTCATTGACCAATTTTGAGATTTATTTATATAAAAACTAATACAAACTCAATCTTTCAAGTAGTCTCGTTTGCTTTATGTGCTTTTTGTCATCTCCAAGAAACCGCCAAATACCAAATCAGCAAAATGATGCTGATTTTGATGAAATGAATTCATGGAGGCAATTTTCAATCTGTTCAACTGACTTTGATAATCTGAAGAGATCAAGTTTGGAGAATATGTCGCATGTGGGAGTATTTCCCAGCCCAAATCTTAAATGATTTGCAGAGTCCTTTTTGCTATGTGCAACTGAATGTTATCTTACAGCACTATCATCGCCCTTGCCGATTACATCCCTTTAATTTTACGAAATGCAAAATAACACCATTCTTGCATGGATATATACAGTGGGGGACAAAAGTACTCGTACACTTGAAATGTAGAAATAAAAAGAACAATATTTTCTATATTATTAGGTATATTTAATCATATGTAGCTGTATATTAAACATTACACTTACAGCAACAAATGACCCAAAACCGAAGGCAATAACATCATGCAATAACTTGAAATGACTTGAAATTCACAGGACTGTAAGACATCGCCGGGACAAAAGTATTCATACACTTAATTATTGCTACAATTATTTTAGCAGGAATTTTATAAATTAATATTTTGTATGATAACTCTTCCGGCGAATCACTTCACGTAATCTATCGGGCATTGACAACACCAAACTTTTAACGAAGTCAGGTTCTATACATATAACATCATTCTCTTTTTAATATTTCTTTCAAGTGTTCTTTCGACGTTATATCATGTTTTCGCACTTTTTTTCTGGTTTCGCCAATACATGTTCGATAAGATTTAAGTGAGGCGATTGTGGAGGAGTTTCTAACCTGTGCGGAGTATGGTATAACAACCAGTAACGTACTATATAGGCTGTATGTTTCGAGTCACAGACCTGCTGAAAATAAAATGTTTTCCCAATGCCTAATTTATTTGCACTATTTTGTAAATTTTCTTTTAAAATATTTAAATATAAATGCTTATCCATTATTTTATCTATTATCACTAAATTGCCGACTCCAGAAGCATCAATACATCCCCACATCATCACACTTCTACCTCCGTGTTTCGTCGTCAGTTGCATATTTTTGAAATCGAATTCAGTATTAGCTTTCCGTCATAGGTTTGACATTTATTTGTCAAATTTTGACTTGTCGGAAAATACTACGTTTTTCCAGAAGTCATCGCTAGCATTTATGTATTGTTCTGCACATTCTAATCTTTTTTTTTTGTTTACTTTGCTTATGAGTGGTTTCTTCCTCGCAAATCTACTATTATATCCGGCCCGATGCAGCGCTCTTCATACTATTTTAGGGTGAACTTCCTTCAGCATATATTCTTTAAGGTGTGATGCAATTTCAGACGCACTGGTATCTGGTTTTTCTTTAATAGTTCGGACGATTTTACGTTCTTCTCTCGTAGTTAATTTTCAGAGTCTATCGGTTCTTTCTTTATTCTGAAATATTCCTTCTTTTTTATACTTGTTTATAATACTTTGTACAGTCGATCGACTTCTTTTTAGTATTTTTGGTATATTTCTATATGATTTACCTTCTTCATGTAACCATATAATAATTTTTCTTTCTTCCAATGTTGTTTCATTGCATTTTTTCCCCATATTGCAAATATTAGTGTTCAAGTCTACTTGCCACGATTACTACTGACTAAACTAACATAACATCTACTAATGTAATGGTTACATTGATCAGAATGTCCTGATGCCACCGCAATTGTTGTATTTATCAACATAAATGATAATGTACTAATATTTTTGTCCCCCACTGTACATATATATATATATATATATATGTAATTACTTTTTTCAGGTTATGTGCACAGTAGGATTAAATATTGCGTCTAGTTACAAAGCTAAATATGACACACTAACGTTATTATGTGGCAGAAAAAAGTCCACATTTGAGTAGGTTCTGTGGACAACGAAATGTCTGAAAATTACTTATTAACAAATAACAAGTAACTGCTAAAATCTTGTAGAGGATAAAAAGGGTAAGTTTGATAACACATATCAAAGTTATCATAAGCGATTGTAAACGTTTTGCTTCAAAATTATCAGAAAATGATTGAATACGTGAAATAGGTAATAATGAATTTTTTGTCGTAGTATATAACAAATACCTATTATTGATAAATTTTCATTTTAAAATATCCTTGTATAGAGTTACACTTTCCTATTGGTGCTATATGGAATTTATTGTGTTAAGAATTTCTTAGGAATTTTGTTAAGATTTAATAATTACGTTGTTGGAATTCGGATGAAAGATGAATACAACCAGTTGCTAGTACAAGTATGTATTAGCTGTAATAAATCTGATTCACGTCAACTCAGTCAACTGAACTTCGTAGTGATAAGATTGCAATGTGAAAGCGGCAAGTACAGGCGTTTCCACACATCTGTTCGGATCTGTCCTCGGAGAACTTTGGTAGAAGAATATATGTATCATACATATACTATGTTTACTTCTTGGTGAGAGAAGAATCTTAGTCCTCCAATATATTAAGTAATAATGTGTTTTTCAGGCTTTAATACCTAAATAAAAGAATCGTTATTATGATACAACTGTAGACTATCTCACCGTAAACAAGACCTATTACTGTTTACTATTGGTATATCGGTTATTGTAATTCGGTGATTCAGTCTATTCAATAATATTCTTATATCACTCTTATATCGTGCCAGTTTTTTATAGGAAGTTATTTTTATAGCTTTGTATTTGGTTTGGTAGTTCTTTATAGATAAATATTGGAAGATGTAATATTAGATTACTACTAACATGTGCTTATAATTTTGTAGTAAAATGTTATACAACCAAACTTTTTTTTGATTTTCAGTTATCGAGCAAATTCCTACATTTAATCGAAAATCATGTTTGCGATAGCCTGTATATTCAAATATACTGATTTTCGTTCAGTTACGTTTATTATCTAAGTCCTTTATGTTGCGCGGATTTTGATAACAAGTGTTATCCTTGGATATTTCGTAAAATTGTATAGAATACTATCATATGAAAGAAATCATAATAAATTAAAAAGAAAGGAGCATAAACAGTTATCACAGATTTGAATTCTAATTTGAGTACGGAGCTTATCGGTAAAGTGTGAAGATATTGTAAATTACTGTCTTTATTTATAACACCAGATAGTTCGCAGAAAGAAATTATTTTTGATCACACATCAAGTGAAACGTATTAAGATATAAGAACATGAAATTATTTTTTCGCAATTTTCATTCAGTATTTACAAGATCTTACTTTATGTCTTTATTCAAAGGTGTTTCTGTATTTTTTACAGATTTTAGAACAAAATTTATTGGACGTTGTTGATAACATGCCGATACGAGAATGTGATGTTGTTTTCTAGCACGATAACGCCCTCAAAAACGCCCCCAAAATCGTTAAATCTTATCGAAAATGTCTGTGCATATTTAAAAATGAAACTAGCGAATGAGTACAGTACTCCACCAACAACAATAAATGATTTGTGGCAAAGAGTGCAGCAACAGTGGTATTCTATTACTCCAGAATAGTGCAAAAATAAAATTTCAAGTATGCCTAAACGCATTCAGGCCATTATGAAGACCAAAGGCTCGTGGACAAAATATTAAATGTATAAAGATATAAAATGTTTCTTTAAAAATGAATTATGGTGCAAAACCGATCACACGGAAAAAATGTGTCTTTATCAAAGTAATAATAATATCATGATTGTTTAAATTTTCTTGAAAACCTAAAATGTTGTGTTTAATACTATATATTTTGTTTCTTGTTATTCTATATGCAAACATTAAATAAAAATTAATTTTTGTAAAAATATCGTATGTGTGTTCACTTTTGATCCTCACTGTATGTATATCACGCTGTAATTATTTACTCTACAGTGTTTTTGCCATGTTACTATTAAGCAATATATAAATCATAACTTTATGTCATCTAAGTGAATGATACGTGAATAAAGGTCTGAATGTGGTACAATTTACGATGCACTTCGAATTAGGAAACCTTCTCGTACTGTTTTTATTCATTCTTATGTAGCAATTAAATTTTGAAAGAAGATCGCCAAATCGGCGGCTGTCGTCGGGTTCCGGTTCGCGAAGCGATTTCCGACCGCGCCCGACGTTCCGAGGATCAGTTTAGCGAGCGATGCCGATAAGTAACGATCGAGTCGAGTACAATTGATTTAAATAAAGTTATATTTAATACCTCGAATTGTATTTTCATACCACACTTATCATTTTCATGCAAATATAGGAAAGTTTGCATGTGGTGATTTCCCATTTTTTTTTACATCCATCTAATCTAAAGTAGGTACCTAATCTAAACTAATTTAATGTAATCTAATCTAAAGTAAATATTTAGATGAAGGCTTCATCCCTCACCTTCATCTTTAGCCGTATCGTTAGTAAAGAAACAGTCATTTATTGAGAATTACTTCCATTCAATTAAATCGTTATGGTAAAGTATCAAACTCAATTGAATCGGTTATGTGTTCCAACCATGCCGTTTCCTTTTCCTTGTGCTTAACCTTGGGTCCTTACCTGTCACCAGTCCTATACCGTTCAAGAACTCATAAATTCCTACTTTCAGAAACCCACTTTCCTTCAGTACTCTACCCAATTCCCGTTTCTTTTTTCCCACTCTTGTTGACAATTCACCAATCAAAATTCTACAAGGAACTCTTTTCGTGGACTTTTCACCTGCTTGACGAGCAGATTTCCTCGAGTACTCTACCGCACTAGTCAATAGTACTGCAAATATTTCACAAATTAGTTAATATTTTTACATGATTTTAAAATCGATGAAGCGAAATACAATAAAAGAAAATACAATCGTGTCAAAAAAATAGACCGTCGTTGGGTGTTGGGAATGGTCGATACTAACAGAAACGACTGTCGTATTGTGATGCCTGGTCAGTATAAATTCCTCGGGATTTATGCAGATAAGGGGTAACACTTTAATAAACATAATTAAGGATCGACGTTACGTGCTAAAATAAGCATATTTTATTCAAAAACAATATTATTACAACGTGTAGTAATAAACTTTTCAGTTCAACGCGCCTGTTGAACTAAGAAT
Organism: Megachile willughbiella; assembly: GCA_945859595.2. Classification (NCBI taxonomy): domain Eukaryota; kingdom Metazoa; phylum Arthropoda; class Insecta; order Hymenoptera; family Megachilidae; genus Megachile; species Megachile willughbiella. The sequence continues at coordinate 11,889,858 of OX243808.1, read as the reverse complement.
GCTCGCAAGAGCTGTTTATAGGTTTCAAAAAATGAACTTTGTGTTGTGACTAGGAAGGAAAATTCAGAAACAAGTTGAACGGTGAAAAGTCTGATATGAATCATGGTGAAAGTTAGTGACTAGTTGGAGATGACGGAATGAATGATGCATCTTAATCTACGGTAAATATTTGGGTGTATAACAGTATGATTGTAATCAGGAATCGTGAAACGTTCACTAAACTGCCACTTATTAAAGAACACGTTAATATCGGTAGTGAAAATCACACAGGCTGTTGTAAAAGTTACATAGAATTTAATGCAGAAGGCTATACATATACATAGGAATGTTAATCATAGTAAAGAGTTCGTGTGGCAAGTATAATTTATGTTGAATTTTGAGTTAACACATTTTCATAAGCTAAATTAATGTTGAAATATAGAAAATGACAGTAATATGGGATATAATATCGAAGTGTCCCCGCGGAGGGGAACGCTTCTGTTGAAGAGAAGCGGCTAAGCGGGAAGGGGAAGATCCCCAAATATCAAACACTATCCGCAGCAGCTTATTAGTTAAGAAAATATTAATTAAAAACTTCTGGCATAATACATAGAAGTCTTCCTGTATAGATGTAACAAACACAACCACCTCCGCTGTAGCAACCACTATTGTCAAGTGACGAGCAACGAATGATAACATTAGGAGCCCACGACATAAGTATGTATAGGGCGTTCTATTATGAATTTTATTGATGGTTTGGTCGTTGCATGTGTATTATAGTTTGCATTTTTAGTAAGCAAGATAAAATAATTTCAATGTTTTAAAACAATCATCTGCAAGCTAATTGAAATAGTTCGATTATAAATCGAATTATATAAATCGAAATAGTCCAATATTTGTATACAAGTGGCAAATTAAAAGTGGCAAATTAAAAAATTCATCACATACAAACAGAAGGTAGCTATGCTTGTGATTGTGTGATAGGTCCACACTCTTAAATACAATTCTTGGTATTAGTAACAGTGTCATTTGGGAATATTTCGACAGCTTGTTCTTTCCGCCAAAAATGAAAATCATATTCGTATGCAACTTTCCAAAACAAGTATAACGACGAAGTTAAAATAAGCGTGAGCTACAACTTACGAAATAATTTGTTTTATACATATGGGATACCCTCCTGATACTCAGGTCGAGGGTCCCTTAAAGGTTATTTACAACATCGTAAATGGTTTCGTTAGTTATGATTATATAGGCAGAATTCTATGTATTATACTGAATGTTGTTAATTAATATTTCCGGAATGAATAGACTGCTGCGGATACCCCTTGATATTTCAGATATTCCTATTCCTTCCTCTTAATGGCGTAGAGTTGCACTTGTTGTTTACGGCCATTTAAAAAATATCTGACTCTCGTATCGCATATACGACAGAGATAAGTCGATTTCATAAATTCGACCATGAGGCTCAATGATTGCAAAAATGAAGTTTTTATGAGTGCAGCACTCACCAGTAGACTTCACCACAGGGTAATCATGTATTTTTGGACAGCAATAAATACCGCATGTTTAATAAATTCGAATTTTGGAAGGTGCAAGTATGAGACAAATGCTAATGTAAACAAACAAGATGGCCGTAAACAAACAAGTGTGACTCTACGCCGTTAAGCATCCAGGGCATGTGTCCATCAATTACCGGAGAACTTCGATACTATATCCGTAATATGATTTATCATGATTTTGAGTTATGTATCGTTAGTTATATAGTTATATACTATTAACGCATGTTATATACCAATAACTGCTCTCAAAACTGTGGTCGTACATTATGTTATACTTGCTATAATATTTCCATCATTTCAAAATAATTGCTGGCTATGTTTGTTAAAGTTCTGGTGCACAATTAATGTCCTCAATACATAGTGCCGCGAAAAGTTTGTATACGTTTCTGTTCGACAGTATTGTACAGAAAACAGTAAGGTTTCTATTTACAATTACAATAACAGACCTGTAAAATACGACTGTGTGTACAAGACCATCTTGAACGATTCACTTTTCTGCTTGTAAAACATTTTTCTCACATCGACAAAAGAAAGATATGGTTTGTTACAATTGCGCGAATCACCCTGTATAGCAGTTTTAGAATATGAATGGTAATTTACCGTATATTGCACTCTTGAATATGATAAAACGTTAACAAATAAATTGACTTGTTAGTATTAATATGTGTAAACCATATGTGCACGTGGTTGGAAACTTTTTTGTCATAGACAATTATGTACGAAATTTTTGAAGTAAAAATATCTTTTTGTAAAGCTTCATTTTTTGTAAAAGAACCAATACTTTTACGTATGCATATACAATATGTGCTTCTGTAATAAGAGTTACACAGGTTATGAGAAATGTCGGACTTCTGTCCTTATGTTTTATGCCAAACATAAGGATACTCTTACGAAGGGTGCTGTACGTGTCACGAAGGAGACTACCTCAATAACAAATTTTGAAAGAATATAGTACTGCCACTTTCTTTTTATAAACTAACAAAAATTTGTTATATACTGTTGAATGTAAGTTTTCTCTAAATAGGGGATGAGTCGAAGGGAGTAGTTTCCTTGCACTTGCCTTTAATTTTAGGTAAGATAATATGTAGAGTAACTGCGCCTAATATGCAACACCGTAATATCTCGGCAGCTAAGCCATAAAACGAATCGACAGCGATGTAAGACATTTCATTAAAAAAAGAAACGATTGTCACATTTGAGCATTGGAAGTCCGTTGTTGAATGTGAAGCTGATCGTTATTTGAAAGTGTATAAAAGCTTTTGACGAGAGAGTCATATATTGATAATTTTTAGTAAAGGTAAGTTAAAAAAATATTACTTTTATATAATTTATCCTTAAATATGTTTGAATGTTCCAAAAAGGCTTACGGTTTCATTTGCTACAATTGTAGAATTTTTACTACAATAATACAATTGTAGAATTGTTACTACAATTCTTATACAATTTGTAACGTTGTATATACCATGTTCGTTGGTATACGTACAATACAAATTTTGAGAATATTTTTAAGTAGTTTTAATTATTTTTTAATTATTGTTCGTTTGTCTCATTATTAGTTTGACGAAAGGAAATTTGAAGGTAATATATGAGTTTTGGATATTTAAAGTAGTCTAATCTCTTAAGGTTCTTTATACGTCAAAAACCATTCAATTTTTGTTGAAACATTTGTTTTCAAAATATTTTCAAAGCTTTTATAGTTACCACTCTGAAAATAAAATTTTGAAGGATAGTTTCACTCCTTAAATTTGAGTTTCACTACTTAAACTTGAGTTCGCAGTTGAAAAGAACGTGTAATTTATTGCTTTCAACTGTTTTACAAGACAACAAAAGTTCATCCAAATTCGAGTCAGGAGTTCGTGACTCTTTCTTTTTAATGAAACAATGAGAAAAGCACTTTTGTAATAATCATTTGTGAAAGCTTCATTACCTGATGTAATGACTTAATATATTTGCCTGAACCATGAGATTGATCACACCTCTAAAAGCTAACCGAAGTTGCCGAAACCTGGTACCACGAAAGTGCAACACGGTCATGCTCGATATGTGCAACTCGTGACGCGTCTAGTTTGTTACGTAGCGCGTAGTCGAAGGTCGTCTCATATTACGAGTCCGGTCGGCTACGTATATGCGATACGCAATTTTTTCTTGCGTAAAAGCTGAAATACGACGGCAACGTAACGGCAGCTTACGCAACGGTGAACGTCAATGAATCAAAGCTCGACGATTGAACGTGATGAGAGATCGAACTGCGTTCGTTTGTAACATTGATCGACGTTATTTGCGACGCTTTTACTTATTATGCTCACGTACGATCACGTAGGTCATTGGACGTAACCTATTATTTCGAGAAACTGAGATTACGCAGGCATCAGCCCAACTTCTATATTTAATCCAAAAATAAATTTCGACCTAATCAGTAAATTGCAAATGTGATCTTATAAAAGCATGTACATCACTTTCTCGAGAATGGTTTAAACACTAAACTGTTCATTAGCAATAACTGAACCTTTGTCAGCTCTTCTTTTTATACTTTTAAAGTATACCTTTAATTGAATTAGCCATTTTGAAAATTATTTCGAAACTTTGCTTTCCATTGGCTTCGTACTCCGGAATATACTGTAGGACTTATAATGATTATGTAAGCATTTCTATATCATATGTAATTCTCTGTAATAATATAAAATTGCTGCTATTATTTTTTCGGAAACATGATATAATGCAATGTTTGTCTAGCACAATTTGAATAAATGGAAATGACCCCTTTCCCGAATGTCCGATTCAATTACATAAGCATTTTGGAAATCTGAGGAACACGGAATAATGACATAGATCAAGTCATTTTTAACAATTTATTGTAAAATACGTATATTTATTGCAATTTCTGTAGTTTCATTAGAAGGGTGTTGTAGTGACAGTATTAAAAAAGAAACAGTTCAAAGGAGTGTGGTAGCAGGAGCATAGGTGAGACCACCAAGGGGTGCTGCGTAAGCGAAAGGTGACGAATAGGCGGCCGTGTAAGCATATGCGTTGGGATACGTAGTATAGCTTGTAACAGCTCGAACCGGCGACAGGCCTACGAATCGTTGAGTTTGTGTTGCTCCCTGCACTGGTGTAACAAAAGCTTTCACTGGTACACCTTGCTGTTGCTGTTGTTCTTCTTGCTGCCGTTCTTGTTTTCTCTCTTGTTCTGGCTGTATCTTTTGCTGTTGGCGCTGTTGAATCTGCTGTTGCAATTGCAACCTAGATCGTTGCTGAAATTGTTGCAGCTGTTCTTGCTGGTGTTTTTCAATTTCTTTCAGTTGTTGCAGTTGCTGTTCTTGCTGCTGCCGTAACTGTTTGTCACGACTGGTTGGCCTTGCTGCAACAAGAGGACCGGATCTTGCTTCGACAACTTCTACATCGGAGTCCGGGCCACTAGCGGGAACAGCCGGTGCTGGTCCAGCTGCGGCTGGCAAAACAGGTGCGACAGCACCAGAAGGCGCGATAGCAGGTGCATAAGGCAAGACAGGCGCGGCAATGGCTGCTACGGCGGTTGCTGGTTCGCGACTGACCACGGCATTAAATCCATTTATAGGGTCCGCTGTGTACTCAACGATACGTCGAGTACCGTCTGCCTCGATTAGACTATAGCTACCCTGCACCACATCGCCATTTCTTGTCTCATATTGGGCCTTTGAATCACCGGTAACTGCATCCTGAACGTCGTACGCAAAACTATATTGAGGAGCTGCATCTAATTCCTCCAGTTTTGCCGCTGGTACAGCTGTTACGACGGGAGCAGACGCTACGGGTACCGCTGGCACCACCGCCCCCTTTGAAACGATCGCCAAGCTTAAGAATACGACGAGCTGAAATTCATGATAAAGAATTAATTTTAGACTCACACGAGTACCGAACAAGATTGCATTGTTTCAAAAAATGATAGAAACATCCTTGGTAAATTAAATTTTCAAAAGACGAATCTGGACTTGCAAATCTGTTTAGAACTTATCGCATATCTCTTGATTGAGAATCGAAACGGACTAAGCTTTCCTTACCTTTCCAGCCATGTTTGTTTGCGAGAGGATCGCCAGAAGACTGATGTCTCGGGGTAAGATTCCTCGTACTTTTATATGCGTGATGACCGTCGATGTTTTCGTGTCATTTGCTAACAATAACCGAGCTATTCCTTGCACCCAAACTTGCGTTAAGTCACCCGTCTTACACACGCATACACGACGCCCCCACTTAATCTCTCCTTCTTTTATTCAGCCTACCTAGTCCTCTTTCCTTTACCATCCGATGACCTCCTCATAAATGTTGCGATATACGACCGACACAATCGTTGGGTATGCACGTTTATGTTTCTTCATATCGTCGCGCGTATACACGCGACTTGTATGCCAATATGTCAAAGATACGGGGAGTTGTTCGAGGTCGTACGACGAAACCGCGAACGCACCGTGAACTCCAGCGTAACCCTCTCTCTTAACGAAAGGTAGGCGCCTCCAAAAGTTTACTAATGTTACGTGATCGTTATCGCGTTAACATTTACATTGTGCTACGACGTCTTGATTAAGACTTCGAAAAGGGTTGCTTAACTGATCGGACACTACACACATTTGATTCATTGATTATTCATGGATTCGTGGATCTAGTATTTGTGCACGTCCGTTGTAACTTAAACTGAAATTATGCAATTAAACGAATTTTTGTGGTTCTATTAACACAATTTGAATTGGCTGGGTCAATCATGGTGCGTTAATTTTATGAAGAACATAGATTTTAACCAAATATAATTTTAAAGCTGTAGTCATTAATACAACGAAAGTTTATTATCAGTCATATTTTACAATATTATTGATACGAGTATTGATATGTAACGCAATGAATTTAATCGACGCGACGATAAGAATGCACGTAAATAACAATATATATTAAAAGTAACGAAGATAAACATTTAGCGATTTTTTACATATTTCTTCATATAGATTCATCTCCTATTCGGTTATACCACTAGGTCAGAATACTCTGTACAGGAATATGCTGGAATATGAAAAATCGCGCGTGAAGTTCGACGATTCTACAAGGTATTTAAAATTTTTTAAGGAAATCTATCAACTATCAGAAAAATATAGAAGATAAACCAAAAAATAGTTGTTTCCTTATACTATACGTTGAATTATTAGAAAATGTGGCAGAAAAATGTGTCATCTTAAACCTTATAATAGCCAGACTATAATACATTAATGCAAACATAAACAGAAATTTGGAACATATGTGTTAATTTCAAATACCGATATACACATGTGTTAATTTCAAATACCGATATACACATGTGTTTACTCATTAACATAATGTTTATTCATTTATCTTTTCTTCACTGCTTAGATTCCCACAAGAAAAATTCAATTTTAATGATTTATTCTACTTACTCTTTGTGAAGAAATATTCATAATGTAATGAAATATTCATTTTCTTCAATTGACAAGCTTCAGTTATCTTTTACTTTTTTTTTTTAGTGAACAGTATAAAATTCTCGATAATAATAGGAGGTGCATTAACAGAACAATGTCCTTTTTCATAGTAATCAAGGAATTATAGCATGGAGTCAAACATTTAATATTAATCTAATTAAATGTCTGTATGATCATCAGATCAAAATCTCATAGAAAATGTCTAACAATTGTCAGTTCTTCAACAGTTCTGAATGGTCAAAAGCAATTATTGACTCTTAAAATCAAAAGGATGAAGAAACTTTACTCACTGGCGGAAACGTACGCATTTTATTACACTGCACTGGCTAATATCCCTTTATATTATATTCGTAACCATTACTATTTAATACATCAGACCTCCTGAAAATTGTATTTAATTGTACAATAATTATATTACGCAGTATATGTATATCGTTAGTATCTCAGAGGTTTGAAAGATCAATAATAACAAGTTATACCACTTAAATCGATCATTTAAATTATTAAATGCAGACAAAAATAACTAACAGAAAATAGTATAATTGCAATTACATATAATACATTCATTTAGTAACCGTCTGCATCCCAATAATTCATTGTAGTAGTAAAAATGACTGAAAAATTCATTGAAAATCTATAAGAAATACTATTTTACTAAATATTTTATCTTTACCTTTACGATGTTATCATTAAAAAATTGCATTAAAAGTATATTGTCAAAGAATTGAACAAAATTATTCATGAAAGGTGGTTTAGAAGAACAATGCACAGATCCAGTGCTCGCCCGTAGGCACGGGGCTTGTACCGGTAAGATATTGGAAAAAGCGGAAAATAGATATTAAATCCATTTTCTATTTCCTGACCACCGTACGAAAACATATTAACGTTTTCAGATTTTAAAAATCACATATTTTCAAATCTAGAAATGTTCAAAATCATAAATTCTTAAATTTTGAAATTTTCGAATGTAAAAATTTATAAACTAAGGAATTTTTAAGTTTACGAATTTGTAGTCTTCTAAATACTGTATGGAAGAACTGACTTCAATATTGCAAATTTTAAGAATTTTCCGTTTAAGCATTAGAACGTTTCTGATAAGCATTAGAAATTCAAAACATAATGAAAATTCGATATCTGAAAAATCCCTTTTCTCTTACTACATTTCCAGGAAAAGGGCACATAACATGAACATACACATCATTGAATTAGATTTCCCCATAATAAGACCATGTATTAATGAAACTTTCAAGTATCTCGTGTACACATATAACTTTAGATTTTTACCTTTTGCAATGTGCAACGGCGCAATAAGTACTGGTTTAACCTATAAGCATGAGCACAGTAGACGAGTATTCAGAGTATGTATCAGGAAAAGGAGGGGTACACACAAAAATATACCGAATTGTATAAAGTCTTATAAAAATTTATTTTGCGAATTATATTTTTGGCACGATATATAGACTACAATGCTCTGAAATTAGAAATACATAGAATGATTTAAAAAAGTAGAGAATCCTGATTATTTATTAAAAAAAAATTTTTTATAGTTTTAGTTATTGTAATTTGTAGCTGATTGAAAGTTGAATAACTTTTGTTGGATACACGTTTAACAGATAGCGGAGATGTTTAAGGAATTCTGCGTTGCGTTAGAATTGAATATTTTACATGAAGGAACTTTGAAATATTTTAAGTGCTTAGGGCTATTAAAGTTCTTAATTTCGCACTGCTGGCGTTTAATAACGATCGAAATAATCATTGTTCGAACAATTATTCACAAAAGGACGATGGAGGATTAATACAAGCTGTATATACATCAAAATCTAATCAAAAGCAGCTCGTTCGTCCCGTATACACGTCCCTTTACACATGTATTACTAATTCTAAATATGTATTAAGTATTGAAGGTCCGGATATTCGACTTCGCAACTTTTTAAGTTTCTTAATTTCCAAATTCGTAAAAATCCTTTTAGAATTTCAAAGGTTCTATGTGAAAAAATAACTAAAAAAATTTGATATAAAATTTTCTCATTCGATTCTTTCATTTATGAGAGTACCGATTTGAAATAGATTCAATCAGATGCACGCGTGGTTGAATTCCAGCTGGCAATCATAATGGAAATTATGAAAAACGAAATAATGCCACAGTTATACTTTAAAGTCATCTTCCATACATTTTCTCCTTTCTGCATGCAATCTCATTATCATCTCATACTGAGGTATCAGCAATGGAACTTTATTATCATTTTTCAAGCACATGTAATAAGAAAAAGACCATAAGAAGGGTGGAAACAACAATAATTCTCTTGGGACTGTTCATCCGTTCGATAAATATTACACGATATAACAGTAAAAAAATATTACATTAAATGCCAAGGTCAATCTTGCCAGATCTTTCTTACATCTTTGCAATTCGGGGGTGTAGAATAATTTTCGAACACCATGTACAAAATAAGATCGATACATCAATTTGTTGTTTATCAGCTTATTAAAATGTTTAATTGAAATATTGCAAAATCATGTTTTTTCTTCTTACAAATTTTATACTGATAGTATTAAGCGTTTCTAATTATTAATTTATGAAATGAAATTTGATATAGGTGCGGAATTTAAAAGCATTGATACTGCACATTTACCATGAATTACAACACACTTTCAATTATTACATAACGAACGGTCATTTGTTTATTTGTCGAATTACTAATAAAATTATTTAAATGCAGATATATCAGTTTGACAGGGAATTAACTTTTAAGAAAATAATTTTATTTTTCTATGTCGTGCACAATTACATTTTGTATTAATGCTAATTTGTATAATTTAAGTTACAGATAAATTGCAAAAATAATATTCTATTAATTCTTCAATAATCCCATCATCTAATATTCATAATGTAATAGCATTTAACAGTTCGTTCGAAAAAATTACAACATATTTCTTTATAAAGTTTTATATTTACAGGAAGCTCTTTTATATACTAAAAGATATGTTTATTTTTAATTAAATTTTTCAGAAATGATTTTCAAATTGATATTTAACTATAAATAAACAGTTACGAAAAATGTCTATTGGATATTGCAAAATCAAAAAATAATAAAATTGATTGGGATAAATATATTTATTTCGTCTGTGTCAATTGTGTTTATTTGAAATTTGATGCATGACGATTGAATTTCAAGCGCAAATGGTGTTAGTATGCGTGTCATTTGTATGCCGATATGTCAAAGAAAGTTATTCGAGGTTATTCAACGAAATTTCGAAAGGAAACGAATTCTATGCATACGTCCATTGTATCTTTTCATTCCTTGCTCAACGTCTACTATATTTCCATGCAATCGACAAAATCATAAATTTCAATAGTGGCAATGCCAGTTTCTTTTACAAAATCAACTCACATTTCGAGTGAATATTCTATATATTATCATAAAGTAAGACCTTTTTTTATATCTAATGAATATACGGCAGAAATATCACCTTGTGTGTAGACTTTCGATTCAGATTAAAGATAATTTTTTTTTTTTTAAGAAAATAACAACAAATATTCATACTATAGCTAATTTTATGCTATTTTTATGCTGCTTATTTTCAACATGTTGGAGGAAACCGAACAGCATTTTCTTAACGTTCATTTAAGATAAGAATAAAAACACTGTTTTTTAAATATAAAAATAAATCTAGTTATTGCCATTTTAGCAAAAGTTGATTATTAACAAAATAGTAGTTGCGTAAACTGGAAATATCAATTGTCTAATAAACCAAGCAGTGATTGTTTAATTTAAAAGTCGAAATACATCACCTTACAGATCTACCTACTTATTACCATATCTCGTTAAATTAATTTGAAAACTAGAGGAGAAGCTTTTAGACTGTAAAAATATCTAAAAATTCAAAGATCAAAAATGTTGAAAGTTAAGTTATAATTCAGCGTTGTGACTCTCCGATTTTCTATTGCATTAATGTTTTAGTTTATTTTTTTCAACGTTTCGAAAACATTGCAATTTATTTCTTCAGGATTGATCTGAATTTGATGGATTTTTGACAAGTTGTCACTTATAAATTATTTATTATAAAATTAATTATAACTTTGATTTTTCATAATAGTGAAAAGAAAAATTCCTTCACAATATTAATACGTTTGCATATTTTGTAATTCACAAATTAGCAATACGATTTCCTTTCCAATTCATCATTATTTGGTTGCAGAGAAGAAGTTCTATCGTTAAATTATTGATCATATCTTAAACCATATTATGGAATCAAAAACATCTTTAGTGCATTCTCGTTATCTTATCGTTTTGGTATGGACATATAATGACAGTCTGTTATAATCATATGTTTAATAGAAAAGTTATAAATAGATGTATAATTGAATTTACTAGAAAAGTTTTTAATGTTAGAACAAATAGCTCGTTTACAGAATAATTCTAGATAAATAGTTATCTTGGATGAAGTAGCTCTTGATCTTGTTGTCGCATTTTTTCCAAGTTTGTCGAACTAAGTGCGCATGCTTATTTCCGGTAAACATTTATGAAATATTGTAGATACACAAGCACACTGTATGTCTATCTAATGTGATGTAATCTGATCTAACCAGTGGTTAAATTAAATTTTGTTAGGTTATATTATTTCCGTCTAGGAAGTCCGGGGCTTTTGACCCCTTTATTCGATATACATATAATAATAAAATATTATGACATGTATCAATTTCACTGTGAAATGGACGTAAATACGTGATCTATAGTTAACGATTAATCTTTGTGCATTCTTTTGTTTGACTATACACACTCGGTCATCCGAATAATATAAATGTGGGATTTTTATTGAAAATACACCAGATGAATTCGCGAAACGAGCTTTTCATCTGTTATCAAGTAAAGTAAGACAACCTTGTTAATACAAGTTTTTTTTATAATTTTGGCACAGTGACAATCGTTTCTCGATTAATTATAACACCATAAATAATTCATATTACATAACACTATAAGATAAAAGTTTTTTCTTGCACTTTTCTTGCAAAGAACACATATTAGCGTCATTCGTATCTGACGCATCTTTGAATGTCTCAAAGCGTCGTTAATTTCATGTCGAAATATCCACTGTCATATATATATTACTGTCAATTTAAGCATCTTAAACCACAAGCTGCTCCGCCTTACCTGAGCTTTATAGCTTATACCGGCAGGTGTTCGAAATATCTAGCTATGCCACCACCGAAGGGACGGGACATGGTCAACCAGCGAGGAAAAGACCTTACTACTTGATTCTATTGCTGCGTAAGGAATTTTGATCTTGGTTCTCATTATTTTATTGAGTTCGAAATCCCTCAATAGAATTTAAAGAGCCGTGGTATGAACCTAACAGGTCGCGCCGCTTAGAAATCCGAGAGGCCACCCCAAAAACCGAGCGGTCACCCACATCCTTCCTCACAATGCGGCCACTGTAGCTTGTCTTCGGTGATCGAACGAGAACCCGTATTTCCTACAGGGCTACCCCGTTGGGTTATCCACTGTTACATCAACGTTCGGACACGATTAGTTATAAACTATTATTTCTAAGAATGATTTCTTTTAAACAAACCCGTGTTTCGATTAAATTCACCGCCGATTACAAAGTACGAACATTTTTTAATTGTGTCGCAGTGTTAATGAACGTGCGCGCGTCAGCATAATAACCTTGACTTTTTATTCAAAGAAACAGTTTTTTGATAATGTGTTATTTAAATTTTGTGTCAATTTCTTATATGAAAAAAGGGTTGAAATAAAAATTACGTAGTATTAAGAGGAATACATGTATTTAAAGAATATGTTGAACGTTGAGTAGAAAATTATGAGGTCAAATGAATTCAAATATTAATAATTACTGTTATACTCTTCATAATTTCATAAATAAAATCCATATAGTACTTATATTGTGTACAATTCACTTGATTTAAGGAATAATATTTTAGGAATTATTAGTTTTAGGTCTCAAAATTTCTATCAGTTTTTTATTCAGCGTTTAGCACTTTTTCCATTTGTAGAATCAAATTTTACCCCTAAAAAAGAAAATAGTAACGAAACTATTTATTAAATACATCAATATATCTCCTCGTACGGTACAAGTTTTGTATCAATCATATTTTCATATTATCAAAAATTGACATGTAATTTCTCCAGTACACTTACAATTAGTTAGATGAAACTATTCTATGCAATGTGACCGTATGTTATGTATTTTAAGTTTGTAAATTGTTAAAGTACATTAATCATTAGATTCACCTTGCCACAATTAAATCATAAACCGAAGTACTTTTTATTCAGCTGTTTTATTTCTAATTTTGCGTCGCAAAATACATATATATATACAAATACATTATATTACATTATATTGCAAAAATATTTATATACGTTATACTATACATTATATATATTTATATGCAATGTACTTTGCGATACAAAATTAAAAATTAAAGTTGTAGTTATACGTTTAATATGCTGGATTAATCAATACCTAAATAAATTATATAATGTTAACCTCTATCAATTATATTAAAATAAATTCTGTTCTTGCATATACATATATACGTAGAAACTATTTCTTTATTTAAGAAGTAACAGTGACTAACAGAATAGTATTGAAGCACTAATTTTCCGAATAACGGGTTAAAAAATAAACATGTAGAAAATAGGTTATCTTATTTCACTATATTTTAATTTATACAACTTTTGACCACCAGATTAAATTTTTGAGAATTGAGTATAAAAGAGTACATTAACTTTAAAAACATATTGTATTTCTAAATTATTGCAACTTTCTGTTTCTTAGCCGCTATATAGTGTTCTCCATTTTGGAACATCTAAGTTGGAACCATCGCGTATTTTTTAACCCTAAATGTATTTAAAAATATATATTATTGTTTTTTACCAGACTCTTTTTTAAAAAAGAACGTAATTATGTGGTTGGAACGAATTAACATTTTTTTCAAATTCAGGCGGCTGTATATTTAATTTCGATTGCAAAATTTCCAAAATTTGTTCACAGAGTCGGAAAGAGTCTTTATTTTTGAGAAACTATTCGTGCATTATGAATTTCATCCGTTTTTGATGAAGCTATCGAATGTTCGAAGGACTTCCTGAATACTCGGGAAAGATTCAGAGGTATTGCCTTGTAGTTCGTATATTTCCAACTATTGATTTGCACAAGTGCTTTATAAATGACCAACTAAATTCTATGACTAACTGTATTCTATTGTTAACGAGGTGATTCTTTGTATAATTAAGTCACTCTGTCTGGTGAGATGTGTAAAATTCGATATACTTCGGTATAGTCATTCCTGGCGGGGGAGGAACGTTCCGATAAGTTTAGAAAATTACGAATTTGTGAAAGGGAAGTGATAAAGTTCTGCCCTTCTTGGGTTTTCCCACTCGCCGATTTTCATTTAATAACCCGACGTGTTTCGGCCCTTGATCGTGGCAAGGAATAAAGTCGAGAAGCGCGTTAACCTTGACAAAACATTAGAACTGCTAATACCTGATAACCAAATGTGGACAATGAATGAAAAACTACAGTAAAAATTGCGGATCTTTATGGTTTCATGAGTCTACGGATGCCACGGAACAATTTTCAAAATTCTCAAGGAGACCAGTTATAAATTGTAACGGAACGAAGATCTTACGGTTTAATAAATCTAAATCTATACAAAAATATAAAACCTATAACGAAACTAAATATATACAAAATCTAAAATACTTGGCAGGTCTTGACAGTGTACTTTTCTTCTATATCTACTCTTCAGATATTCAATAGACTTTCATTCATTTCCAAAATATAAAGCTTCAATTATATTGTGAAAAATTATTAAAAAATATAGATTTAGCAGACACACGTCTCTAAAATGTGGTATTATTTGTGATATTTAGTCCCTTATTAAAGTAAAAAGAATTAAAACCTAACCTATGACCATAAAAATTTAAAACCTATGACTGTAAATCTATTTCCTGTGATTTACCGTCGGTGCTGACAATGTAAATACGAATGCTTTTATGCAGTGTAAAATAAGTACGTACTTTGCACATCAGAAGAAAGAACAGTATTATAAACTTCTTCCTGATTTTTAAAATATTTTAGAAGTTTAGTTTACGATTTATGTTTTTGGTAGGGTTTATTGTTAAATTCCTCTTAGCAACAATTAAAGTGTTATGAAATTAGAAATACGACTATATGAAAATATGAACCTATGACTTGTTAAAAAAAATATATTGTTATAATTTTAAATATTGCTATTGAAAATTGTAACTTGATTAAAAATTTACCAACTTTTGTCGAAAACACTTTTCTATCACATTATCGGTGATGTCTAAAAAATCGCGTAATGTGTTGAAATGAATATCCTATATACAGAAATCTTAAAATGTTTTAAGTACCTGCGGCCTTTAAAAGTCTTAATCAGGTACTCCACATGCAGAATTTGTTGAATAAGTTTCAGGACTGAAGTAATAAAATTACATTTATTGCAGATATCTGTACGTTGACTTAATAGTCTTCAAAATGTTCCCCTCCCGCATAAATAGACCATTGCCAGCATTTTTCCCATTCTTCATACACTCCTATTAACCCTTATGGACAGAAAGAAGTCGGAGTGTGCTATATCTGGACTTTGAGGTGGTTGGGGCAACGTTGTCACGTTATGTTTTGCCTAATGCCGTCAGTACTCCTTCTGCTCGTCTAACAAAGCCTTCGGGACGAACTTCTTGCACACTTTACGCATTTACAAATAACACTGTACAACAAATTTTGACTTTTTTTTTATTTCGTAACCGCCACTATGAAATTCTTATAGATTTTTGCGAGCTGAATACAAATCTGAAATCTGTTTTTCTCTAGGACGTACAGTTTTTGAGAAAATTAATGTTAAAAAATATTGCAAATTTTCAACTTTGGAAATTTTTTGTGCTTTTACCATAGCAGCTATTCAGTGGCTTTTTACACGAGAAAAATCTGTGAACTTTCCCGAATAAAACGATATAAATTGTTATTACATTGTAAACATTTAAATATGTTTAAATAATGGTCAAAGTAAGAAAGACACCAAAAACGCACCAATTTTTGCTGATATTTTTCAATTTATTTAAAAAACTATGGGTCTAGGCGAAAATCTAACCATCGTACGCGATAGAGCAGACATTTCTACTGAAGAAACCATCAAGCGAAGTTACAAAAACACTTTCGTTTTCTTCTTATGAAAAAAATAGTTCGGCAAAACACGCGCCGTTGCCAGTGGTACTCCATGTTGGCGCGGCGCGGTAGTCGCCCTGCCTACTGTCTTGGCGTAACGGAATAATTGAACGGCGCGCCGCGCCAACATGGAGTACCACTGGCAGCGGCGCGTGTTTTGCCGAACTATTTTTTTCATAAGAAGAAAACGAAAGTGTTTTTGTAACTTCGCTTGATGGATTCTTCAGTAGAAATGTCTGCTCTATCGCGTACGATGGTTAGATTTTCGCCTAGACCCATAGTTTTTTAAATAAATTGAAAAATATCAGCAAAAATTGGTGCGTTTTTGGTGTCTTTCTTACTTTGACCATTATTTAAACATATTTAAATGTTTACAATGTAATAACAATTTATATCGTTTTATTCGGGAAAGTTCACAGATTTTTCTCGTGTAAAAAGCCACTGAATAGCTGCTATGGTAAAAGCACAAAAAATTTCCAAAGTTGAAAATTTGCAATTTTTTTTAACATTAATTTTCTCAAAAACTGTACGTCCTAGAGAAAAACGGATTTCAGATTCGTATTCAGCTCGCAAAAATCTATAAGAATTCCATAGTGGCGGTTACGAAATCAGTTGGCTGTTGTACAGTGTAATCAGTCACTGCTGAATGTACAGTGGATTGCGCTAGATTCAACTCCTGTGCTATCAAATGAAAACTTAAGTGGCGATTACAGCTCAAAAACGCGAACTCCACATTTCTCTCGGATCGGATTGATATCGGCTGTTCAGCGCACTCTTCGTTTTCGACGTTTTCCGAGTCATGCTTGTATTTTCTATGCCATTCAAAAATACGTGTCTAGAGATGAATTTGTCCTTGTAAGTTTCATGAATCATGTCAAAAGTCATCATAGCAGACTTTACAACGTAATAGACTTTGCAGACTTCACAACGTTACTCGATGGTTCGCGGTGTCTTGTATCTGGACGCGTGTGTTAACTCACTTCAGGCGTATAAATAAAACAAATTCTGAAAAATAAATGAATGGAGTGTCCTATCACATATGACAATCCACTACACCGACTGAGCTCAAAGAAATTGCTTTTCGCTCCTTCGCACTACCCGGAATAAATCAGTCTTGATACTTATTGGACAAACCCTGTTTGTACTGACTCTATTGCCCAATCATTTAAAACGCATATCTTCGTATCCCAATGAAGTAAAGTCTCCCTATTTTTAAAGAACAAAACTTTGTTTCTGATTAGGTTAAGTTAGGTTACATAATTACAAAAATAGAAAAATTAATAAACTTATTTACAAAGATATGTCAAACAATATGTTCTAAAATATACTTATATTTACCGTGTTCAATGAGAATTAATAAAATCAAGAGAGTGTTCATTTTACAAATTATTTTTAAGTATTTGAAATTTACTCTTAATTGTTAAATTTATTATTAACACTTTGAACGCCACGTCAGCCATCGGTGGCTGACACTAGACTTTCCGTTTGGGCCGCGTCAGACACCGGTGGCTGACACTGAACTTTTTCGTTTAGGACGCATCAACCACCGGTGGCTAACAGTGTAAGATATGATGTAAAACTAGAAAATTTATATTATTATAAGTAATTACTGAAAATTTATTTAAAATTTACTTAATTTTTATTTATTGCAGGATCGTATTATTAATGAATTTAAATATTTCTTTCCATTACTTATTGCGTGGCCTGAATGGAATTTCCTTAAGAATTCGCGTGGCGCTCAAAGTGTTAAATTTACTTGATAAAGATATGAATCTCCTGTCAGATTGATTTTTCTTGAACTTTAAGAAATATTTGTTGAATAAATGAACAAATAGTGTCTTTTGTTTCCTTTTTTCAAAAATGACGATACTGTTTGTAGTCAAGTTTACGCCGTGAAAGATATTTTGTTTTATATTTTGGTTGAAGGAAGGTACGAAATAAATGTATAAAAATATTAAGTAAAAGGTTTTGATATAAAGTTTGTATTACAAAGTGATTGTAGTATGTACAGTGCAGTATGACTAGGCGTCTAACATGTGATGTAACAGAAAAATGTGTATTCAATTTCATGTTTTCTTATTGTAAATTATTTTGATATTTGAAAAAATCGTTACTCTCTTATTTATTATAATTTTGCATTATCGTCAGATCCTGTTTTTCTATGTAACAGCCCTTTTAAAACGATATTTCAGAATTTTGTTTGGAAGCTATTGTCACAACCTCCAAAATAGCACAATTTTTAAATATACGACATCAATAATCGCTTACTGTGTGCTACATATCCCTAACCTAACATCTTACCGACCGAAATGTCTCTTGATAAATCTTTTAATGCTACTGATTGCTGAGCGAAAATTAATTAATTAATCTTTGATGAGTCTAAACTTTAATAATCGAGACGACATATTTGGACTAATTCTTTCAATTTTAGTTAATATTATATTATAAAGCAATAGTACTTATTCATTTTATTTACATTTGGAAGGTAGGATGTTTATAATTAAGTTTCGCACCAGTTACGCATTTGAATCGAACCAAAAAAATTAATTAAAACTAATGTAACAAAGATAACGAAGTTTATACATCATCAGAGCAAGAATAAATAAAATTAGCAACATGTCTAAGGAAAAGCTACCGGAGCGACCTTAAGGGCTGGTTTAATCACAGCTACTGGCTCTCTGTGTACAACTGCGTTGAATCCATTGACAGGATCAGCCGTGTATTCGACGATTCTTCTGGTTCCATCAGCTTCGATAAAACTGTAACTTCCACTGACGACGTCGCCATTTCTGCTTTCGTGCTGAGATTTTGAGTCTCCAGTTAAACTATCTTGTACATCGTAAGCGTAAGTGTACTGTGGATGAGGATCGTAGTTAAGTCTTGAATCTAGAGGTGCAAGCTTGGCGACAGGTGGAAATGCTGGAACAGGAACTGCAGCTCCCTTGCACGTGACCACTACTCCTATCGTTAGTATGATAACTACTTTCTGTAAAAATAGAAAATAACAGCAATTATAATAATGACAGTATAATAACATTTCTTTCGAAACTGTATGATGAATATAAAGTAAAAGTTACATCTAAAATACTAAAGTAATTTTAAATAAGTGAATACTCAAACTTATAATTTGACTTATTTCTTTATATGGAATTTCTAGTTAATAATTTTAATAAACTTTTAGTGTGCACATTATGTAGGATACACTCAATTATAAAGTACGTTTTGCTTGGCTAAGACTAATGTTACAGGAAAATTCTATACATCATTTGCCTTCTTCTTTGGGGAATGAGATATATGCTAATTTGAAAATTTCCAAACTCTTACATTTCCAAATTCGTAAATTTTGCAAAATTCTCATATTTTTAAAAATTTATGTGCATATTCTAATGTTCAAATGTGCTTCTTAAATCAAATTTATGATTTAGTACTGTGCAATGAGTAGCTACAAAAATAATACGAGCGTAAACCAAATTTTTCGATTAGCCCTTGCCCTTATTGCCTAGCAATTTGTTTATTTAATAATTCCTGCATTTCCTTTGCATATATCTTTTTACTGGGAAATAAATTCTCCCCCTTGCTCCTCCTGACTACACCTCTGTTAATCATCCCAATTATTTAAACAAAATTTCATTCAATGTCTAGGATTACATCAGGATATCCTAATAACGAACTTAAAACAAATTCAAATATAAGTTTTAAGATTTCATATTTTTGTAGATATTGTTTCACTATAACTCGTACGTCGATCAAATTTACAGATGGAATACGACATTATATCGAATATCATCATAGTTCATAACGTACAAAAGACGAACGCATTTCTTAAATATACGTAGGTAACATTTATTATCAGCACGAACAAAATACCATTCGTAAATCATTAAACACTTAACAATTCCGGTTGTACCTATATTTAAAATAACAGTATTGAATAGCTGCAATATCAAATCAAACAAGTATTGAAATAAAATACCGAAATGTATCAAAAAATGTATATACAAATTTCTTAATTTTTCGTTTTGTGATAATATTTATAACTAATTGCGATATATTTGTGATGAGTGTTTTTAATGTCTTTTCCGAAATTTCTGTCCAGAGTCACTCTAAAATATCCACAAATCTATCGATTCACGAAAGATGTCGTTTTTGAACATTTTTGTCCACTTCGAGTGAAAATTTCTCAATATACGCTTATATTTTTGCAATAGGTTTGAAGTCATTATCAAACTTATTGTTAACACGGTATACACCCGAAGTAATTAACAATAAGTCCATATCATAACCCAGATTTATTCTAATATAATAAGGTGTTGTATAAATTATAGACGGAAATGTAGATGCAGGGAAACAAACATAACTAAGGTCAATCATGTCTGACCGCAGAAGTGACGAAACCACTTATACTGTAATGAAACTTTACTGTTGAAGCGATCGTGTGGCATTAAACCTGACTCCCGTTTGTCCTCATTTTCTGTTCATTCCCCCTACACTATCGCGGTCAAAACATGATACACTGAGATGCAACATAATAGACTTCCTTCGACTAAAGACAAGTCTGAGAATGCAGTCCCAAACTACTTGTCTTCAATTTTAAACGATCAAATGTGTAAACGGTTAGTATTTACAAATATACAAATGCCCAAATCCGTAACTTTTCTAAATTCTTAAATGTCCAAATTCTTCACTTACAAAATCTCTAAATTCTTAAATTCATGAACTCCTAAATTTATAAACTACAAATTTCTAAAAAACCAAATTTTCAAATCCTCATATTTACGAATTTACTTATTTCCAAATTTCTAATTTCTAATTTCGTAAATTTCCGAACACTAATGTTTAATGCATCTTTTAAAATTTTCAAATTCCCAAATTTATAAATTTATAAATTTTCAATTTTTTATAGTCTTAAATGTTTAAAATTTAAAAATTTCAATATGCATGTTCTTAATTTTTTTAATTTTCAAACTTACGGATCCCTGAATTTCCTAAAGTCCAAATTTCCAAATATCTATATTTGAAAATTTTGGCACCCGAAAATTTATAAGTTTTTAAAATTTACCAACGAGTAGTTCTCGCATATTGTCATCTTCCCTAAATAAGCATACCGTGTTCGCCCGTATATTTGTACATATACAATATATGTATATTATACACCAAGAATTTCAGTCGATACGATTTCTCAAAAAAGGTGTATATGATCAGTTCTGATTTAAATATTTCTGGTCTAAAGATATTAAAGTGATAATAAAATTAAAGAATAATTTTTATTTTTTCAGTATAATCAACCATTTCAATACATTTCTCCGAACGGCTAATTAACTTTGTATTCCATTAAACAAATAATATACTTATTTGTGCTTAAAATGGTCTAATGGACCATTTGATTTCTGCCGGACTCTCGCCTTCTGTCGTTACAACTTTACCAATCATGCAATATTGAGGCTTAAACTGATGACTAATGCTGCAAAATTTTGACGGAAGCACAACAATACGTAGGGTATCAAAATTAGACCTATACATTTTTATTCTAGTATATGTATTTGTACTGGAAACTTTGGAAAAAAGTTTGTATTGCGTGATTCTTATGTGAGAAATCGTACTTACTGACATTCTAGACATCGTAAGCAGACCACAATCTACGCACGTGAAGGAAATACATGTGGAGTTTTGAGGAAATTTGTGTGCTCATTGAAAAGTTGAACCGATCGGAAGTATATGTACGTGTACATATAGTTACAGTTTCGAAAGGATATAATTTTGAAAATAGAATTCTTGAATGAAATAATTACACAAATCCATGTACCTACACACCATCCAACTATCTCTCGCTAGTATATATCATACACTTTTATCTGTACTGAATAATGTGGAACGAAAATAGTGTTTTTATAACTTAGAAACAAATTCACAGTCATATGCAATTTTTTAGTTAAATGGTCTAACCCTCTTACCCCACCTATCCATTTATAGTTTAATATAGAAGTTTTAACAGCTGCCGTGAAAACTTTTGACAATTAGCGATTTGAATTTTATCAGATAATTAAAAAATGAAGAAGAAAAAATGAATAAAAAAGTAACAAATTAACGTATTGAATTAAAAATTTAGTTCACTAATTATAATCCTTAATGGCTATTTCTGTTGTAAATGTAAACAAATTATAAAGGGCTACGAAATCAGTCATACATGTACATACATGCAATTTGTTCAGTTCAATTTTGTTGTATTTTAATAGTGTTTTTATGAAGTATAGTTACACACAAACAAGTACAGTACTGATTCGTAACAAGCAACAGTTTCGTGATTCGTAACAAGCAAATTTCTATCCCTCCTTCTTTATTTGAAGTCGGCCGCTGAGTGAGAGATCCGAGAAAAAGTGAGAAGTCCGTGAAACCGAAGAAGTCATAAATTTTCACGGTTGACCGAACAGTGTAGTGGAAAGAGGACAGAACATGTATATTGTTTTCTCACTCTGATACTTAGCGATACATAGCCATTCATGAAATTTTACTAGTATTAAAAAGAGGAAGCATGTTATGTTCTGTCCTTGTCTAAAGAATAACATCGCTGTTCGACCGATCACTTTATAGTTTACCGCGACACCCAACCCCCTGTTTTTTGTACGCGGTCTCCGTCGTCGAGCTCGGGAACAAAGGCAAGCCGAATAGTATACCTGATTCGTAACAAGCAACTGGCCAGACCCGAGCGAGTTGCTTATTACGAATCACTACTGTATTATGCTGATGGGTCATGTATCATATCGGAATACATACGCGTAAAAGAAATAGATAGACCAAAGTAGATCAAATCGATTGTCCAATCGCACTGTATGGAACAACCTTCGTACTACTGTGCTATCAAGTTGTTAACGTTCTTTTTCGCAAATGTTGAACAAATTTTTTTTTTAACGAAAGCATACAAATCTAGAACAGTGGGACTATTTACAATTGACAGTAATAGAAATTCTAAACTGGTTTATGATATCGATGAATGAACAATCAAAAAACTAAAGAATGCAAAATCTGATATATAACAAAGTGCGATTTACCCGAATGGTTTCTTGGAAGAACACATTCTGCAGGGGCAGTGATCTTTGAGACGTCATAGAATTATTCAGACTTGGAGATACAGAAAATTGTGAGAGGTAGGAGTGATGACGGTTTAATACGACTAACTAAGACCACACAAGGATGCATTTTGTAGATGTAAAATGTTTTTACGTCTCCATTTTATTCTGATGATCCTGCATCCGCTACCACAGTTTCGAACATTAACTAAATGTATAAAGATTTTTGTGCGTCGATATTTGTATCATACAGTAAATGTTTTTGACTTACACGAATTGAAGTTATTTTATTTGATTTGCGCTTATTCCATTTCGAAAATCAAAAACTCTAATCCATCAGCATATTTACACTTCATAAAAAAATATATTAAAATACGAATAAAATTAAGTTAAACAAATTTCATTTCCGTTCGTGAACATTTCTCTGTGCCACTGTACATAGCAAAAAATGATATTAGGTCACAGATACATAACTCATTATATGTTTCTAATTATTCATCTTATCAGAGTCGGCTGTATTTCCGAATAGCCCCTACCGAGTTCAGTGCTGAAATTTTGTTTGCATATACTGCTTTCCATGAGCATTCCATATCCATTCTCAAAATCAACGGGTCTCTTACGGTTCGCGAGATATTCACATTTCAAGTTCATTTCAATATTAACACGTTGAGCGCTCTTTTTGCGCCTTTCCTGCTTTCTTTTAAAGTCTGTAAACAATTCTACTTGTAGCAGCATCACTATCCCAGTTCGAAAAAAAACATAATAAAGTGAAACAAAGTAATCCTCTGTTCATTCTCCCCATCCCAAATATTGCACTCATCGCCAACTATTCACTCACTCCCGGCCAAGCGGAAAGCATAGCAAAATCGATATTGCGCTCAATATGTTAATGGCGTTAGGTTAGGTTAGGTTCTGTTAGGTCAGGTTTTGATACGTGTATTTCACTTTTGCATTAGTGTTTCAATGAACAATCACATAAGCAATTCAAGCATTAAAATACGAATTTCTAGCAAACCATAAGAGACCCGTTGATTTTGACAACGAATATGGAATGCTCATGGGACGTTGTATATGCAAAAAGATTTTGGCACGGAATTCCATGGGGGTCATTCGGAAGTATATCCTCAGAGTTTACTGAAATATTACTACTAACATTAATATAAAAATATATAATTCATATAACTTATTGTAAGCTTACTAGATGTCAAAGTGTATCTCAAAATTGTATCAAATATATATACATAAAAAAAAGGCAAAATCTATGATTAGTAAAATTAACACAATTGTTTCGAAATATAATTGATTTATACTGTTCGTTATCTAAATAACACTCTCAGCAATTACTGCAGCAAATAGTCGCAGAAAAACAAAATATTAAAATATATCAAATGTAATTACAATTTTAGCAAATAAGGTACAACTACTAATACAATAACTTGTATTAATATATTTGACTATTAAAATCAACCAAAACTGATTTTCTTAGAAAATTGTTGCAATATTGTTTAGAGACTGTATACTTTTGTTCAATAATGCATGTTGCGTGTTTTCCCACAGTAATGTTTTACCATACATTTCATAAGTTAGTTAATTTATTAGCAAAAATGAATAACTTGTAAAACGTTTATTAAGCAAATTCGTTAAATAAACCTCTTCTCACCTTAATAACCATGTTGATTGGATTTAAAGTAACGATACGATTGAATGAAAGTCAAGAAGAGTACTGACTTCAATTTGCACTGACAACCGTATTTATAGGTACTCGATTGTTATTCGTCGAACGTGAATCGATGCTCAACGTGTGTACGTGATACTTTCATTAATGTAGGAAAAGTTTCGATTCCAAAACTATATTTATTAGTTCACGTGAGACGGATACCTTTAAAATTGCTTTTACATACGTCTGCGCTTAAGTTATCTTGTAAATTTTCCATTCTCACGTCCTAATAGTTTTAAAAATATCTCGAGTGATAGTTTTTACTGACTTATCTTATATTGAAATAACTCTAAATAGTGTAAGTATAATAAAAATAGTGAGAAGAAAATGATGAATTTATAGTAAAATTTTCTTATATTATTTCAGTACTATATTAACATATAGAGAAAAAATAAAGAACATTACAATAATATTAAAAGTACATTTAAAATGTCTACAAGTATATTAGTGTTTCACAACACCTGGAATTCCTTTTACTTAGATAGAGACACAAAACAACAAAAAATGATTCACATAGACACATACACAGACACACACGTTTTCAGTATTTATTTCAGTATTCCACAATGATCAGCATCGATTAAACAATCAAAAACCCGAATAGTACAAAAAGATCTTGCAGCCTTTTTGCTCAAATTTTACTTTTTATGGCCAAATCTTTCTCTGCAATCTATTCCTTTTGTGGTTAATAATGAAAACAAAATAGTACTGTTCCTTGTTAGAAAATGAAACCGTTGGCATTGTGTAGCCTCAATATCCTTGTAAGTGATAATAGGAAATTGGTATAGTAATAAAAGTTATCTTGTAATGAAACATCTGTTTTACAGTACAAGATAACCTATGAATCTGGAATTAGACAAGCGTTGGAATGACGGACGTTGTAGCAGACATTATATAACTGTAATCATACGGGCGTTGGTTTTGTCGTTCCGTAACTTTCTCACATTAGTACGTGATAGGTAACCATACCAATGAGATGTGTAATGTAGAACTCTCGATTTGTGTTCACGCTTTATTAAAACATCAAATGTCAAACTTTAGTCAAGAAAATATTGGCTACATTCTATATGTATATAAACTACACCTAATTTAAGACTAAATTAATAAAAAATTTATTATATATCATATAATAAACTTTAAACTCGTGAGTAGAAATTGTTCAATTACTTTTATACATCATGGTTATTGTGTATTAATACCTGAGCAAAGTGTCACAGATTTGACGCCCCTTGTATGCATGTAAAATTTAATACACGTAGGCACGAGTGGTTGATCTTATTGTTATGCTGTTCTAGCTGCACACGCATTACAGCAGCGACAAAAAATTACAACAACAAAAAAAGAAACAAGGCATTAATAAAAAAAACTAAACCATTTATGCACAAATGAAAAAATATTAAAATGTAATGTTCTCTAACTTTGTTAATGTTCATAAAAATTTCCTCAAACAATAGCAAATTAAAGTTTGAACCTCCTACTTTTTGATTATTTTGTTTGATATTGTTTAAGTCAATGCCTATAGGGAAAATCTCCGCTTATAAAGAGGGTCGTCAAATTGTAAAAACTTATTCATGTGGCTGATGAAATAAACTGATTTTAATTTTGATGTACAGCGTTAGAAAGCGTAGATTTTGCCTTCGAAACAAATAGAATTATATCTACTATAACGAAGTTATAGGCATTTGCAGAAATACCGATCAGTTTATGATAGGTGCTATACATGATAGAGTTAGAATGGTTTCTCAAACAATGAATTAAAAAACAGGGAAATAGAAAAATTTCTGATACTTATTCGAAAGGAATAAAAATGAAATAATATTACATAATAAAGAATGATAAGTTAACAGAAGTAAGCAATGAATAATAGCACGAACATTTCGTAGTTTCCCCGTAGTCTTGACATTAAGAGACTTCGTTAATATATGCAGCAAAATTATTAATTTTTAAATTGTAATTAGCATATAATAGAATAGATAAACATGAAAAGAAGTATAATAGTGTAAAATGATAAATACGATAGTGGCCGTCAAAACATTAATATACTTTTCTATGTACATGTATAAGAGTATCCACTTTCAGTAATATGTCCAATAAAATTGATACATGAAGTTCATTAATTTTTAGACTATCACAAATAATTGGAATTGAAATGTTCCATATTTGGAATTTTCAAAACGTAAGTGTATTACTAGTATATACTTATCAATATTCTGCTATTATTTATACAAAAGTATTAAACTATGTATACCGAACAATCAATAGCTTAGAAAGTATTTGAATTCAAATATTGCAAAATAATATCAGGCATATTGTGTTTATTTTTTTATACGAAATCATGGTATTTGTTATTTTATACATTTTAAGGAAACGTTAAACAAATCGTTTAATTAAGAGAAAAATAAAATATTCTATGCTGCAATATTTAAATCAATATAACTTTTAAACTAAGGACATCATGAAATAAATAGTTCCACGCTATTTTTATAAAGTGAATTTTGAATTATCAACTCAAAATTAATGGAGCAAGTGGCAGGAGAGATTGGGTATAATTGTTATCCGCGTAGGTAATTACATACATACATATGTTATAAGAAAAAGAAGTGCAAATTATATGAATTTACATATAGGTCTAACTTTGGTTATCCGCACATCGCATCTTATACTGGATATATCATTTAAATTGAACATCTAATTTATTTCAGCTATTAATGAAAGTAATAAGAAATGATGAAAACGTGTTCATATGATTTCAAGGTGGCCATTTAGTGATAAAATATCAAAATATTGCCTTGAGATCATTTTAATTGCCATTTCAAGATGCTGACATTAAGACAAGTATAGGTCCTATGACATCATGTTCTTGAAATGACATTGCATACAAAAATGACAAATTAAGAATAATAAAAAATAATAAATTAGTTTATTTTATTAGACATTCAAAATCCTGACTGTTAGTGATAATACATTTACGCACACGTCAGATAAACGATGAATGATGCTGATAATAACCACAGGGAGATTTCTTTATTATGGCTAGATGTTTGCCCTAAAACCTCATTCTTATCAATTTGTTTTATTTTTAATAGCGGAAATAGTAGGTTAATACAAAACTGATTGCGGTTTTGGTTATTTCCATAACGTGAACGATTCAACGAAGGATTACTACGATTATTTATTATTACTACGTTCGCCTTATTAGCGAAATAAGTAGATAATAACGGTTCTTATCCTAATTAATAAACTCTATACAAATCTAAGACATATTACTTGAGAAACTACGCATAAATACTGCAATTATTTTTACATCGACCAATAATTCAGATATTAGACTTAAGTAAGCACACTATATCGTACACGAGGTGCCCTACGTTTTTCTGAAACGTTTATATTATATAAAAATAAAAAGAATATAAACATAAGCTCATAAGTAATTTATTACAAAGTTACAACAAATATACGAAATAACTGAATTTTTACTTAAAAAGCATTTAAAAGAAAAGATTATTAGACGTAAAAGATTTTCTAATCGTAATTAATACAAGCAAATAATAATACGATTGTGGAAGTGGAAAGAAATCAATAAAAAAATCGTAATGTAATAAATTCAACTTTTCATGAATGTTAATCTTACATTTATGAAAACTTGTGAAACTTTGAAATGCAACTAACTAGCGCTAAATGTCACTAAGTTGTTCTTCTATTATATTACATAGTACAAAAAGAAGTCCGTTAATGCTATTACATATTTCATAGCTTGTTTATAACTTTTTAACGAAATTTAAACTTATGAATTTACATATACTTCAAATATTTTTGACTAATCTTTATTCACAAAATATAGACATCGATTAACAAGAAGAACATAAGGCAACATATACAGTTTTTCCTTTTCAACTAAGAATGTACAATTTAAGGTTCTAAGAAAATTTAAAAATTAAATAAATGATTTAAATAATAAGGACTTAGTGGATTTAAAATCGCCCAGAATATAATTTACTTTGAAAGTCAAATATTCTATTTTTAGAAGTATCATGAAATTAAGAAAAACAAAATCAATTCAGGCAATACATTTTTTGGTTTACAATAGATGTACTTTCACTGCTGCGTAATGCAATGCGGTTTTAATTTCAATTGAAATTGTAACGTTTCTGTCACGTCCACGCGATCCTCAATGAATATTAAAGATTCGATACAATCTGCTTAACACGTTTGCACTCACATGGATAGGTGTATAGCTCACTTATGCCAGAGAGGAAGCCATTTTGAAGAAACAATAATTCGTCTCGATTAAAAAAATGTTGAATGTTTTATTTTGCCTTAAATTGTCTATTTTTTGTAATTTTATATGATAAATTTTGTGAATGAATTATTTTTATGTCTTTAAAAGTAACGAAGACAATTAAGGCAATTAAAGTATAACATGTACTGTAAAACACATAAATCACCGAGTTGACAAAACGGTACTATTTACTATTTTATTACTTTTCTACCAAACCAAATTATAAAATAATTAAGAGAAGCTTTATCAAAAAGAAACCTGTTCAATATATATCAGAGTATCACAGCGATTAACTATTAATAGTGATTTAGAATCTTTGTTATTTGTCTTTATTTTAAAATTTTGTGGAATAGGGCCACAGGGTACATGGGTAAAGCGTCTCTTCGATCATTCGATATATTGCATGATCTTTTGTTATAGCTTTTCCGTAACGAAAAAACGTAAAGAAAAGTAGAGAGTCGGTTATCAGATGTCGTATTGTGCACATCATTAAACATATTCTATTAAAATATAATTAATTATAAATAATAGCAAAGAATTGAATAAACCTTATTTAAAGTGTAATAATTAAAGTAATAAACATCTCAATAATTATCATTAAAAGTTTCTTTAAATAATTACTACAATCTTTTTTTAGAATATTTTGTTTTGTTAATGGTTATTAGAATCTGACTGATAGTTTTTATTTTTCCTCCTATATACATGTAATAATAAATTAATTAAAAAGAAATAATCAAAACCCACGAGAGCATCATATATCGATAGATTGACCAAAGAAAATAAGCAGATTTCGGTAAATATTTACATTAAGAAAGGTACAATAATATTGACCTTGGCGTATCATTATTCCAAGTAATCCAAAGTAAATCCGAAGTTTTAGTCGTCGATTGTCATTCCTTAAAAAACTATTGATTAAAGAGTCAGAAGAAAAAATAAACAGAATCCATTCTAAATCGAAATTAAAAACTTATGCTTGTGTACTAGACCTTAAGAAAAGCTAACAAAGAATATCATGACAAAACAAAAAACTGGTTTAGTCTCGAAAACTAAGCAGTTAAAAAATTGTTGGTTCTAGGAAAAACCAACCCTCAGTTATAACCCTCCAATTGTAGAATAGTCAGCATCTAATTAGATCTACGAAGAAGGATTTAATTAATAAAAACGCAATCTGTCCAAAATTTGAGCTTTGTCGAATAACGACAAAATAAATTCGTGTGCCATTAGTTCTTTTACTACCTCGGACGAGATATGTCACGATAAAATATTGTCAATGCAATCGCACAGACAAGATTTCATGCATCACAATGTCGTTTATATATTGTAATTGTTCAAGGAACGGTCAAAGATCGCTCCTGAACTTCCTAGAACGTTCCTTTACTCGAGTTTTCCCTTAATCCTTTATTATAATAAAAAGGAGGGTAATCGTTACCTAGATTCACACTGTTGACGTAAGCGAACAAGAAACGACAACCGTGTTAGTTATTGTATTCTTCGTATACTTGAAATACATTTTAAGCAACAAAACTTAAATTCTAGAGTAATTTCCACCTGTCCCGACGAAAAGCTAGGTACTTCGTTTTATGCAGATCGGCAAAATATCTTTTCGAGAAGAAAGTTTCAACTCGTTATTGTTATATCGAGCAAATACTCCCGAACAGTAATACTACGAACGAAATATTTTAAGTTGTTCCGATAAATGTTAGATTACGATTTATTAATCAATTTCCTTTTACAATAAACACTTAGGATCTAGAATCTCGCTGCGATTCAACTTCTGTCTAATTTCAAGTATTAAGATGGTAGTACTAAAAAGCCGTTCTGGGGAGCTTCGGAGGTTCTTTTAAGGATTTGGGTTTTTTTTGGAGGTAGTGGGAATGAAGAGAAGGACCAATAGGGATTGTCGGATATAAAGGAGTCAGGCGTATTATTCAGAGTAAGTGAGTAACGGTTCAAGGGTCGTGTGACTAAATTGTGTACGGAAAGATGACGGGATTTGGATTTAGTTTGGAACATAAAAATATTGACTATTCTAGAGTGATAAAGATACTGACTAATCTGAAGAAATAAAAATATTGATTAACCTAAAGCGATATCCAACATAAAATTTAAAATTAAAAAATTGACTTGCAACAACAAAATTCTTTATTCTGTTTTCAACGTATATTATTAAATATATTTTGACTCTATCAACAATAAAATGTATAACAAATGGACTGCGTCTCGTCAAAATACGATAAAAGTTCAACCACGTTAATTATATTTACAATGTAAAAATTGAAAATTCCATTTTATCCGTATTTTGTACTAGTATACTTTTTACATCGAAACTTACAGGTGATACAGCAACTTTTGAACAGAAAAATTAAAAAAAAGTGTCATTTTTTAATATATTAAATAAATGCGAATTTTTAAAATCCATTTTCATGTTTGGATTTCTCATACAAAAAAAAACACATAATTTTGCAACGTAAACCATCCCTCCAGCTCTGCTAGTTCCCGAAATATTCAACAAAATATAATTCACATCCCGCACTTTGAGGGATATTTTCACCCCCTTAACATGAATGTCGGCAGCTAAAAAAAAATATATGTCAAATATTTTTTTGAGAACTATATTATACATAAGTTTCATGAAAATCGAAAATTATCATTTCGGGATGGTCCCTTGTTAGGGTAAACTAGTGGAGACCCATCGGCCCAACACTTCTTGACCTTTTATATTTTTAGAAGTGAGAACAGTATGTATCTCTCATAGTCCGATTTGGTTTGCTTTTGAGAGAAATATTATTTTAGAAATTCATCACGCGCATACTGATAACTTTAGCAGAAAATTGAATACAAACATATTAGCAAATAAAAATTAACAGTTCTATAAAGATTCAATTAATTTCACACTAAATAGTTTAAACTCATGCTTACCTGTTGTGCTATTATTTAGCAGTTGTAACGATTCTGGAACTATGCTCAGAAATTTACAGCGCTCGTGAGGTAAAGAGCGGCTTTTACCTACTGAACGACTCGATTCTATAATTACTAAATCTAAGGAATGTGGTCAATACCTTTCAATAAGCAGGTTTATTCAATAAAATGATGAAAATGATTAACAAATAACAATTATAACAAAATAGGAAAAATATATGTAATACAAACTAATATAATGAACGACTACATCAGAGAACTAAATAGATATTGTCGTATAATGAACAGAAAATTCTATAAGTTAAATAATATGCGATTAGTAAGTGTAAGAAGAATTTAACAGAAACGCAATGGCTAGTTAGTTATCTCGAAGTCCTATGTTGTGATTTTCAGTCAAGGCTAACTCAACTACGCTTTTACAATATTACCACGATTCGATATTCTAGATGTTTATGGTTTTGTACTCCTTCAAAGATTAATGCAGTTACAAAATTTAACAAGATTAATGCGTTTATACTCTAGCGTTACGATGAATCCTACCTAAGTTTGATTCTCTTTCGAAGCTAGCTACGATTTTACAAGATTAACAATATTCATACTTTACATTGATTTTCTAACGCAGTGTAGTCGACTACGCGAGATACGATTGTGACAGAACAATTTCCTTTAATTGACTTGATTCAAAATCTTAAGATTGATATGAAGTTAATATATTTTCGTCGGAACAGTTACTCTTTCTAATTTTGACTCGACAAATAATTGTCCATGACCCTTTTAGTCAGAGCGTACATTGACAGCCAAAACCAGATCGCTTAATTGGGGAGCCTGTTGTTCAAATCAAAATTGACTCTAATTATAAATCGTAATTACTCAACTGCCACCCAAAAGCTACCAAATCATTTAAACGAGAATCACTTCGGTTAAAATTATTAAATAGTTAAACTTATACCTTCGGCTAAAAGTTTCATTGGCTATAAAAACCTCCGTTCCGTACAGCGACGACTGGTACAGCGGCGGATTTATACCGGCTCGCTGGACCTTCTCTGGCTATCGATGGAACAATAAACATGTAATATTATCCAATTGTTAAAAACTGATTGAAACTTGTTGAAAAATGGTTGTATAAAAAGGACTCACCCTCTTCCAAACAAATCTTAACACTTTTCTCCGTAAAAAATAGCAAAAAACAAAAAATTCCAAAAACACGTATCCCCCATTTTGATCCATATTTTATGTATACAAATCTGCATAAAAATCGAACGGCATTTGGGGTAAAAAATTGACAAAAAATCCAATTTTTTAATATATTATTTAAATAAATAATTTCTCCCGAAATTTTCGTAATAAACTAAATTCCTTACTCAAAAATACACATTTTAAAAATAAATTCACCCTCCTACACCCTCTAGTTTGCGAGATATTAAAGAAAATGTGTTTTCACCCCCAACATTGAGGGCTATTTTCACTCCCTCAACATGCATGTCAGCACATATAAAAAAATATGGGTCAAATAATTTTCGAAAAACTACCACCTATGTACATTTCGTTAAAATCCGTGTGTAACACTTAAGTGAGGTCCCTTGTAAGTTTCGATGGTAATTGACTTGTCTAATGTCGCGGTCGGTAAAAGAAAAATACAGTCGATAATTGAAATTGAAAGTACCTTGGAAGAAACGAAATAAAATTAGCATTGAGACACTTCTGAGGGAAACAAAAACAAAAAAATTCTTCAGGGATGTTACACAGTTGTTGAATTCCTCACAAATGTTTTATCATGCTTCTTTATCGTGTAACACATTTACATTACTTTTCTTGCATTCAATTATAAATTTATATTTATTTCGAATGTTTAAAAAATAATTTTTTTCTATCGTAATGTAATACCGACTTCAATCTTTATTTTCTTTATCTATTTCTTCTTTCTTCGATAAATACTTCTAAACACGTCCTCCGTCCAACAATACCAATTACATCGTTCGTTACCAAGGAAGAGACGGAACATCCTGCCATCATTAACTATTCTAACAAAATTATTCCGAAAGTTCTCGAACGTTGTATCGCGTCAAACTTTCCGAATATTCGGAAAGTCGAACTCCGGTGGAATTTAGGTGATTAGACAGAATATTGTTTATTAACTTGACCTGTTTATTAATTTGAATCGCAACAAATCGAAGTTACTACCAACTCGCAAAACAGAGGTGGAAACCGAAATGAGTTCAAAAATGGCAAAAACAGAAGTGAGGGCCTCGAGGCCCTCCCGCATTTTATATTGAACATTCCCCTGCGACGTCTCCTAGCAACCACGCCGATTCCTCGCGAAACCTGCGGCGCACGCTCCGCCGATCTTTGTTACGCGTTCATCCCTGTGCGGTCGAACCGCCGATTATGCCGCTCTCTCTCTGCGGCCGAACCGCCGTGCCGCCATGCCGCGTGCCGATACCGGCGGCTTGCCGGCATCCGTCATCAAACGGGGCGGTCCGCACTTTTGCCCGTGTTTTTGGAAAATACCCGTCAGGAGACG
This sequence comes from Megachile willughbiella, assembly GCA_945859595.2. NCBI lineage: Eukaryota > Metazoa > Arthropoda > Insecta > Hymenoptera > Megachilidae > Megachile > Megachile willughbiella. The sequence goes on along the minus strand of OX243808.1, from coordinate 11,855,154 downwards.
TCGCCGAAGAATGTCTTTCTTATTCGCCGAAGTGCGCACCAGGTTCGCCGACATATAGCGGTTGCATCAAATACTTATTAATTTGCGCTTTACTTGGAATCTCAGAGCATGTGCCACGTGTCACGTACCACGTGCACGGTGCACGTGTACCTTTCTTAGAAAATTAATTATTTGTCGTTTTCGGGTGCTAGCGATCCCGCAGACAGCCAATCGGACGCCGGGCGAGCCAGCTCGCCCCCGCCCGGGTTCTTAGGCAGATTCTATACCCCCGGTGCTATGGCGATGTTCTTCATGCCGAAACATTTACGGTGCTCGACGAATACGGCCACAGGTTTCCCTGTGCACGTAGGTCTTCGAGGCATGGCTCCCATACCTGCTGCTTTTGATCAGCCGCCCCCGAAAACCCCTCTAATTTCACCCGATCATCTGTGTGTTTTTGGTTACTATTTCATGCTCTGATATTTCCTCGTAAATTCGATTCTATTCGTAACAAACCTGAAGGAGAATATTCTAGAGAACAAAGTTTATAAAGACGGCAGATATACGACGATTTTAAATATTGCTTTTTCTTAAAGATTATCTTAAGTAATGACTATGAATTCCTGATGGTTTATGGGAAATAACATCAACTTCATAAAGACAGTCTTAAGCACTGACTTAGAAACGGGCTATGAACATGACGCATAGACTTTAGTCTTACTATACACGCACGTCCACGGATGTTAACAGCGCATTGTGGTAATTACATCGCCAACTTTGCTAGTATCGTGATATAAAAATTTCACGATGAGGCATACATGTAATCTCGTTAAAAAAAATATCGATTACTTTGAAATCTTCAAAAACCGAATCATGTTGAGAAAGTTTTTATTCGCTGTAATATTTGTATCTCTGAACCGAACAATTCACCCATCTGATATCTTCACGTATTATTAAAAGTAATGAAAATATCGTTCTGTACGAGAGATAATAAAAGATAAAATATCGGAAAAACTGTAAAAGGTGTTAATTAGAAAAACAATAAATTGAAAAACATATAGCCGATAAAAAGACATCAGTTAATTATAAAATATTAGATTTTCCTTGACAAAACCAGCTCATTCAGAATGTGATCAAAATGTAGGCATGTACAAAAAGAGAGGATATTCTGACAAGGAAACTATTTTTAGAGAGAGACAGACTGACATAAGCAATTTAAATGCCTATGCCAAATGAATCGGGGGTGGGAATACGAATTCCAAAGAATCGTAACCTGCACATTTACCAGTAATTTATTCGTAATAAATATTTTGTCATTTATCTGTAACACATTCATCCGTATTGACATGTGATACATAATTTGTCATTTCCTTAAAAGTTATTTGTAATAATTATTTCTTTAATATATGTCCTTAAAATATACATACATATTCCTTTCTTTTCCAACTTTTCAACGTTGTGAAATTGATGTAAATACTTCAAAAGCCAATATTAGCAATATACAGAATATTTACGACAAATAAATTTCTCATTATTAGTGGATGACAAGAAATTAAATTCACTTGATTCAAATTTTCCGTTTGTTAACACAACTATCTAAAAGGGACAGGCTCTGTCGAATATTAAAAGTGCCGCCCGAATTGCTACCTGTAATTGTATCCTTACTCTTAGACATGATCACTACAACCGAACCACAGTAGTATTGTATACACTACATTCTTCAATCGCATCCTGTAAGTGCATCTTCTGACTCCTAGGAATGCTAGTAACAATGTTGTCACAGTGTTCACCGGAAACCTAAAACAGTTTCGACTATACACCTGATATTGTCACGCGGTATTTCGCGGAGGAGTATGCTACACCGTGTCCGCGACCCCGCCTCGTTCGCGGATGCTTACTCGGCTCGTACCGAGCTCGCACGCGAATCTGACCTTCGCGGCGCCTCCGCGGATCCGCGAACGAGTAGCACTTCGGCGCCCGATTCGAATCCTCGCGATCTCGGAACGTAACCTAACTTGTTGGGCGCCAGACGCGTTTCCGCGTCGCGATACCGAACGATACTTGCAAAAACTTGGAAACTATACGTTACTCGATGATACAGACAATGCGGAATCGATCGAATACTAGAATTCGGAAATGCGGAATGCGGAGGACCCGAATCGGCGGCGGAAAGGCACGGCAGCTCAGATACCGGCAGAAATGGTAGAGTGGCGGGATTCTTCGGGAAAAAAGGACTCTAGTCGCGGAGGTTAACGGGAACGGAAGATCCGGACGGGTCGAAAGAAATAGACCTCGACAAAGCAGAGTTACTTACTAAAGCCGGCGTTTATTTAAATCTAACTATGCTAAGACTAGTACAGGTTAACCACTCGTAAGCCGGGAAATCGCGATAAATCGTGACGTGCCGCACCCGGCAGAAGGCCGAGGTACGGTAACGGACAAGATTTTGAATCCGGGACGCGAGATGCCAAATTCCTAGGATCTTTCGGAATTTCCGGCCGTATTACGCGCTAAATGAAACGGAACGCAAAGAAACGCAATGCGAACGTGACTTAATTCTACACGCGAGATGATTCCGTATTGGCGACCGTCTAGAGAGAGAGTTAGAGCGACAAACAGCGGTTTTTGGTACCGTACAACATGCAACTTTACGTTCTACTCCCGCAATTACGAGATCACGAACTCGGGACGCGGGAGGGCCCAATTCAAAGCAAAACGCGATAGATTGTGGCTAACGCGGTACAATCACCCGATCAGATTCAGTAACCGGTAGGAGTTCGGCTTCTAGAAAGATCGAGAGGCGATATTTCTAGCTTAACGATACTTAAACGAAACGCCCGGACGTTGGGATCCGCGACCGTCCCGGGCAGGGGCCCCCGAGTTTACCCTCCTACCTTAGACTACTTATAAACTACGCGAACAAGGTCGAAACTCCCCGTTACGTTTTGCGGAACCTGACCGCCAACTGTCCGATCGGTTTTCGACAACCCACGGTATGAAACAAGGTCCCGGTTTCGTGATCTTTACAGGTGTTAATAATAAGAGGGGGCTTACCGAGATGTCCTTTAGTACGTCGCTGGCACGTAATCGGAAAACAAAGTACTTTACTTGAGACTAATTCAACACGCACCCGGCAATTGCCAAAAACGGAATAAATCTACGCGAGCCCTTGTGCCGGTACGAGGACACCTCGTGATCGCCCCCCACTCTTCGCCGAAATCGCCTTCTTCCCGCGATGACTTCTTCGGCAGGATCTCCTCCTACCCCGCGGCCTCTTTTTGGTCTATTGTAGGGTCGTAGCGGGGTAGCGGCAGGGTATCGGCACGTCTCCTCGGCGTACGTCGTTCCCTCGGCGTACGTTGTTCCTTCGGCGTGCGTTGTTACTCCATGGCGGTAAATATAAAATAGGAAAGCGGCAGATTACAGTCGTACGGGATTATACGCGATTCGCTCTCTCTCTAGACGGCTATTGCCGGCGTTCTATGACCCTTTCCGGCTTCCGGGGAGGTTCCTTGTGACGGGTATAAAATACCACGTCACAATATAAAGCTCTCAAATCTGTAATAGTAATGTTGAAGCAATTACTTAATTTAACGACTTCCTACTTTTATTCAGAAAAGACTGTTATTCTCTTCTTCTTTTTTCAAAAATTGGTTGTGTGATACATTTCAAGGACAAATTCGGATACGTTAAATTAGATTAGACCATTTCGGGCAATCAGTAATAAACTATTAAATGCTATTAATTAATAATTGTTTGAAGCTGCATCTTCTGAAGTAAATATTTATATCAAGAGGGTCTCAAATATTGCATTGGGGTTAATAAAGACACTACTTTTTAAACGCACAAATTATTTATTTTTATTTTTTTCAATATTTTTTCTTTTTAATAAGACACAAAATATTCTGAAATAACTAATATACACGCTTACAGAAGCTAAATAAAAAATAACATGGAAAAAGAAAAATGAAAATGGAAGAGGACCATATATTTTGTTTCTTACATACTGTATGTTATGTACGCTTAACGTTTTTTATTTTGGAGTTGGTTGTTCGAGCATAGTTAAAGACCATCGTGTAGAAAGAATTTAGTCTTGCCTAGCTTTCCCAGCTCCCGGGATTTCCTTATTAGGCTTCGCCCAACAATCGCTAACGTCTTCGGACCAACGCAACGCGAGGAAAATTCATTAGACGAAAAGCGTCGCATTGCTCCGTTCCCACCGTTTCCACCACCACTCATTTTTCCGCCCATTGTTTGAGTATAAAAAGGGTTGTGGAGAAGACGTGTCGGGCCCAGTTAATTCTTGTACGTATGTAACATTCCTGGAGAAATTTTTTGTTTTTTTTCCTCTCTTTCGCCCTCAGAACTATCTCGCTGTTAAATTACTTCATCTCTTTAAAGGTATTTCAATTTTGATTATCAACAGTATTTTTCTATTACCGACCGCGGCAATTAGATACGTCTATTACCATCAAATTCGGGTTGAACAGTCGGTAATACATATATACACACACACATTGTATATATATATATATATTTGATTTGCGAATATTAAATAATTATTAAGTTAGCGAACATATAGATTAGTTAGTCAAATGTTAAGCTCAATTATTATCAGACTCATTTATTATTTCGTTTGTTTAAATAAATAATGTAATATAAGAATTTTGTATAGAATATTCCACGCGTTGCGATTCTAGCTCAAGACTCGTAGAAGGAATACGATATGTTAAAAAGGGGTAGAATATATATATAAATTTTTCCATTAACAATGCTATTGAATATAAAAGTTATTAAATAATTGTTTGTCAAATTAAAATGTAGGAAATTAATTCAATCATATAAACTGAATCATTGATGGCCAAATTCATCTATTATTCTAATTGAGTAAATAATAAATAATGTATTGTAATTGATGTATCGTAAATATTTCGTACGGAAGATTCCGAAACGCTACGCGCGTACGTGACGTCACGATAAACAAGATTCCTTGGAATTAGCTCGCGATCTCTAGAGAGAGATAGAATATATTATTTCAATTAATGATATTATTTGATATTAGAATTATTAATTAATCAAATCTATCCACACACAAAATTAGCGAATGTTATGTTAAGTTTAATTATCGACACTCGAAGTCAGATACCATTTTGTTAACCTGAATAAATAATAAAATTGTAATCGCGATCTATGGAATATTCCGAAGCATCGTATGCTTCGACATATAGTTCAGGTCCTTACTGGCGTACGTGCGTAAAGTGTAGAAAAGGACAGAAAATGTAATGTTCATTAATATGCAATTAGTAAATCATTTTTGTATTAAAAACATTAACTATCATTCGGAAACCACTATTGGCAATATTAGAAATTCAATTACTTTATTAATTAGCGTTTAATTAAGAATTATATGTAAATTTTCGCAAAATTGTATACGTCACAACCTTGAAAAGGGTAGGGATTTCGAGTATAAAAGGCCGAGCGAAACCACCCTAGAAGCAGAGCAGAACAATTCTCGAAGTCGAGTAAGCTAGAAGTCTTAGACAAACTAGCCCGGAACAGTTTCCGCTGGTCAGAGCCGAAACGATTTTTAACTCTTGATTGGAAGAGCGGGTATATGCCATTTGGGTACTTGATCGCTGGGTCGTTCTAGTAGCTGGCGAGCAGCAAGCTCCCCATTCAAGCGGTCTTGTATCTGGAACTCCGTCAGGAGAGTGCTATGCTTAGCGCCAGGAAAGGTTGAGACATCAAAACGAGAGCTCTCAGCTACTCTAATGCATATTGCAATTTTTGACTAATTACTAAACGCGCCGTCAGATTCGCGGAGTTAGCTTGGGGTAGTCTAGGCTTCCCATCTAAGCAGCTTGGTATCTGAAGCCCGTGTCTTTTGGGTGGCAGTCGAATAATTACGAATTTACAATTAGAGTCAATTTTTGATTTGTTCCCTGTTAGACGTATATTGTTCATTTGATTCTGGATCGTTGGGTCGTTCTAGTAGCTGGCGAACAGCAAGCTCCCCAATTAAGCGATTTGGTTTTGAGTGTCAGTGTATGATTTGGCAAAAGGGTCATGAACAATTAGTTGTCGAGTCGCAAATTAAAAAGAGTAACTGTTCCGATGGAAATATATTAACTTCGTGTCAATCTTAGGATCTTGAGTCAAGTTAAATTAATTCATTAAAGATTATTGTTCTGTCTCTAGCGAAATACACGTAGTCGACTACACCGCGTCGGGAAATTCAATATAAAGTATTATTCTCAAAATTATTGTAAAAGCGAATTTAGGCGACGTCCGAATAGAATCAGACCTAGGTAGGATTTGCGATAGCGCCGGATTTCAAACATATTAATTTTGTTAAACTTTACAACTGCATTTCGAGTCTATTTAATATTGTAAAAGCATAGACGAGTTAGCCTCGTCTGAAATTCAATTTATAGGGCTTCGAGTTAAAGTAACCAAGAATAAGCGATTCTATTAGGTTCTTCTAATACTTACGAATAGCGAGATATTTAATTTATAGAGTTTTCAGTTCATTATACGACAATACCTATTTAGTTATTTAACTAGTCGTTCATTATATCAATTTATATTCCATATACTTTTCCTATTCTCTTATTTTCTCGTTTTCTTATTTTGTTAATTGTTAATCATTATTATTTTATTGAATAAACCTGCTTGTTGAAAGGTATTGACCTGTGGATTTCACTCCTTAACCGCACACCACACGAATCCCACATTCTTTATATTTAGTTATTGCAAGACGAGTCGCTCAGTAGGTAAATACCGCTCTTTATCTCACGAGCGCTGTAAAATTTCTGTAAATTGCTCCAGAATCGTTACACGTAGACTAACGCAGAACCTCTGTTTGAGTTCTATTAGAGTCATCACGTCAAGTTTAGAGAAGTCTTTTTATTCAAATACGTATTTCAAATACGTATATTTGCTGTTAGGCATTTTACTGACTTGCTCTTGGGTCCTCGTTTGCTTGTTTTACGTTAAAACTGAGAAGGAATAGATTCTCGCTTTGTCGGAGTCGAAACTATTTAAAATCATTAAATTCGAATCAAAGCAACATTTAAACTCTTGCATAAGTTAGAGTCACCTTAACCGACAAGTACACTCAAAGACTTGTAGAATCCGGTTTTGTTCGTTTTTATACTAATCTTTGCATCAGTTTTGATTATAACCAAAGTCCAAAAACCCACCTGTCGGTGTATCTTAGCCGCTTGAGATATACCGTCAAATCTAGTTGCGAGACCTATACTAACATTTCCCGTGACACCCGGCATTAGCCATACGTCGGCTCATTACCACGTCTACTTCCTTTGGCGCTCCAGCCCATGGCCAAACCCCGGCCCATGGCCAGACCACACTACTGTGGGCCATAAAACTGGCACGCGAAGTTGTGCGATCCCAGATTTGCCCTCTGGGCAAAGTGCAACCGCTGTCAGACAGGAACGTGTGAAAGAGCTTCGGCTCGCTCCAAGGGTAAGCGTGCCGAGCCGTCGTTTGAGGTGTCGGGTAAAGCCTAGTATCCGAGACGAGTGCCGGAGACCACGCACCGCTTAACCCTAAAAAGGCCAACGACAGGAGCAGTTCAATCCCAGAACGTTGTAGTTCTACTATGATTTCTTTTTTATATTAATGTGTGATGCAAAGCGGTGAAAATGATATTCCTCCAGATGTGCATTGTCTGAGACTTGTCTGACAATGAGACGAATAATAACACATTATAACCATTTTTTGATGGCTTCTGTATTTATGGCAGTAAAAGTTCTAATTATTTCCAACTTCATACCTTTTCACGTTATAGGTCATTCATTATAAATTATTTGCTATAATTTCCCCTATAAGAAAAGATCTATCGATACAAGATTCGATGAGCGAGGTAGTCAGATTATAAGTCTGTGATGTCTGACCGAACAATTAGAAAATTGTCTACGGAAGAAAAAAGATATTTTCTGCAATGAATCTTATTCAACCCTCTAATTAACTAATTTCCGATAACTCCGAAAGATACTGAAGAAACTATCGTAATAACGTTTCTTGTACTTCGAATTTCCGTATACATATATTGTTTGAGATTTAAACTTTTACTACGCGTATATTTACAACAACTTCTATTTACACGATTAAAAGATTACGGTATTGTTACTAATCCGAGTAAATGTACCTTCGCAAAGGAAGAAGCAAAATTTTTGTATTACCGCGTTAATGTAAACAGCACTCAACCTGTGCTTGAGAAGATAGAGGGTATTAAATCATTTCTACTTCTGAAAACCGCGAAAGATTTGAGATAATTTTAGACATGATAAATTTTTACCATCGCATCGCTTCGTTCCAAATGCCACTTATTGTACTTTCAAGCCCCCTAGTCAGTCATTAAAAGGCTAAGGTTTCGATAATCTGTACGTCGGAGGTGCGTCAAGCATTTAAAAGTGCTAAAAACACTTTATCAAAAGCAACCCTGGTTTCTTATCCTGAGACCAATGCTTCATTGGCTGTTACCTACGACGCCCCTGATTGCACCATAAGGGCTATTTTACAGTAATATACCAGCAATGACAAGCGATTACTTACATTTTTCTCCAAAAAATTAGAATCTGCTGAAAAAAAGTATCCCGCTTATGATCGGGAACTTCTTCCTATTTATTTAGCAATTAAACATTTCAAACATATGATCAGAGATAGACATTTTATCATTTTATAAGTCAGAAGCCCATAACTTTTGCTTGAAACAAAAATCGAATAACTACTTTTCACAATAATTCCGATACCTTAATTACATTTCATAATTTTTCATCAATATCCAACACATTTCTGAAAAAGATAATATCATTGCTAGTGCGCTGTCTAGAGTGGAAACGGTTAACTAATTTTGAAGAATTTATAAAATCGCAGATTCAAGACGAGAAACTACAACAGTTATTAAAAAGTGAATGTAGTTTGTAATTACGAAAGGTCTTATTGGCCTAGCACTTTTTCCGATATTTGTTGTGATATTTCGACCAAGACTGTAAGATCGTTTGTTGCTTTTCCTTTCCGACGTTTTATTTTTAATATGCTACATTAGGGTGGCCCTTAAAATAGACTTTTTTTTTAGACTTTTTCATGATCACACTCCCTAAAATTTTAACACTTGGTGAAAAAATGATAATTGCAAAGTTTCAGCATGATTGGATAATAGATACCCGTGCCATCATCGAATGGAAGTTTCAAATTTGTATAATTTCAGATTAACTTCGGATATGTTTGCAGCCCCTTATTTTGAAAGTATCAATGAATATTTTGTAATAAAAATATAATTCCTTACACGTGTAATACTAGCATTTGCATTCAGCTTTCAACAATATACACAAAATTATTAAATTTTAACGTTAAACTTGATATGTATCGTAGTGTTTGACCCACCGGATAATGTTACTGCCGAGCAACTGGGAGCTGAATACAATTTGTTTAAAAGTTGATCAATTTTCTAATAATCTTGAGTGTATTAGCACTTATAAATGAAATTTTTTTTAAACAGTTATAAACAGAATATTCTTTATTGAAATTTAAGTTATATCTTATTATACTAAAAAAATTAGCCTATTATTAAATTGTATGTGGTTTTTAATATTCCGTGTTAATGTAGATTTATATCAACATTCTACCATATAGCTATCAATTGTATAGTTATCAATATTCATAATCTGCATAATGTTTTACATTATCCGGCAGTATTAAAAGTCTCTTTATTGAATGTTCCGTATTCACATCTTTTAGGACCTCAATAAAAAAAGGATAATGCCACGTTCTCTGGTACGAGTATTGCTATTGTCGTGCATCCGGAGGCTGGCAGGTCTACGAAATTAACAAAGTCTTTTAAGAAAAACACTCTCTTTGTTAGATTTTAAGGCGAAGTTGACTGTTTGAAGGTTGAACTCCGTACTGACTCTCGTAAGGGTCAGAAGTCAGAGGAAAAAATTAGGTAGGGAAAACTATGTAGGCAGAGGGGATGCAAGGATTTAGGTTGTTTACTGAGAGGGTGGTGGAAGTGCAAGAAGGAAAAAGTTTGAGACTTAGGAAGAAGGTAATTTATGATTCAAAGAATCCTGAGACCCAAAAGTTGTCTGTTTTATGTGTTGAGTAGGAAAAGCTTGGGAAAGGACTAGATGATAAACAGGTGCTTTATTTCTAAACATGAAACGTGCTAGGATGTCTTCAAGGTTTTAGAAGTATCTGACACTATTCTAATACTTCCGGAAAATGTACAAAATTATGTAGATATGAATATTGATAGCTTCAATCAAATTATTTTATATCCTTAATAATGTAATTGGATCTAAATACCTCCACACTATAGTGTATCATCCTGCGAACAATGAGGTAATAGAGCGTTTTTATAAACAGCTTAAAGTTGCAATAAAATGTCACGAATCGACTCAATGCACTGAACTACTTTTCACAATTTTATTCGGTATTTATTCTGTCCAGAAGGAAGATCTCAGCGCTAATTCAGCTAAATTAGTGTATGGCGAGTTATTAAAATTATCGAGATTATTCTTATCTTTGCATTCGGGAAAAGGCAAAGAAGATATTTGTAATTTCACAAACAGTAACTGTCGTGTGTACAGTCGTTTTTAAAGATCTCAGTTTATCAATGCATATTTTCATCTGAACTGATTCAGCAAAAACCATCTTATAACCTGCTTATGACGGCCCATATATCATAATACGCCGAGGTAACAAAATATTTGCATTAAATATTACAGCATAGAAGTAACAATGTCCATTGAGAGGTTAAAACCTACATTGTATGTATTCTGGTGGAAGATAGACCTTATTCTATAATTTTACAAAATCACTCATTTTTACAAAATCACTCAAATTAATATTTCTGGTAGTACATCTAACGTACAACCGCGTATTACACAATCGGATAAATGGATATGTTTTCTTGTGGGAACGATTTCAAATTATTTCTTAATGTACATATTATGTTGATGTATCATACAGTATGCGTCATATATTACGCATTTTTATATAAATTTGCTTCCCGTTTCCGTATTTTAATATTTATTATGTAAATCTCCTATATCTTCATTTTACTTGTGTAGACATTTTAATCATGTATGGACATATTTTACCGTTGTATTATTATTTTTACTGTTACATTTATTATTTTATCTGTATTGTGTTCGAGTGTCGGTATCGTTCGGGTGTCCCCGGCGACTCTCGTGACCGCATAACGCAATCCACTCGTGGGACTACTTATTTCCCTAATCACGTATAACAATCTTGATATCATAATTTTTCATAATTGTTCCAGTTACTGATAAGAGATTATCAATAACTGGATAAATATATTGGGATTATAGAAGCAGGTTTAAATGATTTAGTTTAATAAAACACACACTTATATTTTTTAAAAGGTGAACTAATTTCTCTTTAGATGTCCTCTCTTGAAAAGTTTTTATAGATTAATCCTCGGACCCTTTTTTTCTTGTGTTTGAGAGGTCCCATGCTTCATCAATAATATTGTATATCTTAGCATGCTTATGTTAGTTACGATAGAAGGACTATCTTCGACGGCGTAGTTCCTCGAATTTATAATTGGACAGGATGTTTACTCCTTGTTTCTAAATAAGATAAAAGAAAGAACATGGGATTGCTTTTTGTATATTGCAACAAAATGTGGCAATCATGGCACGATTCCGGACTTTAAATAAATTTGTGTCTCGTATCCGGAAGTGTTCGGAAAGGTTTATTTCACCCATACCGACGTTGCGACGTAACAGTACATAATAAATGAAACATTTCTATTAAGGAAAGCATTTGTTGGAGACCGGGGTTGTAGAAATCACGGTACAACAAGAATACTGCAAAACTATTTATTACGTCGAACGTAGTAACCGTAGAAATGATACTGACAAAATGCGCTCCTTTTCCAAATTCTGCATCTATTTATATTTTATGGAAGTGGCAGTGTGGAAGGGTCGAAGAAAGGAAAGAACAAAGGTTGTAGGTGACTTGTAAGTGTAGAAAGCGAGGCAGGATGAGTACGAGGATGACTGACTGTTTACGGGAGATAAAGGAGATAGGGAGCAAACGGCGTGACTGTTAGTGTAATTTTTGCCCTTTGCAGAAGATAGGAAGATGGTATCCAACACATTAAAAAAGTGTAAAAAATCATATTTTGTTTTTAATATATATATGAACCTTATAATTTATCATCATTCATAACAACAAAACTATAGAACGCACTCGATAAGCAAGATGTCTGCCGAAATTGAGGATTATTGTTACCTTTACATCGTGTCTGTGTTTTGATTTCCACACAGAAATAAAATTCGTAAACCTTACAAGATTATAATTTAAAAAATATTGTTGTCATAGATGTAAATTCAACAGTTTGTTTCAAATTAAGTGTATAAACATATCTTTATTTAATATACATATACAGATTACAGGTGAAAGACTACATTTGTAATAAAAAAATTGGAGATACCGTGAAATACTGTACACAATAATAAGCAATAAATAATGGAATAAGGAAATTAAATATACAAGAAAGTACTATGCAGAACAATAATTAATAATTAATAGAATATTTAATAGAATAATTAATAGAATAATTGTTAATCAAAAAGTTGTAATCACCATAGGACAATTCGACTATGTAATTACATTGTCCAACAACCAATCAGCGTTTCGATTTCCGTTCAGTGATTGTTATAATCTTTTTTGTGTTGATTACGAAATTGCAATCGGTTTGTCTCTAGCAGGTACAGTTTTGGAAAAATGTGAATTTAAAAAAGGCACACTTTTCAAATGCAAACCAATTTTGTAGGGTATCTATAAAAGATACTAAGATTCTGATTGTATCAAAAGATTTTATAAATTTATCTGAATACAACGATATCTGGTTTTTATGCATTCTGAATATTTATACTTGTTTAAACAATCATTGAATATGGAGAAAGACCAACTTTGCACCAATTCTTATGTATATTTTTCAATTTATCTTAAAATATAAGGGTCTAGTGGAAAATCGTAGTATACCGTGCAGTAGAGCAGATTGTCACCTATAAGAAACACCCAAAGGAAGTTGCAACGCCTTTTTTTAAAAATAGTAAAATAGCAACGTCGAAAACGAAGCAAAGACAATGGTGCACTGTGACCGAGCGGTCGTTCGGGGTCCCGTCTACATTAACACGATGCTAGTACTTTAATAAACTGTATTAGTTTATTACAGTTATTATTATTACTTTTATTGTTGTTGTTGCTATTATTATTAATATTGATGTCATATTACACTGTACAACAAATTTTGACTTTTTTTTTATTTCATAACCGCCACTATGAAAGTCTTATAGATTATTGCGAGCTGAATACGAATCTGAAATCTGTTTTTCTCTAGGACGTACAGTTTTTGAGAAAAATAATGTTGAAAAAAATTGCAAATTTTCAACTTTGGAAATTTTTTGTGCTTTTACCATAGCAGCTATTCAGTGGCTTTTTACACGAGAAAAATCTGTGAACTTTCCCGAATAAAACGATATAAATTGTTATTACATTGTAAACATTTAAATATGTTTAAATAATGGTCAAAGTAAGAAAGACACCAAAAACGCACCAATTTTTGCTGATATTTTTCAATTTATTTAAAAAACTATGGGTCTAGGCGAAAATTTAACCATCGTACGCGATAGAGCAGACATTTCTGTTGAAGAAACCATCAAGCGAAGTTACAAAATCACTTTCGTTTTCTTTTTATAAAAAAAATAGTTCGGCAAAACATGCGCCGCTGCCAGTGACTCAATGTTGGCGCGGCGTGATAGTCGCCCTACCTACTGTCTTGGTGTAACGGAATAATTGAACGGCGCAACGCGCCAACATTGAGTACCACTGGCAGCGGCGCGTGTTTTGCCGAACTATTTTATTTATAAAAAGAAAACGAAAGTGATTTTGTAACTTCGCTTGATGGTTTCTTCAGCAGAAATGTCTGCTCAATCGCGTACAATGGTTAGATTTTCGCCTAGACCCATAGTTTTTTAAATAAATTGAAAAATATCAACAAAAATTGGTGCGTTTTTGGTGTCTTTCTTACTTTGACCATTATTTAAACATGTTTAAATGTTTACAATGTAATAACAATATATATCGTTTTATTTGGGAAAGTTCACAGATTTTTCTCGTGTAAAAAGCCACTAAATAGCTGCTATGATAAAAGCACAAAAAATTTCCAAAGTTGAAAATTTGTAATTTTTTTTAACATTAATTATCTCAAAAACTGTACGTCCTAGAGAAAAACGGATTTCAGATTCGTATTCAGCTCGCAAAAATCTATAAGAATTTCATAGTGGCGGTTACGAAATCAGTTGGCTGTTGTACAGTGTTATTTATTGATATACTACTAATCTCTTCATTATTTATATCACTTTATATACTTTTAAAATGATCGTTTTTTATAGATAATGTAGCAAGAAAATATTAAGTTCTTAGTTTTATAATCTTGGTTTACGATCCTGTTGGATTCTATTATTCATTAATAATAAATAAACTAATAGCATAGCAATAAATACAATAATATAACATAAATATTAATAAATTATTATTAATGCTATTAAGCAACGCTTATAAAGTGGTGACACCAAATAACCAATTCTGAAAATAATTCCACTGTTGCATTGTGTTGAAGAACCGGATTCAAATCAAGATTCAAATTGTTAATTTATTAGCACACAAGTAATTCTACTCTAGTTCTTAAAATGTCAACGAACTAACTTAGAGGTTGAATTTTTACAACTGAACAACCATTATAAGATGAGCAGTGTGAATTTCCTGTACCTTCGACCGTACAAATAGGGATAGAAATGTTTAACGGAATTTACAATCGCCAATAACTCCTTTTTGATTGTGGAATAATTTTTTTCAACTATATTAAAAGTTCTTGAATAATACGAAATTGGTAAAACTCTTTCACTTGGGATAGAACAGCACCGATTCACAACAACAGAAGTGGGTAAGCGTTGTTAACCGTTTTTTCGTTCAATTTACTATAATCTATAACGATACGCCACCTGCGATTACCTGCAGAGTCCGATTCTTTTGGAACAACTCATAAGGAGCTAGATCAAAGGTTCATAAAGAGTTTAATAATATCTTGTTGAAGCATTTTTTCTATTTGTTTGTTAAGCTCATTTTTATGAATTTCCGGATATCTGTAAGATTTCCTATGAATTGGTTGTTAATTACTAGTAATTATATTATGGGACATTGTATTTGTGCAAGTTAATAAATTCGTAGGCAAGTGAAAAATATCATTAAATTCTCCGCAAATTTTTCTAACAGAGTTCCTCAGAGTTTAAATGATCAAGAGAAAATTTTTCATTGAGTACCTTTAGTTCTTGATTTAATTGATTGTTATTTTGTTCTGAAGCTAATTTAAAAATTCGTGCTTGTTTTGATACTCGCTAAAAGTGAAATTTAAGGGATTGGAATTTGTTTAGTTACTGATGAGATGTTTACGATCGTGGTAACACAATTATTTTGATTTTAGACTTTTACAATTGGATTAGGAATTAGTACTGACCCGTAATCTAACTCTTCTGACGAAATAATTCCTTCCGTTAACTTGGAAGTATTTAAAACATTTAATTGGACAATAGTCACTGCTCTAGGTCTTTATAGTATAAACGAACGAAAAGATTGCGGTACAATCAGATAAATCGATACTGGAGATGAAATTGAAGAAATTGAAATTGTGAGATTATAATAGTCAATTTTGCAATTACGAGATTTGAGAAAATTAATATTAATTAAATCATTGGACGGTATATTTGTATTAGCCGAAAGGACTTGAAATTTCGCATCCATTTACTTTTTATGAATTTCGAGATTTATTTCCGTCTCTCCTAGAGTGATGATAGGTGAATTATGCGAAATTCCATTTAATGAAATAGTCGTTGAATATAGAATTTCAAAACTTTTAAGGCTAGATGTTTTTTTAGAGAGACACATTGGCGCCAGTATCAATTAGAAATTTAATAATTTTATCGTCAGATTTTGACGAACTGAACTTGAACAACACATAAACTAAATCACCCTCATAGGACGTACTATTAATTTTTAACAAAAGAAATTTTTTAATCCCTGAGGGATTTGATCCACCGATGGAACAGTCGTCGTTTAGGTTTGGAATATGCATGGAGGTGGAGGATTGAATTCGTGTTGAACTTTAAGAAAATCTTGATTTTGGAAATGAACATTCCTATTAATTACACTGGAATTGTTAGTATTGGTTGGTAATTGAACCTGACGTCTAATATTACTATTATACTATTATACTATTATATTGCTGATATCTTTGGGGTTGATTGAAATGATTATTTGACCCTATGTTTCGAAATTGCTCATTTGATCCATAGGAACTGTACCAATTTATTGGTCTAATTGGGCTACTATAATTGATTCCTCGTGAACCTTGAAATGAATTACTCCGATTTTTATTTAATCTCTAGTGGCATGATTGCCTTTAAAACAAGTTCTACAGCAATCTTACAACTTTTTCCTCTGCAACCGCGACCATAAGTGCGTCACTGATTTTATCAAATTGTTGACATCTCAATATTTGCGAAATGCAAGGATGATTATAATATATAAATTTATTCAAACTTAACTATACAATCATTGATAAAAGACCCATTAATGTATTATCATTTAAGCTGTTTACATAAACGGATCCCAAAATTCTGGAAGACAAATCTTCCAATCTTTGATAAAATTGTGAGACGCTCTCGTTACGCTTTTGCCGGACGCTGCGCAATTTCTCAAACATCTGATGAATTAATTTTTTATCTTGATACAAACGCATTAATAATCCCGAGATTTCAGCACAAGTAGTTAAATTGCAATGTACATCAATTTGTTCTCTGGTTTTACCAATAATGCGACTCTTAACAAATTAATAGCAACGCTGCATGTTGCTCTGGATTAGCTAGTTCTAATACACCGTCAATTTGTTTAATAAAACTACGGAGCTTCAGTCTGTCGCCATTAAATGTGTCCGGTATTAACCCTTTGCGGTTGGTGCCCCCGTAGCTGGGACATTTTTTTTGTGATTTTTCAAAAATCACAAAAATGACAAAACACTATGGTCCCCTATGCCTCGTGATTCAAATGTTTCGGTCGACTTACGAAATAACAATGTATGATTGTTCAGAGAAATTACCAGGCAGTCAGTTTCGAATGAGCTCTCAAGAAACATTGAGATCGCTAAAAAGCTAGTCACTGTGTACATCACACACCTTATTTTACAAAAGTATCAATTTTATCAAAGAGTACCGTGAACATAATAAAATTTGTGTTCAAAATTTTTTAAATACAGTGTAATTCGCAAAAATGAACGGGTTTAGAAGTGATTCGCAAGATAAGGAGGGTAGTGATTTTATATTCTTACGTATTGTAAGTAGTATTAAACACAACAAATCAGTTTCAACAAATTCTGTGTGTTTTAATATCCATATATTGACTTTAAATCCTTACGGAAAAGTAACTGCGAAACGCTAGATTTGCTCCGACCTACTGGTACTCCCAAAAGCGAAATCTGCCGACCACAAACGAACCAAAAATTTTAAGCTAAGTTTTTCCGACTCCTGAACTATGAACGTTGTCGGTGTCGACATTTTGAAATTGTAATTTTAATTACAGAATATAGAATTTCAATTGGTTAAAATTGTTGAACGAAGGTAGAAAAAGGAAACGGGGATTGGATAAAATACTGAAAGAAAGTGGGTTTTTGGCGGTGAAATTTTATGAGCTCTTGTACGGTCTAGGACTTATAACGGAAGGGATCCAATGTTAAGGGCAAGGAAATGAAAGCGGTATTGTATAGGAAGTGATTGACGAAAATATGTTATACATCCAAATATTTATCGTACATTAAGATGCATCATTCATCACGTCATCTCCAACCAGTCAACAACTTTCACAATGATTCGCGCTAAACTTTTCAAACAAAGTTCATTTTCCGAAACTTACAAATAGTCCTATCTTCCCGTCGCCGGGATCATTCTCAATTTATCACGCGTGCTCAACATTTGTAACCCTAGTTTTCCAAAATAAAGTATTTTGTTTTACCAAGTAACGTCAATTCTTAATTGCAATTATTCAAGTGTTACCCCAAATCCGTACAAGTTTCGAGGAACTTATACCAATCGAGCATCACGATATGGTTGGACCCACATACAATTAATTACACATATAACAAAACTGTGCATGCCGTTATTCTGAAAGAATCATGGATTTTGGGGTTCAATGACCCCAACGGGATGTTGGGTAAGTAAATAAAAGTAACACTATTGTAGCGGCACGTGGCTCGCAGCGTTGGTGGAAAATAACATTAACCATTTACAGATGTTTAGGTATAGGCAATTAAGCCTACCCTGAAAGCTGTAAGATGGTGAAATTATTTTATACTTTCTAGACGTGCGTAGCTGAATAGGCTACACTACCATAAACGCTACCAGGCATGTTCCGTAAGGGTTCGTTAGGCCGCATGGTCAGCGTTCCCCGGAAGAAAACTTTCGGCTAACAAATTCATAATTTATAACGTCTTCCCCTGCCGAAAATCGGAGGACTTAGGAGTAGCAAAATAACTCCACCTTCTAAAAGTCTCAAGGGGTAACGCCTTTCCTTATACAATACAGTGGGGGACAAAAGTACTCGTACACTTGAAATATAGAAATAAAAAGAACAATATTTTCTATATTATTAAGTATATTTGATCATATGTAGCTGTATATTAAACATTACACTTACAGCAACAAATGACCCAAAACCGAAGGCAATAACATCATGTAGTAACTTGAAATGACTTGAAATTCACGAGACTGTAAGACATCGCCGGACCAAAAGTATTCGTACACTTAATTATTGCTACAATTATTTTAGCAAGAATTTTATAAATTAATATTTTGTATGATAACTCTTCCGGCGAATCACTTCACGTAATCTATCGGGCATTGACAACACCAAACTTTTAACGAAGTCAGGTTCTATATAACATCATTCTCTTTTTAATATTTCTTTCAAGTGTTCTTTCGACGTTATATCATGTTTTCGCACTTTTTTTCTGGTTTCGCCAATACATGTTCGATAAGATTTAAGTGAGGCGATTGTGGAGGAGTTTCTAACCTGTGCGGAGTATGGTATAACAACCAGTAACGTACTATATAGGCTGTATGTTTCGAGTCACAGTCCTGCTGAAAATAAAATGTTTTCCCAATGCCTAATTTATTTGCACTATTTTGTAAATTTTCTTTTAAAATATTTAAATATAAATGCTTATCCATTATTTTATCTATTATCACTAAATTGCCGACTCCAGAAGTAGCAATACATCCCCACACCATCACACTTCCACCTCCGTCTTTCGTCGTCGGTTGCATATTTTAGAAATCCAATTCAGAATTAACTTTCCGCCATACTTTTGACATACATTTGACAAATTTTGACTCGTCGGAAAATACTACGTTTTTCCAGAAGTCGTCGCTAGCATTTATGTATTGTTCTGCAAATTCTAATCTCTTTTTTTCTTTACTTTGCTTATAAGAGCTTTCTTCCTCGCAACTCTACTGTTATATCCGGCCCGATGTAGCACTGTTCGTACTGTTTTAGGGTGAACTTCTTTTAGTATATATTCTTTAAGGTGTGATGCAATTGCAGATGCACTGGTATCTGGTTTTCCTTTAATAGTTCGGACGCTTTTACGTTCTTCTCTCGTAATTAATTTTCAGGGTCTACCGGTTCTTTCTTTATTTCGCAATATTCCTTCTTTTTTATACTTATTCATAACACTTTGTACAGTCGATCGACTTCTTTTTAGTATTTCTGATATATTTCTATACGATTTACCTTTTTCATGTGACCGTATAACAATTTTTCTTTCTTCTAATGTTGTTTCATTGCATTTTTCCCCATATTGCAAATATTAGTGTTTAAGTGTACTCGCCACGATTACTACTGACTAAACTAACATAACATCTACTAATGTAATGGTTACATTAATCAGAATGTCCTGATGACACCGCAACTGTTGTATTTATCAACATAAATGATAATGTACGAATACTTTTGTCCCAGTGATTTCTTATAATCTCGTGAATTTCAAATCATTTCAAGTTACTACATGATGTTATCGCCTTCGGTTTTGGGTCATTTGTTGCTGTACGTGTAATGTTTAATATACAGCTATATATGATTCAATATACTTAATAATATAGAAATTATTGTTCTTTTCATTTCTATATTTCAAGTGTACGAATACTTTTGTCCCCCACTGTATGTACTAATTACTGTTCACCCACTTACAGTTAATATACAGTAAGAGGCAGAACTGACTTAATAACCACAAGTTTTATATACATCATTATTTATTGGTAGGAATACAGAGGAATAACAAAAAATCAACATTATAATTATTGTTATTATAGTTAGAAATAATTTAAGGCATTTTTTTCAATAATTAAAGTCTTCTCGCTTAGCAGTGACAAAAAAATAGGTTAACACGATTTTGGACCGGTCCGTAAAAGAAATGTTTACGTGGAAAAAGGAATGTTTGATGGGTTTACAAAATATTATTCTACATCTTAACACTCAGTTCTTCACAATCAATCGAACGAAAAAGCATGCAAGTGAAATAAGGATAAATATAAAGTCATTTTCTCAAAATTGTTCAAAAAAAGTAATTTCTCTTTTGAATAACGGCTTGTCAGCGCGTAAGACGCAAAAAATTGCAGTGTTAGTTAATCGACAGTGCAGAGAATAAGAAAAAATACTATAAAAATAAACAATAAAAAATACTAACAAATTGTATTTTCTGGATTGGCTTGCACAAAACTCCGATCTCAACTCTACAGAGAATCTACAGGGTTTACTAAAAAAACTTTGTACGATACAATTTAAGAACAGTGGAAACAAGTATCTTCGGATTATAGCAAAAAAGTTGTAGTAGAAAGCATGCCAAAACAAATTAGTGCAGTTTTACAAACAAAAGTATTGTGGGCGAAATATTAAAATAAATAAATAATAAATTATATATTAAATATTACCAAATATTGGACGTGGTGCAAAATCGAGTTAATCTGTTTCTTTTGTCATTGCTATAGTAAAAATAATTATTTTTTGTTATTGTTCTATTCCTTGCCATAAATAATCATTTACAGAAAACATCTGGTTATTGCTTCAGTAATGCTCCTTATTGTACCATTGAACTTTTTATTGTCGAACGGTATTCATAAATGTTATAATTACATTTCAGCATTGACTACGGATGTCTGTATCCGTAGTTTTGTCACTAGAAACACATTAGTGGCGCCATCTGGAGGTTAACGTAACAGAACGCGGGAAGTGACACCATACATTAAGGGGGACAATACCTTTAGATAGATGAAAATAAGCTGGTATTTGTGAATTTTTTTGTATAGGATATCTTTGTCTTGTATTTTCGAAATTTCAGGTATAATTTATTATAACTATTGCCTATTACAACATATTTTCTTCTTTTAAAAATATTTAAAAATGGCGGAATTATGATAGTCTTTCCTGGAAGTGTTTCGGCGCGTCTCGTGAAACGGCGTGACTTCTAGCTTTAGTTACATTGCTCTGAAACAAGTTTGCAAACGATGTTTCGATTGTTAACATTCACATTTAGTAGATGAACCTAAGAAATGTGAAAAATATGGAAAATTGAAGAGATGGCGCGCTTCTAAAGAAAAACTTTGAATTTTACTGAAAATTTTCGCAATATTTTGCAATAAAAAAAGACTTTAATGTTAAATTTATTTCGTATATTTAGGTTCATATGTTAGATAGTATTGTCGTGGATATGTGCAAAAAATTTGAGCGCGATTGGTAAACTAGTTTTTGAGTTATCAGTCACGCCAATTTTAAAAACGTAGTTTTGAGAAAAATGCGTTTAAAGTTTCGATAAGTAAAACCTGAATAATTTCAATGATATACCAACTAATCTGCGATTTCTGTGCCATATAATAATCCTTCGGCTTACTCGTAAAGTTGATTTTTCTCCATAAGCTCATTCTCCGTAAAAATACAAAATTTCAAACACAGCAATGGCGTGATAGTAACAAATCTGCTACATAGCCCTCCGCATCGAGCGCGTGAATATCTGCGGCGCGATACCAGACATGAGTCAAGATAATCGGCCATAACATCAAAAGGGCTCCGTATTACGCTTTAAAATTTTGAAACTATATTTTTGAGATGTTGCACTAACATTTTAGAGAAAAAAAAAATTTTGCAATTTTTTAAGATTCTAAAGGTATTGCCCCCCTTAAGCGGTCAACTGACAGAATATAGTATGCATTGTAATCATCGGAGTAATTCATCTCTCTGTAGTAATAAATATTTGTTGTTGTTACAATTTTACCTATTTTCACTTCTTGAAGAACACGAACAAATCCATTTTGTTCTACCACGGATGAAATATAGAATAGATCACTCGTGGCATTATCACAGAGTATACCAGAGACAACACTAGACAAGGAAACCGCCCTCCTAGAGAGAGACACAGGACACAACCAATTTAAATGCCCAAGTCAAAAGAATCGGGAGTGCGCATGTGCATAGTGTACAAGTATGGCGGTCCAAAAAAGAATAATTCAAACTTGCACATTCATCAGTAATGTTTTTGTAATAAATATTTTGTCATATCTCTGTAACACATTCATCTGTAATTTCTTGTGATATATATAGTTTTGCATTTTCTTATAAGTTATTAGTAATAATCATTTCCGTAATACATATTCTTCAAATATATTTTGTAGAATAATCATTTTCGTATATTCTTTTCTTTTTCAACTTTTCAACGTCGAAAAATTGATGCAAATATTAGTAATTTATACTAATATACTAATATATAAAGACAATATTAGTAATTTATTACAAATATATTTCAAATTATTAGAGGTTGACATAAAATTAGATTCACTTGATTTAAATTTCCCGCTCGTTTGTACAACCAATTTAAAGGAATAGCGTTTTCGAGAGAACAAAGGTGCCGACAGAGAGTGTCGCCTCTGGTATACTCTGTGTCTACGTTTTAAAACAGTAACTGTAGGAATTATATCAGAAAAAATGTCAAGGTTGATGGAGTAGTAAATGCAAGTCATCAATGTCAAGATTTACACTTGTCTCTCTATTTACGCGATATTTCTTTTAAGCGAGTTTCTATGTTGTGTGATAAATTTATAACGGATGGACTTCCGAAAAAGCGACACCCCCTAATTAGATGAAATTTTTAGCAAAGCTTATACCTGATTAGAGAATAAAATTTCTAACTAAGAAGATTTTTGACGATAAGGCCTTTTTGCCCCCCCCCCCCCCCCCCCCCCCACTGAAACATTTTTATTGTATATCTCCAAAAATATTGACTTTAAAGAAGAAAAGTTTCAAACAAAAAATAAAGCTCTTAGAAAGATTTACAAAAAAAGTTATATACATTTTTTGGATATATTTCTGAATGACCCCTATGGAATTTAGTGTTGACATTTTTTTTGCGTGTACAACTTTCCGTGAGCATTTATTCATATATTCATTATCGATATTCACATTTTAATGCTTGAATTGCTTATATGATTGTTCATTGAAACATTGATGCAAAACTGAAATACACGTATCAAAACCTTACCTAACATTACCTAACCAACCTAATCGGGATAATAAACAGAGGACTACTTTGTTTCACCTTATTGTTTCGTTCGAACTGGGACAATGATATCGCTACAAGTAGAAATGTTTACGGATTTCAAAAGAAAAGAGGAAAGATGCATAAAAGGCGCACAACGTGTTAATATTGGATTGAACTTGAGGGATAACACCACTCTAGAGCCAGAAAAAGAGACCTAAATTTGACAATTTATTTTAGAAGTATGACAAGCGAAAAAGAATTTCTTTTTAGAGGGTTTATTTAACACATATTGAAGTACGAAAAATAATTTTTTTTTATCATTTTCGTACAAAATGGGGGCGACAAAGCCCATCGGTGGAAACAGCTTTTGTAGAATCACCGCCATGGGAGGACGGATATCTCGCAATGTGTGAGACTTGGAATAAAAAATAAAAAAAATTTATAATCTATATACAATTGGCCTTGGTAGTACGTAGGGGTTTTTTGTTTAATCAATTTTTGTAGAAGTTATGCATGTTTTAAGAAATGAATCGACTTTTTGCATGAAAAATGTGCATTGAATTGTTTATAAAAAAAAAAGTTTATATTCAATCAAAAAACGGCTACGTACTACCATAGAGGATATTGTTGTGAAGCTACTATAAAAATTTCAATTCGATCCATGCAATAGTCACCGAGAAATCCGTCCTCCCAGTATGACAAAAGTGGTTTCGAGAAAAACGCGTTTAAAGTTTTATGAACATTTTAATCCTTCAATTTCTTGTTTACCTCTAATCTGCGATTCCTGCACCATACATTTGGCCATCCAAATCGATGTTGGCCTCCTCCTCTGCTTTCCTCTACAAACCGTTTGTTTTGTAGTTACCTACAGTAAATATATGCAGATGTACTTATTATTTTAAATGGTGAAAGTAATACAAAAGCCATGAATCGCAGTACGCCGCGTAAGTACTCAGTGCGCGCACCGAGAATTTGCGGCAAAATTGATAATTGACTCTTTTAAAATTTGTTTTCCACTATAAATCAAATGGCATTCTGTTTCTATGACCCTAAAGCATCGTTTAAGCCAAAAATAAAAAATCGATTTTTTGAAAATCCTAGAGTGGTGTTACCCCTTAAAATGTGAATATCTCGCGAACCATAAGAGACACGTTGATTTTGATAACGGATATACACTGCTCAAAAGAAATATGGCATAGAAAAATTTTAGGCAAAAAATGACCAACTTTGACTGACGGATACTCCGTGAAAAATCATCGTAAAATTATGTTCTTTTTTTTTAAATTAAAGCTTGAATTCTCTACTTTAAGATACTGTAGTTCGATTTTAAGTTTGATGCATCCCTACCACTATAACACCATAAATGTGAGGGTATGTTTGCTGTATTGAAAATTACAAAGTTTGACGAAATGCATGGACTTGCTACATTTTTTTTCGGAGATTCTGTTTGCAGGAGCATAAAGTACGAACCTTCATCTTCAATTTCCAGTGAATAAAAAGTCGCTGCCATTTTTTTTCGCAAAGATACAGCACTTTAAAGTAACCCTTGCATTTATGGCATATACCGCCGGCACTGGCATAGGCATATAACATGCGCTATGTGAACCTCAATGTTTCAGAATTTTTTCAGAATTTTTGTACGAAATTAAATAGGCAAAATAGGCCAAAAACCGGAATTTCGTTTTTCCCCTTTTACTACCCCCACGGATGAGATAGGGGGTTGAAACTTGGTGTGAGATGTTTTTTTTGGATATGCTACCGACTGACGTATTGGGTTTCTCATTTGACTCAAGGGCACATTTGACCACCTTATTCGGCTAGACCCTTTGAGTAATGTTCCTTGATATTTACCCCAGAACCGTTCGAGAGTGAATACCAAAATTTTTACGACGTACAATAAAATAACATACTAATACTTGAAGTTTGTAAACTTAAAGTAATATTGATTAAATAAACATTTAAAAACTACTCGACAATACCTAACGTTTTCTTATTTTATCCGAGCCGTTTCTCGAGACCAATTTCCAAAATAATGTGAAGATTGCGGAAGACCGTTTCCTAAGCAATTACAGGGTATATACTGTAATTCTTTCAGAACTTGTATAAAAAGTCACTTTTATACAATTCAGTACACTTGATGCCTCTTTGAAAACTATAATAAAGAAAAAAGATTACACACAAAATATGTAATCTAATTCAGCATTTAATGTTACAAAAACTATAACTGGCACAATGCTTTGTTCAAATTAAAATTACTTACGACACATATTTTGCTATTTTTATAATTATAAAGCTATACTCTGTTCTGCCTATAAATATGTAATTTACAGATTTCAAATTATATTTTAGAGAATAATTTGTTGTAGATTTATATGCAATTGTATACTGAATTGACCTTGTCAATACTTTTATCGGGTCCATTTTTTACATTTCGGTGAACATTATATACACATTCGTTATGCTCAAATATTTTTGTTTTTTTTTAATCTGTATTTGAAAAGCATTCAAATAATTTTTATTTAGATCTACTAGGTCTATTTAGATTTAGATCTAGTTATATTATTAATATTACCTAAATACAAATCTACAAAGAAATCCTTGCCGGCTTCTTAGAATATACTTACATATTTCTATATTTGCACGAACACATATTTCTATATTTGTACGTATGTATGACTATTGACATGCGGTTCTATGATGCAATATCACACCAATAGGACTTTCTGCTTGTAAGTATTATGTCATTAATAGACAAATGCTTATGAATTTATTACCCGCTGCAAAATTTACAGAAATATATAACATACTGTCATAATAAAAGACTACTAGAAAAATTGAAATACCTTACTATATGTACACAAATTTAGTTTTATATGTAAACTATTCCTATTAACATTGTCCTTGCAATAAATATCTAAATAATACAGACCATCATAGATGAAACATTAATATGTACAATAATATGTGCAAAAACCATTGAATATAAAAATATTAAATTTTTGTACGATATCTTACAAACTTTCCTAATCGACTCCATAAAAATTGAATTGTTTATTTTTCACATAATCATAATACAATAGTATTATAATAACAAGATGATAATACATAATGTAAGAAAAAAATAACATATTAATGATATTTAATAAATAACTAAAATTACATCAGATATTACAAATATGTTAAAAAATTTCAGAATTTAATTAGGAATACATGCAAGTTATTCATAAAAGGTTTGATCAATAATAAATTAACTGTCATCGATTTCATGACTAATCAATTCCGTAGTTAACTAAATTAAATAATTTAGTTAAACGATTAAAAAATGAGAAAAAAATTCAATATTCAACCAATATTTCACAAATAAATGAAAATAAATTGTAACATTAAATTCTAGAATTGTTTATAGTTCTTATAGATCAGATTATTGTGTGTTATACTAGGCATGGATATTTCAATAATAGATATTATGTTGATTCGAGCAATTCATCAGTCAAAAATTAATACTTTAAAGTCACTTACGAGAATAATATTACTTATGAAAAACTTAATAGTACAATTAATTCTAGTTCTAAAATATAATTTTTATACAGAGATGTCATGTAACATTTTACCAAAACTCGATTTTTTGGCATAATAGTATTCATAAAATAGCAATACATTTTTTTGCTATCTTAATTTTATTTTATATTATGATAACTATGAGTTTTCAAAACATAATAATATCTTTATTTTTTGAAAATTCGTAGACACATTTAATTATACTTTCACTTTAAAAAGGAAACATATCCCTGTTATTATTACCACCAATAACAGTGAAAGTTCATAGTTATAGAGCAGTTATATATTAACTGTAAAAATAGAATATATATGAAAAGTCCACTTAAAAACCTTTAAAGCAACTTTGTTACAAATAATAAATTTGTAACATGACATTGTAATTTATGTCTTCAAATCTTTAATAGGACAATGCATATCATTATGGCCATGTAATTTTCTGTCTTTTCCTAGA
Organism: Megachile willughbiella; assembly: GCA_945859595.2. Taxonomy (NCBI): domain Eukaryota; kingdom Metazoa; phylum Arthropoda; class Insecta; order Hymenoptera; family Megachilidae; genus Megachile; species Megachile willughbiella. The sequence goes on along the minus strand of OX243808.1, from coordinate 11,827,477 downwards.
CGGAGCTCCCTGTAATATATAAAAGTTATTAAATTAATTGTTTGAAAATATATTTATTACGGGATTATTATTTTAAGAAACATTTATTGATTCATTTAAAGCATTTTATCATTAACATTATATATGTAATTATAGACAGTATAAAAAAAAATATACTCAAATAGCAGTTCTCTTATCTTTGATTATATATAAAACAATTTTTTATTTTTAAGGTAATTAGTTAAATAAAAATATAAATAATAATTATAATAAATAAACCATTCTGTGCATAATTAATTAATATACATACATCAAATTTGTCATCATCATTACGTTTATCAACACTATTGCACTTTGTTACAGTATTTGAATTATACAAGCGTATTTTCTTTGTTGAACACTTTAACTCATTTTCAGGAGTTGTCAACTTCATATGAGATGTTTGAGATGATTTTGTGACTTCATTTATATCTATTTTTGTATTACTTGTACCATTCCTGTTGAATACAGTTATTTTTTAAGTTGTAGAGAATAGCAAATCAAAAAACTAATAATATTGAAATATGATATGAATTTGATATAATTATTACACTAGTATAATAAAAATTATATAATTTAGAATGAAAAAATTCTTAGCGTCAAAAAAAATAAAGTTAATACAGAAAAAATTTAAAATGTTATTTTTTGTTAAAAGTAAATTTCATATATTCATACATATATATAATTTTTAAGATTCAAATTCACATACTTTAGTTACTAAATAATAATAGTGGAATTGTTCATTTCATCATATATTTATTGAAACTAAAACAGAATTCGTATAGAAAACAATAACTTTTATTATATAGTAAAATAATAGTCTTCATTACAGAATTTTATAAGGTGACTGAATTACTTCTACAACTAAGGGAAATATTCATGTAAATAGTCATGACTATACATGTAAAAAATATTTTGTTTAAAACAAAGACATCATATGGATCCAGTGTCAAAAAAAAATACCATGTCCTTAAATATTGTTACTTTTTATATATGTAATGAAACTACAACCCTCTTCATTCAATATGCTTAATTTAAAATGCTTTTGACATGACGTAATTGTATATTAAAGTATCAGCACAATAATATAACAGCCTGGTTTCAAATTTTCTCCTTTAACTGAAACAGCATCACTGAATACTAAAACTAGCTTTACAAAAAAATATTTCTATATTGCACAGAATGTTGAAAAAACATTGCATTTTTCATACCACCTTTCGATGGGATGCACAGTTTTGTGACAATTAGACTGGCAATTGGCTATGCAAAGTCTACAAGACTATTAAATAAGATTAAATTTAAAGATAAGGAGGAAAGAGCAAAAAAGAATGCAAAAAAATGTAATAAAATTTTACAATGTAATAATAAGATTATATAATATGCACAAGAAAATTTCATTTTTACTACTCTTAATATCGTTTATGATGAGGTAATTTTGAAAATTAATGAAAGAGCATAAAGCTGTTAAAAAATATCTGATAAGTTTGATATTTTTCTAAACGAAGATATAGATCAAAACCAGTATAAGACTAATATTAACAAAACTTTACAAATTTAAGAAACTAATGTTGATTCTAAAAAATTTAATGGTAAAAACAATTTTGAATGATAAAGGAATGCAATATAATGATAATTGTGATGAATAACATAACAATAAAGGAAGGCAATTTAAACATACCAACAATCTTAAAAATATTTTTGGCATTGGCTATTTCAAACACAAGTACTAAATGCTTATTTTCTGTATTGAACTAATTAAAAATTATTTAAGAAATAACTTGCATTAAAATAAAACAACTAGACTGTTTATAGTTTCTAAAATCAAAATCAAATAAAACTTTAAGTTATTAATTTAAATTTGAGTTAATTTCAAATTTCTTAATTTAAATTTGAACAGTCTTATTTTTAATATAAATGCATGTATACTAATGTTTTTATTTTATTGAAGTAAATTATTATGAAAATATTGACTCTTATTTTCAACTAACTGAAAAATAGAAATATGTATCAATTTAACTAACTGAAATGCACTTGTTCTTTTGAAGTCTCAGAGCGATGTTACACCAACAATCACTACAAGTATAAATACTGTCCATAAATAGATCACTACCTGCTAAATTACTGAAAGAATAGAATGACATTATTACAAACATTATAAATCATTAATAGACAAACATATTATTTAATTTAAAAAATGAAATTAATCTTGGAATCCTTCGATCTTTTTAATGTACAAACTGTATATCATGAGATATTTCCCTCAAAACAAAACAATTTTTGTAGTTTATAGTTTTCAGTACCTTTGTCAGTTTTTAAGATAACTATCTCATTAATATAAGTAAATCATATCAAGAAATTATATTGAAAATGTTGTGACTTAAAGAGACATATTTTTACTTACAAAAGAGTTAAATTTTGGTGCGATTCATTAACTGAATTTGTTTCCTTATTATCCTTGTTTATACTTGAAGTATGATTATTTTCAGATTGCCTTTGCGGTAATGGCATTGCCACGCGTTTATATAGTTCTATTAACCCACATCTGGTTAAATTTTTATAATTGCTAAAATCTATGCATCTCTATAAATAAATTAAAAAAATATTTGAATAGTCTGATAGAACAATAAAAAAAATATATTGCTTAAATAAACGAATAAAACAAATAGATGCAAAGTAATATGAAATGTAATAGTATTAATTATTTATACATAAATAAAATACAATATTAAAATAATTTTATTGTATACAAAATTCCCTGCACTTCGTACTACGGATAAATTATAGTGTTCTGAATCTTAAAAAAAAATTAGTCAAGCTTAAAATTAAATAAATACAAGTTTAATTCATAAAGGAACAAGTTTTTAGTATTAATTAAAGGAACCAATTCATGAACATAACCTTATTTACTTACATTTTCTAAAATTTCTTTAAGTTCAGCATCTGTCAGCGATTCTGGATGTGTTAATTGGTATATTTCTGGTGTCAACATTTTAATCTACGCTTTATTAACTAATGAAGAATATTTGTACAGTATGAAATGCTCATTTCACACAATATTCGATTGAGCGTAAAACACATTACCAGCATACATCTATACATACACGTATTATTTGTTATCTAATAATTCTATCTGATGATTCACTTATAGCCTTACGATATTTAACAAAAGTTATCCGATTTTTGTATAGATTATACAAAAATCCTGTTTTCTTTAATTGTTTAATATTTTATCACTTATATCAATGATCAGTTTTGTATTGTACATTTATGTATTTATATATATAGTTTTATGTTTATTATATTACTCCTATTAGTATGAAACAATTTTAAACTAAACAAACACTCAAATTAGCGCAGGTTTGTCTTAAAATTACTATTGATTATTATGTACATTATTTCAGTCGAAAACATTAATTTTTACGAACTTCATAAATAAAAATACTTGTTCTTTATTCTTCTGAAATAAAAAATTTAACAATGATAAATATTACATTTCTGGTCAGTAATATTAACCCGCCAACAGTGGTTAAAAATTAATTAGTTTAAAAAAAAATTAAACCTTGTTCAGATGGCAACAGTGTTGTGATGATCAACGTCCTCTATAATCTGTTTGACAAGATATACATCTGTGTGCACCTTGGCTAACTTCAGTAGGTTCACTTATACATAGAGTTGTCTGCCTATAATACACTTTTAATCATACAGATGGCGAAGAAAAATATATGAATAAGGGAAACAGGTATCACTGGTATGCTCTGATGTTGAGCGGAAAATAGAAATGTAATTATAGTTTATTACTCAATCATATCCGTAGTACTATAAAACTTTAGACAAAAATACAAAGATGTAAAATTGTACATTTTTGTATTTAAGAAAAAGCAAAAACTACTTATGTAACACCTGCAAATAATAGTGGTTTATATGCATACATACATAGTTGAAAACTTAATTATAGATTTATTGTATGAATATAATAATTGTTATATTATTCGTAAAGAACAATGTATAATATAAAAAGATAAAATATAACTTTATTTAAGTTAAAAAATTTGTTAATCTATAAGGAATAAATAACATTTAATGTAACAGTTTAAAGCAGAAAAAGTGTATAGTAATGTACTACAATACCTTTTTGATATAAAACAATTAAAACCACAAGATGGTTCGAACTATTTTCTCTTAAATTCCTTTTTAAAGAAAACCTTTTAACTAAAATTGAATAAGTAACTCTGTTCAAATTCTCTACATACTTTCAACGAAGACTTTAGATTACACTGTACAACAAATTTTCACTTTTTTTTTTATTTCGTAACCGCCACTATGAAATTCTTACAGATTTTTGTGAGCTGAATACGAATCTGATATTCGTTTTTCTCTAGGACGTACAACTGGCAGCGGCGTGTGTTTTGCCGAACTATTTTTTTTATAAAAAGAAACCGAAAGTGATTTTGTAACTTCGCTTGATACTTTCTTCAGCAGAAATGTCTGCTCTATCACGTACGATGGTTAGATTTTCGCCTAGACCCATAGTTTTTTAAATAAATTGAAAAATATCAGCAAAAGTTGGTGCGTTTTTAGTGTCTTTCTTACTTTGATCATTATTTAAACATATTTAAATGTTTACAATGTAATAACAATTTATATCGTTTTATTCGGGAAAGTTCACAGATTTTTCTCGTGTAAAAAGCCACTGAATAGCTGCTATGGTAAAAGTAAAAAAAATTTCCAAAGTTGAAAATTTGCCATTTTCTTTAACATTAATTTTCTCAAAAACTGTACGTCCTAGAGAAAAACGGATTTCAGATTCGTATTCACCTTGCAAAAACCTATAGGAATTTTATAGTGGCGGTTACAAAATCAGTTGGCTGTTGTACAGTGTTATCAATATGTACATATATGCAATTTAGACCTCATGGCTTAGTCGTATTGATTACCAACTTTCAATTCAATGCAAAATACTTGTGAAGGATATTAACGTGTTGTCAATGTATTTTGATAGATGGTTTTTGTTATATGTACAGTAATTCTTCTCACAGTGCAACGGAGGCCGGAATCGAAAATACACACTGTGGGAATAGTGAACACGAAAATTGAAACCCGGCGGCTGTCCTTTGTTCGCCGCCGGCAAAGGCGAGCCGTCGCTGGCTCGCCAATCTAACAAGTGAAATATAAGACGGCGAGACATTTAAATGTCTGACGATGTTCCAACAGTGTTTCTAGAAGCAATACGGGAATTGGATCTGGGGGGGATACGTTGCAAAGTGAGAATTCGGTGTGTGTTTTCGAGCCAATCTGAGGGGGGATGCGTTGAAAAGTGGGAATTCGGTATGTGATTTCGGGCTGATCTGGAGGGGGGATACACGCTCCTCGTTGCAAAGTGAGAATTCGGTCACGGTTCTCGAGTCAATCTATTGGAATAATCCATTTTTTAATGAATGATAAATATTATCCAAATTATATCGTGTTTGGTCTTATTTTAATCGGAAAACCCTCACGAATATGTTAAAAATGTTTACAGTAAAAAAAAATGTAAAAATTAAAAAATTATATTGCTAAATTAGGAACCGAAAATCTGTCGGCTCGTATCAAAGGAACCGCGGTGAGTTTCGCATTTCATTTGGACTGGCCCGAGCGAGGATAACAGGCGCAGGAGTAACGCACGCATAGGCGCAGGAAGAGACGTTTTGCACTGTGGGAGGGAAACAAGTGTTGCACTGTGGGAGGATTTACTGTAGTCGACTACACCGCGTCGGGAAATTCAATATAAAGTATTATTCTCAAAATTATTGTAAAAGCGAATCTAGGCGACGTCCGAATAGAATCAGACCTAGGTAGGATTTGCGATAGCGCCGGATTTCAAACATATTAATTTTGTTAAACCTTGCAACTGCATTTCGAGTCTATTTAATATTGTAAAAGCATAGTCGAGTTAGCCTCGTCTGAAATTCAATTTATAGGGCTTCGAGTTAAAGTAACCAAGAATAAGCGATTCTATTAGGTTCTTCTAATACTTACGAATAGCGAGATATATAATTTATAGAGTTTTCTGTTCATTATACGACAATACCTATTTAGTTATTTAACTAGTCGTTCATTATATCAATTTATATTCCATATACTTTTCCTATTTTCTTATTTTCTTGTTTTCTTATTTTGTTAATTGTTAATCATTATTATTTTATTGAATAAACCTGCTTGTTGAAAGGTATTGACCTGTGGATTTCACTCCTTAACCGCACACCACACGAATCCCACATTCTTTAGAATTAGTTATTGCAAGACGAGTCGTTCAGTAGGTAAATACCGCTCTTTACCTCACGAGCGCTGTAAAATTTCTGTGAACTGCTCCAGAATCGTTACATATGGACGCAAATACGCGCTCGGCAGATGCTATCAGTATGGACTATAGACGCAAATACGCGCCTGGCAAAAATGATCAGTGTACTATGGTCAAATGTGTATGTTCGGCAATTGTTTCTATTGTCCAACATTCTGTCTCTGTCTGCAACACTCGCAGAAACCACATACCTCGTTACTTAGCAACGATGAAAAACAAAATTTTGTTTTAGACGCCACTTCAGTTAATTTCTAATAACTCATTTCACCTGTTACGCCGTACAGTTGTAACTGTTGCATTGGCATATTGTCGTAACTTATAGTGCACGTAATTTTCATATTGTTATTTACCCCCGTTTCATACTTTAAAAATGTGTGCCAGTTTTAAAGAAATTATTACAAGAAACGACAGCGATGACAACTTGGATGAAAGAGCAGATTTAAACGACAATTATGATGACGAAATACAGGTAACACACGCATATGCTCTACTGTCATCAGATTCGGAAGATATAGAAAATAGCGTAAATAATGGGATAGTTAGATGTAGAAGGAAAAATAAACGGCAAAGAATACTTAGCACATCTACTGATGAGGATGATTTAAATTCAAATTCGAATTTAGAAAGTTCCGACTTGAATGAAGTGCTTCCAACGTTGTCATGGTCGAAAAACGATTTCAAGCCCACACTACATGCATTTAACGATACAAATTCTGGAATAAAAGGAAATTTAACTCCAGAAGCCTTTAGATGCTTTTCAACTCTTCTTTTCACAAGAGTTAGTTTCACATATTACTGAGGAGACGAACAATTATTATAAATTTGTTATTGAAAATACTACATTTAAAACGTATTCTCGTATTAATACTTGGAAAGACACATCAATATGTGAGATGTACGGATTTTTGGCCATCACGATGTTAATGCCGCGGATGAAGAAATTAACTCTAAAAGAGTATTGGTCGACCGATGACATGTTAAAAACTAATATTTTTCGAAGAACTATGGCGCGGGACAGATACATGATATTATTGCAAATGTTGCATTTTAATGATAATAATGTACAAAGTGATGATCCATTGATAAAAATAAGACCTATAATTGATACTCCGAAGAACTCTTTCTCACAGTCATTTTATCCGTACAAAGATTAGTGCATTGACGAATGTCTTATGTTATTCAAAGCCCGGTGTTACTTTAAACAATTTATTCCGTCCAAAAGATGTACATTTGATATCAAATCATTTATTCTGTGCGACTGCACAACAAACTATGTATTAGATTATATAGTATATACCGGAAAAAATACAGATATTGTACGTAATTTTACAACCATTGGGCAATCGGCAGATGTTGTTATGACACTTTTACATCCATACCTTGAAAAGGGTCATACATTGATAACAGATAATTGGTACACAAGCCCGCATTTGTATAATGTACTTCATAAACATAAAACTAATGCGATTGGGACAGTACGGAAAAACAGAAGAGGTATGCCCCATATCGAGGGAAAATTGACAAAAGGGCAATTTGACTACAGATGTACAGATACTTTATTGGCATTAAAGTGACGAGATAGAAAAGATGTATGGATGTTATCAAGTGCTTACGAACCGAAAATGATAGAATCTGGTCAAAGAAATTATCTTACAGGATCGCCCAAGTTAAAACCAGAATGTGTTGCAGATTACAACATCAAAATGGGCTCTATAGACCACGTTGACATGGTTCTAAGTACAATTAATGCATACAGAAAATGTCTAAAGTGGTATAAGAAGTATTTTTTCCATTTAGTAGACATCTCATTATATAACTCCTATGTCCTGTATCAATGTGTGACTGGTAAAAAACTAAAAAATATAACAATTTTCATCTGCCACTAGTCAAACAAATTCTGCACAAATACCCTCAAAATAGCGGGCGGTGGCAAAAGAAGCGTAGAAAACTTACCATTTCGTTTGACTGAAAGACATTTCCCTTCAAAAACTTTAAATGCAGAGAGAAAATCGACAAGAAAGTAATGTGTTGTCTGTAGGAGACAGCAAAGAAGGAAGAATACACCATATGAATGTAAAAAATGCGACGTCGGATTATGCGTTGATACTTATTTTGAGGTTTATCATACGCAAATGATTAATTAATTTTCCTATTGTTTTTTCTTTAAATATCTATGTATTAAATGTTAATTTCTTAAAATATATATATTTGAAACCTTTCTATGATTATATAATCCTTCTTATAATTTGTTTAATTTTCTGATTTTGAATATCCAAATACATTATAATTATCAAATTACTGGGATTTCAAATTCTAGCAGGTGAGTAAACAGTATATATTGAAAATAAAAATGTTTTCATTTAATGTGGAATAGATAAAGGAATAGTAATTGGATTGTATACTATATTATAATGTGTCATACACCGTCGACGAGATCCATACCGCGCGAAAAAATATTCAGTGCCCAGCGATCGTCAGCGCCAGCCGCGCGCCGTTCGTACGGATTGCATAGGCCACGAATATTCAGCACTCAAAAGGTTAACATTGATATTAACCACGCGTGCGACTTATCGAGAATGACGCCAACGCATGGCCGAGAGAGAAGAAGACGGTAGAAACAAAAGATAGTCGAATTCTCGCGCGGTTCCCGCTCGGCACCGTTCGGGTGTTCCCGGCGGCCTTCGTGTACGCGTCGCGCAGTCCACTTGTGGCACTACTTTCCCAATCGCGTATACAGTAAATCCTCCCACAGTGCAACACTTGTTTCCCTCCCACAGTGCAAAACGTCTCTTCCTGCGCCTATGCGTGCGTTACTCCTGCGCCTGTTATCCTCGCTCGGGCCAGTCCAAATGAAATGCGAAACTCACCGCGGTTCCTTTGATACGAGCCGACAGATTTTCGGTTCCTAATTTAGCAATATAATTTTTTAATTTTTACATTTTTTTTTACTGTAAACATTTTTAACATATTCGTGAGGGTTTTCCGATTAAAATAAGACCAAACACGATATAATTTGGATAATATTTATCATTCATTAAAAAATGGATTATTCCAATAGATTGACTCGAGAACCGTGACCGAATTCTCACTTTGCAACGAGGAGCGCGTATCCCCCCTCCAGATCAGCCCGAAATTACATACCGAATTCCCACTTTTCAACGCATCCCCCCTCAGATTGGCTCGAAAACACACACCGAATTCTCACTTTGCAACGTATCCCCCCCAGATCCAATTCCCGTATTGCTTCTAGAAACACTGTTGGAACATCGTCAGACATTTAAATGTCTCGCCGTCTTATATTTCACTTGTTAGATTGGCGAGCCAGCGACGGCTCGCCTTTGCCGGCGGCGAACAAAGGACAGCCGCCGGGTTTCAATTTTCGTGTTCACTATTCCCACAGTATGTATTTTCGATTCCGGCCTCCGTTGCACTGTGAGAAGAATTACTGTACGTGTATTTCGCTAGAGACAGAACAATAATCTTTAATGAATTACTTTAACTTGACTCAAGATCCTAAGATTGACACGAAGTTAATATATTTCCATCGGAACAGTTACTCTTTTTAATTTGCGACTCGACAACTAATTGTTCATGACCCTTTTGCCAAATCATACACTGACACCCAAAACCAAATCGCTTAATTGGGGAGCTTGCTGTTCGCCAGCTACTAGAACGACCCAACGATCCAGAATCAGATGAACAATATACGTCTAACAGGGAACAAATCAAAAATTGACTCTAATTGTAAATTCGTAATTACTCGACTGCCACCCAAAAGACACGGGCTTCAGATACCAAGCTGCTTAGATGGGAAGCCTAGACTACCCCAAGCTAACTCCGCGAATCTGACGGCGCGTTTAGTAATTAGTCAAAAATTGCAATATGCATTAGAGTAGCTGAGAGCTCTCGTTTTGATGTCTCAACCTTTCCTGGCCCTAAGCATAGCACTCTCCTGACGGAGTTCCAGATACAAGACCGCTTGAATGGGGAGCTTGCTGCTCGCCAGCTACTAGAACGACCCAACGATCAAGTACCCAAATGGCATACACCCGCTCTTCCAATCAAGAGTTAAAAATCATTTCGGCTCTGACCAGCGGAAACTGTTCCGGGCTAGTTTGTCTAAGACTTCTAGCTTACTCGACTTCGAGAATTGTTCTGCTGTCTAGGCTGGTTTCGCTCGGCCTTTTATACTCGAAATCCCTACCCTTTTCAAGGTTGTGACGTATACAATTTTGCGCAAATTTACATATAATTCTTAATTAAACGCTAATTAATAAAGTAATTGAATTTCTAATATTGCCAATAGTGGTTTCCGAGTCATAGTTAATGTTTTTAATACAAAAATGATTTACTAATTGCATATTAATGAAAATTACATTTTCTGTCCTTTTCTACACTTTACGCACGTACGCCAGTAAGGACCTGAACTATATGTCGAAGCATACGATGTTTCGGAATATTCCATAAATCACGATTACAATTTATTATTTATTCAGGTTAATAAAATAGTATCTGACTTAGAGTGTCGGTAATTAAACTTAACATAACATTCGCTAATTTTGTGTGTGGATAGATTTGATTAATTAATAATTCTAATATCAAATAATATCATTAATTGAAATAATATATTCTGTCTCTCTCTCTAGAGATCGCGAGCTAATTCCAAGGAATCTTGTTTATCGTGACGTCACGTACGCGCGTAGCGTTTCGGAATCTTTCGTACGAAATATTTACGATACATCAATTACAATACATTATTTATTATTTACTCAATTAGAATAATATATGAATTTGGCCATCAATGATTCAGTTTATATGATTGAATTAATTTCCTACATTTTAATTTGACAAACAATTATTTAATAACTTTTATATTCAATAGCATTGTTAATGGAAAAATTTATATATATATTCTACCCCTTTCTAACATATCGTATTCCTTCTACGAGTCTTGAGCTAGAATCGCAACGCGTGGAATATTCTATGCAAAATTCTTATATTACATTATTTATTTAAACAAATGAAATAATAAATGAGTCTGATAATAATTGAGCTTAACATTTGACTAACTAATTTATATGTTCGCTAACTTAATAATTATTTAATATTCGCAAATAAAAAAAAATATATATATATATATATGTGTGTGTATATATGTATTACCGACTGTTCAACCCGAATTTGATGGTAATAGACGTATCTAATTGCCGCGGTCGGTAATAGAAAATACTGTCGATAATCAAAATTGAAATACCTTTAAAGAGATGAAATAATTTAACAGCGAGATAGTTCTGAGGGCGAAAGAGAGGAAAAAAGACAAAAAATTTCTCCAGGAATGTTACACATAGTCTATATCGATAGTTTTCGTTGGACGCATATGTGCGCCCATAGCACTCAAAAGGTTAATAAAGTTATTCGTTAAGAAGTTGTGCTCCTTGTTCATCTCCTTGTTCAACTACGAGCGAAGTACTTTCAGTACAAGAACATAGGCAATTCCGCGAGAAAATATACCTTACATTTAATGTAAATTACAAACAAGTGCGATTCGAAATAGATAGTGGCGCGACCGTTACATTAATGTCAGAAAGCGACGCGAAAAAGTTGTTTGCGGGCGTGCGAATACAAAAGACGGATTTACATTTAGTATCTTTTTGTAAAGCACAAATACGCGTGTTAGGATCTATAACTGTTCAGGTAAGGAACGGTGAGACTTTGCGTAAATTAAACATTTACATTACTACAGAAGATCGCGAACCATTACTCGGTAGAGAGTGGATATTACAAATGAAAGATAATTACAAATACAGAATTTTACAAATGTTTTGCTATCAATACATTCATTACAAATTACGGAGAAAGCCCAATTACAGAGATTATTACGGGAGTTCAAAGAAATTACAAATCCGATAATTTCAAAAATTTCAAATATACAAGCGCGATTAAAACTGAAAAACAATGTTCTCCCGGTATTTAGCAAATCCGGGGGGATACCGTTTCGCTTGCGTGCTCAAGTCGAAGAAGAGCTTGAGAAACTTGTACATACAGGAATTTTAGAAAAAGTTGTTTACGCGGAATGGGCTACACCCATCGTGCCTGTTCTGAAAAAGAATGGTGCAATATGTTTATGCGGGGATTACAGTGTTACACTAAATCCGAGATTAAAGATCGACAAGCATCCGTTACCGATGCCAGATGAACTCTTGACACAAATGGCGGACGGTACGGTATTTTCAAAAATTGATTTATTACAGGCGTACTTGCAGTTAGAGATACGACCGGAGGACCATGAATTACTTACAATTAATACACATAAAGGACTTTACAAACCGACGCGACTAATGTACGGAGTAGCATCAGCGCCAGCAATATGGCAACGTACAATTGAAAATATTTTAAAAGATATTCCGGGTGTCGTGGTGTTTTTAGATGACATACGTATTGCAGGGGTAGATTCGAGAGATCATTTCCAAAAATTACAAGTCTTCACGCGATTACAAAAATACAACATACGGATTAATGTAGGTAAAAGCGAGTTCTTTACAGATCAAATACAATATTCTGGATATATAATTAACAAAAGCGGCATACATAAAGCGCCAGATAAAGTAGAGGCAATTAACAATATGCGAAGACCCTCGAATATTACAGAATTGAGAAGTTTTTTGGGCATGATACATTACTATGATCGATTCATTCCGAATTTCAGTTCAATTTTAAAACCATTAAATACATTGCTACAAAAGGAAGCAAAGTATGAATGGTCTCCCGATTGCGAAAAAAGTTTTCAAGCCGCGAAGAAGGCTTTTGCAAGTCCGCGATGTTTAGTACATTTCGACTCTAAACTTCCAGTTACATTAGCTACAGATGCAAGCCCATACGGAGTCGGAGCAGTACTTTCACCCATTTTTCCGGACGGCTCAGAAAACGCTATACAATACGCGTCAAGGACATCAAACACACAACAGGCCTATGCACAAATAGACAAAGGGGCGTTTGCAATAATTTTCGGTATTAAAAAGTTTTACCAGTATTTACAAGGATCTAAGTTTACATTAATCACAGACCATCGCCCGCTTACACAAATATTTTCACCAGCAAAGAGTTTACCAGTATTCACAGCCGCGAGAATGCAACATTACGCGTTATTTTTACAAAGTTTCAATTACGATATACAGTATAAAAAGTCAGAGTTACATGCAAATGCGGATTGTTTATCTAGGCTCCCAATTCCAGCTACCGATACATACGAATGCGATACAATTGACGAATTCCACAATGTCACATTCAATACATTACCAGTCACAGCAGAACAAGTTGCACAAGCAACATTAGAGGACAAAGAATTGTCAAAGCTATTAAAATACATTCGAACAGGATGGGGGGACCTGAAGAACAATAAATTCTATTCAGTTCCGCTTACAGAATTTGCACTATTCAACGACGTGATTTTTAGAGACCATAAAGTAGTTATTTCGTTAAAATTACAACAAAAAATATTACAAGAATTACATTCAGGACACTCTGGTGTGGTCCGAATGAAGCACTTAGCCAGAGGATACGTCTGTTGGAATAAAATCGATAACGATGTCGAAAACTTGGTCAGAAATTGTTTCGAATGTAATACATACAAAAATAACCCAACCAAAATTGCAAATCATATTTGGGAACCAGCTAACATTCCGTTTGAACGAGTACATGCAGATTTTGCAGGGCCATTTTTAGGGCATTACTTCTTTGTTTTAGTAGATGCGTAGACTAAGTGGTCAGAGATACACGTAGTTATGAATATAAACTCACAAGTGACGATAGAAATTTGCAGAAAGATTTTTGCAATTTACGGTTTACCCCAATATTTCGTCTTCGATAACGGGAGAGCGTTTGTTTCGAAAGAATTTACAGATTTCCTAAAAATAAATGGAATTGCGCAAAGGCTCACAGCTCCATACCACCCTGGCACAAACGGACAGGCAGAGCGTTATGTACAAATATTAAAAAATTCATTAAACCGAATGAAAGCGGATCATACAAATATACAGCCAGCGTTACAGCGATTGTTAACCCAATACAGGAATACGCCGCATGCAAAAACAGGAATATCACCCGCGGAAATGTTATTTTTGAGAAAATTACGTACGCGATTTATTTATTACGTCCTACAGTCAGAAGAGAAAGTTTACCCCCCCCCCATTATTTTCAAGGAGGGAAAGAGAGTTAGTTGTCGAAACTATATAGGAAATGTTAAATGGGTTTTCGGAAAAGTCTTAAAACAACTAAGCGATTTGCACTACGAGATACTCTTAGATGACGGGCGTATATGGAAACGTCATATTAACCAGCTTCGACCGATAGGAGAAAATACACCGGTCAGAAGCGAGGACTACATTCAATTTGAGGACGATATTCCTCCAAATGATACGATAGGTAATATAATCCGAAATTCAGGCGACGCACAGTGGGGTATTTGCACCGAAAAGCCGGACAAAAGTCGATTTTAAAAATTTTGCATAAACTATAATATTATTGCCCTTTAAGGTAGTTGAATGACTGAGAAAGAATGTTCTAAGGTTCATTTTTTCATAAACGTAATCATAAAATAGTATGCTTTCTCGAAAGTTGAGATTATACATATAGCACGCGTTTCTTTCGTAACCACTCTCTGAAGCATCGTACGGTTATTAGTAATTTTTACACATTTTAAGGAAACAATGCAAGGCATTTTGCTATGATGGATTTTCAAGTAGGTATATAATACTATACTCTGAAACAGTATTTAGTTCGATGCTGTGTAGATTTGTGTATTTAATTAATATTTAAAAATAATCAATAATTCAGCAATTTTTTCTTATGATTTTAAAAATTCATCAAGGATTTTGTTATGCTTCCGGGTGAGTCCCGGTGTTCTAATTGATGTCATTTTATTCGATAAAGATTGGCGATTACAGTGCAAAAAGAATTGGATCTGACTTGAACTGACTAGACGTTTTATAGCTAATTTCGTTAGATGGTGATTGAGAATTGCAGCGCGCGGTCTATGCATGCTTGTACGTTCGCGCTCAACGGGCCTCTCTTGAATGCTAAGAATCTCTTCGAAAGAACTGTTTAGATTATAGTCATTTGAAATGTTTATTATATGCTGCAGATAAACCTTCGATTAAATTATCTGCCTTTTACTATATTGTACAATATTGTATGTATTTTAATATCATGTTTTGAATGGTGCGCGTAAAATGGTGGCAAAACAGAGATGCACACATTCTAATTATGCCATCTACGCGTAATATTTTTAATTACTATGTCTTTTGTTTCTTGATGTTTTGTTTTTATTCATGTAAAGCGAAGCATTCTCTTGGCAGAAGTAAAAATCAGTCAAATTAAAATTTAATTAAATTTAGGTAAAATTAAAAAGAAGTTTAATTATTGTTTTGTGTAGTTTATGTTCAGTGTGTGTTAATTATTTTGTATTAAGTTTATTATTAATAAGACTTATTAAAGTTTGATTAAGTTACTTTCTTATTAAAGTTCATCTACTGCTGGTAACTACATATATGTAATCATGTCAAATGAGACACATTTTCTGCAACTGTCCTTTGAATGTTAATTATTTAAGGATGACATATGTACGATTAGATACCAAAATGTCAGAAAATACTTCGGATCAAATTCCAGGCTCATCTGGAATAAAATAATTACTCGGCAAAAATTATTTGATATGATGTAAGAGAATAAAGAAAACAATATTAATGAAAAATTAGAATGCCTTGAACAATGTTTGTTAAATCAACAAAATTACACACACGAAGAGCGTCGAGCATTCAAACATAAAATTTCTCACATAAAATTGCAATTTAAACAGAGATGGTTGTCTGCGCGTTATAAAGAAGAATTGTTTAAAAAACAGAATGAGAAATGGCTTGCAGGAACTATAGAAATACCATTAACAAAATCTGAATGTGGACAACCACGACAAATAAAATCATTTTAAGATTTAAGTGATATTTTTAACCTATCATATCTGCATATATCATAAATAAGATTTTATATATGTATTGCAACTTTAGCAGTGATTTTTTTATAAATTACCTACAGCATCAAAAAGTAGAAGATTTACGCTTTAAAATCGTGGTTGTTTCATCAATTTTGGATTATCATTGGCAAAGTTATGACAATTTAAAGATTACGCGAATTTTAAATCAGCTCTGTCCGGCTTTTGGGTGCAAATACCCCACTGTGCGACGGTTATTTTGAAAATGCGAGTTCGGATTTAACGAACAGCGAAACCATTGTTAACACACCGGGTAATAGAACGGAAAAAGAAAATGTACATACACATGCGGATACAAGCACCAGTATGCCTGCTAATACAAGCGTTAGAGTTAGGAGCGAAGAAAGTACACCGTCTCCACCTTCTCCTTCTCATTCAGAAACCACATTGGAAAATTCTGATTATTCTACACCTATAAGTTCATTCCTTATATCCACTCCTCGACACTCCCCTGAACCGATTACAGAAAGTACACCTACAAATAAAAACACACGTCCTCAACGTGCGAAGGAATTACCGAAGTGTTTCGAGGATTATTATTTACTAGAAAGGAGATAATTGAGTGCGATTACATTATACTACATTACATTATGTACTTATAGTTTTTTACTTACGCGAGGATTTGTATTCATAAGTAGGGGGAGTGTTTGTATACGCGATTGGGGAAGTAGTCCCACGAGTGGACTGCGCGACGCGGTCACGAAGGCTGCCGGGGACACCCGAACGGTGCCGAGCGGGAACCGCGCGAGAATTCGACTGTCTTTTGTTTCTACCGTCTTCTTCTCTCTCGGCCATGCGTTGGCGTCATTCTCGATAAGTCGCACGCGTGGTTAATATCAATGTTAATAAAGTTATTCGTTAAGCAGTTGTGATCCTTGTTCATCTCCGCCCAAACACAATAGTTTTAAAACGTTTTTGTATTACGACCGAAAAATATGCCCATAGCCGAAAAAAAATTTCGTTTCCAGCATGATACATCGAATTTTTTCTATCATTTCCGATTTGAATGATTAAAAAAATATACTAATTAGCTATAACTTTTTTTTGCAAAGAATAAGGACAATTTGTATTTATGATACATATCGCATATTGTCAACACAATAAAGAAGAAGATAATAAAATATTAAGGATCCTGAAATATTGACAACATAAAGAATGACTTACGTAAAAATGATCTCCTGAATATTTTGGCTATTATTAGTGATAGAGAAATATAAGTCAAATAAAACTTATTTGGCATCAAGGAACACATAATTTAATGACGTTTTTTGATAAGTGGAAGTGTAGAAGATCAGTAAACGAAATGATATACTAGTTTTACTTACCACTTACAAGGGAAGATACGGAAGTATCCCCCTTCAATTTTGCTGAAACTTCGTACGTTTTTTGAGCAGGAAATAATAAAAGACACGTATTTTTTTAATCGGTTGAAACGCGGATTTAAGGGATAAAACGACTTCTTTTCGATCCGCTTAGGTTATCTCAATCCAGACGAAAAAAAACAAATTCGTCTTAAAATCTTCCAACAGATAGGTGTAAAAAAATTATGTTTATTTGTAAAAAATTCAAGGTATCTATAAAAAAACATAAATAAAAGGAAGTGAGAAATAATTCTTTATAGATACGTTAAAGCTCTCTTAAAACCATGCAAAAGTTGGTAAAAATATTTTCGATCGGACTGCTAATAATAACAGAGTAACTTCCACTGGTCACGATTCGTGATTCATCCTGTGTATACAGGGTGTTACCTGTAATGCTACTCACGATTTTTCTCCCACTTGCAGCCACCTTACAAAAAAAAGTTTACAAGAATATTTGTAGAGTATGAAGTGCACAATAAATATAAGTAAAGCAAATTTCGAAAACAGTTTGTTTTCTTGGCAAAGTCAAGATCATCTTGGGTTTTTTAAATAGGAACATACATTTTTTTCTATTCATAGCTTTAGAGGACATCAAGATATTTTTATTAACATACATATACACTAGTGAAAAGAATTAACGGAACAGAAAAATTCCTAATATTGTTAGGTCATATGCAAATTGCTCTGCCTCCGCTAAAAATCATCGTAGGAAACAAGTAGTATAGTCATTTTGAAGCTTCAGGTTTCCAGTTTTCGACTCGTTATCACCAAATTTTTGACCTTTTTTTTACTAATGTAACGATCGAAAAATCGCGATGAAAAAATTTTCGAAATTCTTTTTTTCTTTTCAAGTATTTTTTTTCTTTTCAAGTCGCAGAAAAATTTTGTTGATTAATGTCGCTTCCGGATTGTTTTTTCTTGTTTCTTCATCTATAATTTGAATTTCGACGAGGTTCGTTTCGATGATTGGTTGCAAAGTTACGAGCTGCCAAAGCCAAAATGACGCTTTTTTCTTTGATATTATCTCATGAATCCACCATCGGACAGAAATTGTAAGGGCGGTTGTGGAAAGCTAACAATAAGAGCATACTCTCCAAAATAGGGAAATCAGTTTTTGATTAATAATTTTTCTTTGATGAGTGATATTGATGTAAAGAAACGTCAAAAAATGGCATTTTTTCCTTAAATTACAAAAGTTATAATATCTTTGTAAATAGCCATCACAAAGGTTAAGCCTAGGATTTTTTTTTAAGTTTCTAGTGTCCACAAAAAGTGTGTAAAGTTTTAAAACGCTTTGATTCTTTGTTCCCTATGGCCCGAATGATCAAACTTATGTATATATTATATACAGGGTGTCCCACAATAAGTGTAAGAGCCGAAAAGGGGAGGTAGGTGGGGCTATTCTGAAGAGCTTTTTTCCTTTGCCAAAATATTGGATGAGGCTCCATTTTCGAGTTATTAGCAAAAAACACTGACCAATGAGAGCGCGCGTGGACCGGGCGCGCGACAGCGTGAGCGAAAGCTTCGAACATGACGGCCGATCGCCAGCGTGAACAAGCGTATCGATAGCGCGTCGGTATAACAGGAAGCTATTAGGTGAAAGTTAAATCGAATAACGAATTCGGAAGTTAAGAATAATATTAAGATCTTCATTATTCTTAAATAGAAGATAAACCAATTAGTTGTTGTTTACCCAGACCAAATATATTGTATTTATTTTATGCCTCCGAAAAGGAATAAGGAATAAATTCACAAAAATTAATTTTGTCAACTATTCTAATGAAGCAAACGAATAAATTCACGTTTTAAAACGAATGAGTACCTTGTCTATGAAATGAGATAGAACTGAAACGGAATATGGAATGCAGTATCTCACTGAAGTCAAATAAATCAATTCCTGCGTATGTTTAATTGTAAAAATTCACAAACAACTTAAATAAAACTTATCCATTGATCCATGAAACAACTAGCTTCGATAAAAAATATTTGTGTCACCGGGTAGATTCGCCGATCAGAGCATCAACAGCTGATGTCCTGGCAGGGTCAATGAACTCTCACTTTATTTCACTGTCTCTTTCTAATAATTGCACAACATAAGCACGACCGGTAAACGGACCGAACGAAAACGCGTGAGCGATTATTCATAGATATGTATGTTTAACGATACTCTATATTCTCATTATAAGTTATCCCAATTGAGGAATCGATATTATATTATATTTTAATAGAAGACATTGTTGAACGGGCCACGTATCTCGGTTTCGTTCTCGATCGCGAGGCGTACCTCGCAAATGGTTGCCATGCAACGATGATCTGTTGATCGACTACGGCGTCGATCGAGACAGTTATCGTTTATTGTCGAAAGACACCAGCCGAAATAAAATATATCGTAGTTTGTAATCGAAAATTCCGCTTTCTTGCTATCAAGACAGTTAATTAAAATTATTTATGCATATTCGTTCACGTGTTCGGCCGATTTACGTGTCGGGCTGTGTTACGTCCCGGATCGCGGTTCGCGGATGATTCGGCAACTCACCGGAGTTGACGTTGTTATTACAATCTTTTTGGCCATGCGGTACGTGCGCCCGTCATCTGCCAGGGATCCCAAGTGTTTCTAACTCGGCACAGCTACCTACTTGAGTCGCTCTTCTTGGGTAGGTCCGGTAAATCGATAGGAATTAACTTCCACTCGATGGTCGCGTCCCGGTTATAACTAATCTGTACGATTGGTTGAGCACTGGGAAGGTATAGGGATCTTAGGAGTTTACGTAGTTGATATCTCCGACCCCCTCGCCGCTTTCTTCCCATGAATCGGAAAAGAGTAAGAGTCCCGTCAAACGCACTCGCGATACCGGGCGGCTATGTCTCGCACCGCCGTATCGTGCGGGCCGAAGTAGCTTGGGTAAGTCTGACGAGGACTGTGCGGCTATGTCTCGCACCACCGAACTCGACTTATCCAAGGTAATCTAGCTAATATGAAGATTCACGGGTACTAAGCGAGTAGAGGAGGTATTAATGAGGAAGTTATTTTCAAGATAATGAAATGTGTATATTATTTATAAAAGGCATGAAGTTACAATGGTTACAAAATTATATATATATTATACTTAGTAGTTAAACGCGTAAAGTAAGAATGGGTAAGGTTTTGAAATGGAATTAGAGTTGGAATAAGTTAGAGTGTCTAACTTGGTCGGGGCTCGAACCTGCGGCTGAGGAAAGAGTACTCCTGAAGGGAGTGCTCTCAGGAAGGATGCTCAAAGTAGAATGCTCTGCAATTTGGACTGAACCTGGGCTTTATACAGGGTGTCCCGCGACAGGTGTAAGTCCCTGAAAGGGGTTGTAGAGGACGTCATTCTGAATAAGAGTTTCCTTTGTAAAAATGGGGTTTGAAGCTTCGTTTTTGAATTATTAAGAAAAAACACGGACCAATCAGAGCGCAAGGATTACGCGCGCCCAAAAGCGAGAGCGACAGCTTCGAGCCTGGCTGCTGAGCGCGAGCGCGATCAAGTGCCTTTGCCTCGGAATAGTCTATCGTCTAACGAGAAGTCTTTACATCGAAACTCAGTTAAATAATCAACAGAATTATTGAAAGTAGTGTTCATTTACTCATTCCTTATGAAGAAGGAACGGAATTAGTCATGTGTAATTAGTAGAAACTGAGAAAATTAAATTTCTGTAATTTTAAATTTACACAAAACTTATTAACTATTAAAATAAGACTCATCAACTGTTTGAAAATAATCTTGCTTGATTGAAAATGGATCCTCGTAACTAGATCGTTCCATTTATCCTAACTATTCGCATAAATAATACGCAACACACAATAGCTGATATCACAGCCGGTTCACTTCACTATTATTTTTTATTATCACTGTTCACTGCAATATTTTGTTGTCACTTTTCAGTAATTTCCTAATGTAATAACAATGGATGAACAAGCGAAGACGCGTGAACGATTATCCGAAAATAACTTCAGTGATTTTTTCTCTTTAACGTTTCGCTTCGAACGTTCTGTCCTAAACTGCCGATCGTGGCTGCAAATGTGCCGAGTTTGAAGAAAGTGAGAATTCTGGACATCGTTTTCGGCCGTTCGGACCGTCCAGGTAAGGAATCATAAAACAATTAAACGGTTCCGTTTTGCTCGCTCGACAGTCGCTTCATAGGCGTCCGCGAAAAACCTTGTCCCTTTCCCTTTCTAAAAGGCAAAAACGGTTTTCGCCTTTTTATAAAGAAAGGCATACTCTCACTTTTGTTCGAACGTCAAACGTCCTTCTTGCAAGGGACTGTTGTCTAAATTTCCAGTCGAAGATGTTCATCGCGTTGCGCTCGGCAGTTTAGGACAGATCGTCGGGTGTTCAACATCAAAGAGAAAATAAAAAGTCGCTAAAATTATTTGTGAATTATCCTTCAGGCGTTTTCATTCGCGTTCTTTATCTGTGATTATTTGATTAGGAAATTAGTGAACAGTGGTAGCGGAATATTACAGTTAAAAATACCAATTAGAAGTGACAGGGAAGTGAAATGAGTTCACTGACTGGGTTGTGACATTAGATATTGTGCAGTGTGTATTTTTACAAAAAATTAGGATCGATGAAGTGATAGAAACACAATTTTACTGGAGCAGGATTATTTTTAAACAATAGGTGAGTCTGATTCAAATTTGCTTATCGCGTATTCACGAAAAATGGATAAGTGAACATTAGTTGTCACTGTTCTGTTCATTATTTAACAGCGTTTTATTGTAAGGGCTTCTTATTAAACGTTTAGACTGTCCCGGCGCGTAGGCACTTGATCGCGCTCGCGCTCAGCTGCAAGGCTCGAAGCTGTCGCTCCCGTTTCTCGGCGCGCGTAATTCCTGCGCTCTGATTGGTCCGTGTTTTTCCTTAATAATTCAAAAACGAAGCTTCAAACCCCATTTTTGCAAAGGAAAATCTTGTTCAGAAGGTTGTCCTCTACAACCCCTTTCAGGGACTTACACCTGTCGCGGGACACCCTGTATAGGGCCTGGAAGTCAAAGGAATTACGTCAATGGATTATATTTGTTATTGTCTTTGGGAAGGATGTTTGTGCAATTTGAGATTAGGAAAGGATGTTTATGCGAATTTGAGGATGTTTGGAGTCTGGAATATGATATTGGGGGTGGTCTCTATGGTATCGAGATGAAAGTAGATCCTTATACTATCTTATCACTACGTCGTAAATCACGATTATGAAATTGGCGCAAGGTGATTCTGAGAATTATGAGGTATGCGTAAGCAAAATGGGTATTGCGAATTATAGCGTAAATGAGATGATGAATATTTGCCTTATGTCTATCGCTAAATGTTTATGTAGTAATATGTTTTATTCCTATCGGCGTGATGTTACAGTGGTTCCTACATCTATCTTAATGCTAACTCCAACGTCGAGAGACGTCACAGCTGACAGTGACTAATTAGTGAAAAATGACGGGGAAAAGTGATAATGAAAGCTAATAATGAAAGATGACAGTGATAGGTGACAGTGAAATAAATTGAGAGTTTCTGTGTGGTGATTAATTTTTTCTAACGGTAAGAATCGGTGGATCGACCCGGTGACAGAGGTGCATTTTCATCGTGACTATTTGCGGTTCAATGGGTAAGTAACACTTCCCGTGCGGTTCCTGAACCTAATTCTGACAACCCTTTCGTATGTTCGGTTCCGGAGTACGGTCGCTCCTTTTCGACTAAAATAAGGTTCGAAGTCCATTTCCGGAGAGCACATCCGCTGGAGCGTGACGAGCAGGTGATACCGGCGACAAGTAAGGTCCGATAGTCCGACGAAGAGCGAATGCGTATAGCCCGAAAAGAGGCATCCTTAATTATTGAAGGTCATCATTTTGTGAACCAGCTTTTAGAAGCCGCGTTTCCAAATAGAACTCTAGATAGCATTAAGGGTCAACGGCGGTGTGCCGACTATAAGGATGCGGTTCAGAAGTTCTTAGAAAAGCTAAAGGACGGTAATTTGGGCCATGTTTCTACCCCTGGAGACATTTCTATTGACGAAGACCACCTTTCGTAACCTATACGCTCTTCTTTAAGAAATCTACCTCTTCTACAATGGCGAGACTACTGCGCTATAACCGTATCACTAACCGGATTAATGTTATCTCACCATCAGACCTCACAACAGAAGTCGCGTTTTACATCAGGGAAATATTTCCTAGTCCGTCTGCAAACACTCGTCCACGTAATCTTGCGTCGCAACCCGCGATGATATCGAAACGTAAACAACGTAGAGCTGATTATGCTCGCACCCAGCGTTTTTTTAAGAAAGGCCCTGGAAAATGCGTCGGTTTTATTCTGGATGGTACTCCCCACGCTGATACTATGGACAGGGAGATACTGGAGCCTTTTTGGATATCAGTTTTCGAATCTACGCCAATACAATACTCGGATCACCGGGATAAAGACCCCGAAGTTCACGAAGCGTGGGCTCCCATCTCGTCCAGTGAGATAGCTCCTTGCTCCCCAAGGAGTGATACATGTTCTGGACCTGGTGGTGTCTCCTGTCGGGTAGTACCAGTGGAGGTCCTGACCCGGATTTTTAATATCTTCTTGCTTTGTGGAGATCTTCCCGAAATTCTATGTAAATGAGTTGTCACATTGGTTCCGAAAAAGTTACACCCGACGTCTCCATCACACTTTCGCCCAATTGCAATGTCATCCGTCATCACGAGGACATTCCATAAAATCTTGGCGAATAGATTACTCAAGCTCTTTCCGCTTGATATCAGACAGCGTGGTTTTATAAAAGCGGATAGGTGTGCTGAAGCCACCTTTCTTCTCGATATGGTACTCCGTTACCACCATAACAATTATAAGCCTGTATTTCTCGCATCCATTGATATTAGTAAGGCCTTTGATTGCCTCTCATATAAGACGATCTTCTCTATTTTGCGGTCCAGAGGTATTCCATCTAACCTTGTTAACTACATAAGGAACTTCTACGCGAAGAGTAGTATGACCGTAAGAACAGCAGACTGGATGTCACGTCCAATCCACCCCTCGCGCGGTGTGAGGCAGTTTGACCCTCTGTCGCCCTTCCTTTTTGATGTCGTGTTAGATGAATTTTTAATATCCCTTCCAAATCATGCGATCCGGGCGAATGAACTCCATATTAATGCGCTAGCGTATGCAGACGACCTTTGATTGATGGCTACTACTATCGAAGGACTGTAGGATCTTCTTAATATGGTGACGGCTTTCTTTTCTACCTGTGGCATGGAAATCAACACAGAGAAAAGCTTTATTATAGCCCTTCGCGTAGATGGCAAGGCGAAAAAAGTTGCAGTTGATGGTCGAGTAAATATATTTTGTAAGAGCTCCAAACTAAATGCTCTTCGTCGCACAGACACCTTTACATACTTAGGGGTGGCTTTTCTCCCCTCAGGGGCTGTGGGTGTCTGCCCGCAGTACGGAATTTGGCGACCCCGAAGTATTCGAGCCCTTAGCATACCGTAAGCCTGTGGTGATGTTTCGCAGGAACGGGGGCCTTGCTCTACAAAAAATCCGCTGTGTGGCCGCGGGGCGGAATACGGCCACGGTATCCCCTGCCTGTCGTATGAGGCGACTAAAAGGGGGTGCTCCCGTCGTCCTTGAATTAGGTCCAATGATGTGTGAGGCGATGCCGGCGGGGTCCTCGGATCCTGGCAGGGCCACCCATGCCGGTAAGGCTCGGACGGAGGATCGAAAAGGGGACAATTTGCGGGGCGGGGGGACGTCCAAACCCAAGGTGTGCAGGAAAACCGTGCCGATGGGTGCATGGCTGCCTGGACGTTAAACAGGTGCAGTCTCAAACGGTTCCTCGGGAGTACCTGCCGCAGGTTCGGCAGTTTTACGCGCCCGCTTTCCTCTACGGCGGCAGTAGCGCCCCCCCCCCCCCCCCCCCTGTGGCGACAGTATCGGCCTCTGTGCCGTCGGAAGCACCGGCGGACGACGCGCCGTCTGTGACCCCTCCGGAGCCTGTGGTGGCAGCTCCAGTGGCGGTGGCTGATGTAGATGCGGCGCCGCCCTCCAGCGCTGAGGTAGGTGGGGCCGAAGGCCCCATGGACGTGGCCTAAAATGGGTCCCGAGGACCCCATATTACAGGCGAACCTGAACCACTCGGCCAGGACGCAGGGCCTGTTTGCACAGGCCCTGGTCGAGTGGGATGTAGGTATTGGAGTGGTGGCGGAGCCCTATAAAGTCCCGGTCCATGCAAACTGGACCGGTGACGAATTGGTCTCCGTCGCCTTAGTATGGACCAGCCGTCGCGGGTCCCCCTCATACTCGCTTATTGAGCGTGGCCGGGGATTCGTGGCGGCCGATTGGGGTGGCTCCGCGGTGGTGGCCGTATATGCTCCTCCGAGCTGGCCCCTCGCGTCCTTCGAGGTGTTCCTGGACGAGGTCAGGTTATGCGTGTCCCGCTGCCTGCCTCGTCCGGTCATAGTCCTGGGGGATTTCAACGCCAAGGCTACGGCCTGGGGCTCCCCCAGGACTGACGCGAGGGGCGAAACTTTGCTTAATTGGGCGGCAGGACTGGAGCTCTGTTTGCTCAATACAGGCACAGTCCATACGTGCGTGCGGCAGCACGGAGGATCCATAGTGCATCTCTCCCTTGCATCCCTCGCTGCTGCGCATCGTATCTCGTGATGGAGGGTGGTGGAGGAGGTGGAAGCGAGGATGGAGCGCGACCGCGGTGGAGTTTATAGAAGTTAGACAAGGACGCTCTGGTGGCCGCTGCTCACGTCCTAGCCTGGCACCCTGATTCTGCCAGGCCAGCCGACGGGCAAGAGGGGGCCCGGTGGCTTCGCCGCGCTATCACAATGATCTGTGATTTGGCGATGCCACGAGCGGGCCCCCCGGGAAGGAAATTGGTGTACTGGTGGTCGCCCGAGATCGCTGATCTTCGCAGCGATTGCGTTTGGGCGCGTCGCCGGTACACCCGTGTCCGTCGGCGAAGAAATGAAGATCCGACGAGGGTAGCACCGCTGTATGGGCTCTACAGGGAGAAAGTAGTAGCCCTGCAGCTGGCTATCAAAGTGGCCAAGGCTCAAACGTGGGACGAGCTCCTCGCAGCCCTTGATAGGGATCCGTGTTGGCGCCCTTATAGGATTGTTCTGGGTCGTTTGCGGCCCTGGGCGCCCCCCGTGACGGAAACGTTGGACCCTCAGTTTTTGGCGCAGGTGGTGGGCACCCTGTTTTCACAGGGTGTGGATAATACACCACCTGCTGCCACATCGGACCCTGTCATCTGGTCCGACGAACTGGGGGTCACGGACGAGGAGTTCGCCGTGGCGCTGAAACAGCTCGGGGCGAAAAACTGCGCCCCGGGACCGGACGGCGTCCCCGGTAGATCTTGGGTCTTGGCTGCGGGCGTCCTTGTAGCCGTGCTGAAGGGGGTGTTTAACACCTGCCTTCGACGCGGCGACTTCCTCGCAGAATGGAAGGCCGGACGTCTGGTCCTCTTAAAAAAGGATGGTAGACCCGCGGATTCCCCCTCCGCGTACCGGCCCATATGCCTGCTTAACGAGGCTGGAAAGCTTTTCGAGCGTATAATAGCTTCCCGCCTCGGCAGGCATCTGTCCTCGGTTGGACCCGATCTGGCTGATTGCCAGTACGGCTTCCGTGAGGAACGTTCTACGCTTGACGCGACCAAGCGTGTCAAGTCCCTCGCGGAGGCGGTAGTCTCCTGGGGCGGGGTGCGTGTGGCGGTGTCGCTGGACATCGTCAACGCTTTTAACACCCTACCCTTTTTTTTGGGGGGGGGCCGAAACCATCGCCGAGTTGGGGTTCCTCGGCCCAGGAGCGGAGCAATCGCCTCTCGGCATCTCTTCCGCCCCGGGTATAGATGGCCGGCGGGGACACAGGTTAGGTACGGCTAGGCCCCTCTACTTTTCACAACCCGGCTTGGGACGGGCTACGGCAGTAGCCCCCTGGTTGGTACGCCCCTCCCTGTGGGAACGCAGGGTAGCCGCCTTCCAGGGGGTGTTAGGTTGGTTAAGTATTAACCTATCTTTTTCAAAGGTCCACCTATTACATCCACCTATGACCACACACAAAGATATCACCAAATAACATCCATCTAAGACCTATTCACCCTCACTTCATCCATACTACCACAAAAACGTCCTAATAAATAAATAAATAAACTCTTCAATTAAAAGCTACCTAGTCACATAAGCGTAAAATTTGAGCGTCCTAGACTAGAAACCGATATTCCTTCCTGCTATTTCCAACACACCCTGTATAGGGGGGTCTGCTGTCATAATAAATTCTAATTAAAACAACTAAGTTGAAATATTCTTTATGTATATGTCATATTAACTTAAAATCCTAAATTTCTGAGTTATCCCATAAATCAGAACAAGAACGAGGTGAGCGACCGCAGGGGAGAAAGAAAGGAGGGAGTAAGGAGAAGGAAAGAAAAGGGGCATAAAGGAAAAAACATCAAGGAATAATAAATAATAAACAACAACTAACTAACTAACAAACTAAATAAATATTTAACAAACATGTATAACTACACAACAAGGAACTAGCACAGCGAATAAATAGGACGGAACATACACAGCACATAGATATGGAACTGGCACATAGCATCTATATAAACTCAAAAAGAAACTAAATTAACTAGACTTAACGAAAAAGAAAGTAACTAAAAACTCCCCGACAGCTGCTCAACCCTTCCAAAAAAAGAAGAAAAAACCTAGATACCTTTGTCCCGGTCATCCTTCTCCTTCCTTTCCAATATATCTCTGATAAGAGCGCAGACAATATTCCAATTTTCCTGACCCCTGTGTAAAA
The DNA here is from genome assembly GCA_945859595.2 of Megachile willughbiella. Classification (NCBI taxonomy): domain Eukaryota; kingdom Metazoa; phylum Arthropoda; class Insecta; order Hymenoptera; family Megachilidae; genus Megachile; species Megachile willughbiella. Next base: position 11,798,914 of record OX243808.1, on the reverse strand, counting down.
AGATGCCTAGTTTTTCCGCGTAATCAAGATCCCCACCCCCAAACCGGAAGCCATATCTTTCCCGAAGGGATCCCCAATGTTCACGCTGGAAGATTGTGTGCCCCACATCGTCCAGCCTGTGACCGCAGTAGCCACAGGCCGCAGTCCTCCTTCTGCCGATTTTCATCAGAAAGGCGTTGAAAACCCCGTGTCCGGACAAGGCCTGCGTTAAAAAATAACCGATTTCCCCAAATTTTCTATTTTTCCATTGTCAACGTCAGGAATAATTCTCCTAGTCCATGCACTGCTGCCTTCTTTTCCATCCCATCTCCTCTGCCATTCTGTCATCATATCTCTCTCCTCTTGTTTTTTAATAATCCTTTTTTGTTTACTCTCAATCTTCCCATCTCTCTCTATTAGATCTCTACACTTATAAAAATATGCCGCCCTTCCCCTAGCTACCAGGTCTAGAGGGGGCAGGCCCGCGATGACCCCCGCGCTATCCCCGGAGGTAGACCTGTACGCGCAGGCTACCATCTGCGCGCACCTTCTATACACTCTCTCAATTAATTTTTTATTTTTATTTTTTCTCAGGGCATCAACCCACACCGGTGCAGCATATAAGGTGATGGAAGTCACCACCGAGACCAAGAGGGCCCTTTTTTGGACCCTCGGACTACCCAGGTTCGGTAATAATCTGGCCAGCTTACTGAAGGCCTCCTCTGCTTTCTTTTCAACGAGCTCCAGGTGTTTTCCGAAGTTCACTGCCGGATCAATCATGATTCCCAGGTATTTGATAATTCACTAGGGGCTATCTTCCTTCCCTTTACCAATACATGGCTCTGTAGGGACTCTCTGTTATTAGCAGAGATCCTGAAATTCATGACCTCTGTTTTCGTAGAGGAAATTTGGAGGCCGAGCCTCTCAATCGCCTGTATAACCTTCGTAAGTACTTCGTTTATCTTACGTATAATACCTTTAATCCTCTTTCCAGCGCAGATCACCAGAGTGTCATCAGCATAACAAATGATCCGAAGCCCAGTCGCAGAGGAGGCCCTCAGCACCGAGTCAAAGGCCAGAACCCATATTAATAGTCCGAGAATCGAGCCCTGAGGGACTCCTCTATCTATGACGAAGGGGTAATCACCCCCTTCTAGGGTGATGACTCCCTTCCTATCCGAGAGATATGATGCAATGAGGACCTGAAGGTAAGCCGGGATCCCTATCCTTCTAATAACTTTAAGAATAGCCACCCATTCAATGGAATTAAAGGCATTTTTAATGTCCAGAGCTACTGCAATTAGTTTCTTTTTGTTTTTTTTGCCTTCATGCACAAAGTTTTTCAGATCCAACAATGCATGGAGAGTAGATTTCCCTTTCCTAAATCCATATTGTCTGTCATATAGGGCGTAGTTATTTACAATCCACTACTCAATCCTCTCACATAAAATCATCTCATATAACTTCCCAAACTCACTGACCAGACAAATCGGTCGGTACTTCCTTTCCCTTTCATTGGCTTCCTTCGGTATCAAAACTATCCTAGACTCTTTCCATCCCTTGGGAAAACTGAGATCCTGGGTAAGACGGGACAGGAGTCCCGCCACCTCCTCACTCTTCCTCAAGGCCACAAGCTTTACTAGGGAGCCCGGGACCATGTCCGGACCCGGCGCCCTCCCAACCTTGATCCATTTCGCAGCCCTAATGACTTCCCCTCATTAATCCTTAACCCATCTCCTGCCTCTGCCCTCACGTCTTCCACTGTAAACTCGGGTATCCCTCCTGCCATCTTCCCCCTCGGGAAAGGCTCCCCAATAATCCTTACCCCTTCCTCCCTATCAAGGGGGGGGGGGGGGGTTGACCTTCCTAATTTTCCTAAAAACAATCCTGTAGGCCATTCCCCATACGTCAAAATGAAGTTCCTTTATTAATTTCTCCCAACACTTTTTCTTCTTATCCTTTATGGGATGAGGTGTCACGCATGGGTAAAGAGAAAAGTACTCGATTTACGTCTGCTGCAATACCGGACTTTATTTTACACAGAGTCGGTCTTCGACCGATCTCCTTGGCACGCAGCGAGTAACTAAACTTTCATACCAAAAGCTCTCACCCCCACGTACCCAAACGCATTCAAACTCAGAATCATTCTATCTTCTTCCAAACCGAATCGCTTTCACATTAAACTAATCATTCAACGATACACGCGTATTTCTCAGGCACTCCTCGAACTCGGACACCCAACGCGACACGCGAACCGGTCATCCAAACATCCTCTCGTAAACACCACTCAGCATTCACTCGGACTCGCTCAGGCAAACAACTCATTTACCCATTTCATTCACACCAATAATCTTAAACCTAGACTAAATAATTATGAATATGGCAGGGACGTGGCGGCCGCTTATCGACGCCACAGCTTAATCATTGTCGCGGATCAGTGTTAAATTTGAGTTAGTTTCACGCGCAGCGCGGACGAGACGAAACGGCGGACGAACGGAATAGAAAAGAGAGGCACAAGAAACAAATTACAAAGTTTATTTGCACACAAGCATAGCAACGATACAAGCAAAGAAACAGAACCACGAGCACGCACAAGATACAAGAAAAGCAGTGAGACTAATAAAGACAGAAAATTAAAGGCGCAAGAAAAAAGCAAAGTTCAAATAATTGCGAAGCACACTTATACTGTACACAGCGAACGCACTGGAGAGACTCAGCTGATTCTAACGGTCGCGCAACGACCTTTATATTATTACCTCGCCGAAGATTCCCGAACATACTCGATACAGAAATTTCCAAAATCCAAAACACCGCTCTAGAGCGTTCGATGTCGAGAACGTTCGGCGGGGTTCCTCATCTTTGCGGTGAGGCGAGGGGCGAGGCGGCAGGAAGACGCAACCGATGGCTCGGCGAGCACGGCATCGGTGATGTGCAGGCGCGACGTGTTAGCGTACTCGCGTCATGGAGCGAACAGCGCAGTTTTCTAACAATCACTTTCCTCAAAACCTGTTTATGCCTACCATACTTCCCTAACGCTCGCTCATACTCCTCCTTCCGTCTTTCCCTATTTTTCTTCAATCTATTAACCCTTCTTGCACACTTATTACAACTAATCCAGGCGTCTTTTACCTCTGAATCCCACCACTACGCGTGTTTTTTGCCCTTTGTACCTTTCCCCTTCTTCCTCAGGTGTTTATCACAAATCCTCCCCAAGGTTCCACATATTCTTTCCTCCAACTCATCTATCCCCACCTCTTCTATATCCAAACCTAAAATTTCCATGCACGCACTTTCGAAATCCCTAATAATTACTTCTTTCTTTTTTTCCAGGTCGCCAAGGACCCAGCCCGGGTGCACCAACGGAGTATCCTTTTTCGTGCCCATAACCGCTTTCTCTTCAGAATATACTTAACGTATCTGTGATCACTAAGGCTGTCTTTAGTGTCCACTTCCCAATCCACCACACGATCTACAAGGTGGAGATGAAGATGACATCCACGCAGGAGGCCCCGGTACCCCCCACGAAGGTATGTATTTTTCCGGAATTAGCACATATAAAATCTTCCTCGATCAGTCACCTTTCTATAATCCTTCCCCTTTTATCAGTTGAATGGGCATTCAGGTCGCCTGCTAAAATTATCCTCTTATCATAATTCTTTTTAATTACCCTAATTTCTCCCTCCAAGCCTTCCCAATAGCGAATAAAATCCGCGTAAGTCCTATTTGGGGAAAAATAAGCTGATAATAAAACCACATCCCCATATCCAGCAACAACATATCCCTCCCCTTCCTTAAGACCTTTTAACTCCCTTTGTAAGTATAGCCCCATAATGACTGCCGATCTATCCTTATTCCAAAATACCACGTTTTCCCCCACAGAGCTCGGGGGTTCGCTAATCAATGCCACCGAACTCCCCTCCTCTCGCATCCTCTTGAGGAGTAGGTCCAGGGCCAGGGACGACCTGTTCAAATTAATCTGGATTATTCTAGTATCCATTTCTTATATATCTTAAATACCCCCCCCCCCCCCCCCTCCCCCCACGATCCATCATCCCCTTCCTTACTACTCTCCAAGATCCTACCATCTATTGCCTGCAGGGCCCTCCTCACCCTATTCATCTCTAGGTCCACCACCGTGTGGTGGGCTAGAAATCCCGCCTCCTCCTCAACTCCCTGCCCTTTTCAACCCTATCCACCCCTCTTCTCCCTTCCTTATTTGTCCCCTCTCTAACTTGTTTCCTTGTACACTCCTCCGTGGAGTGCCCAAGACCTCCGCACCTCCAACACCTGATTAATAATTTAGTGTATCTGCTAATTGTACAATTAGCCCAACCAACCCTGATCACTCTCCTTTCCAGCAGAGCCTCCGCCAACCTTATGGGGAGTTTAATAAGGGCTGTCTGATGCTCCTCCTGTTCTCTAAACAACCTTACGACTTCAACCAGTTCTAACGTTTCCTTCTCGGGTGGTTCCATTCCCAAATTTTGGTAAATCACCCTCCTCAATTCCTCTTTCTCCACTAGGGGGTCAATTCTTCTAATTCTCAGACATTCCCTAGGCTCCAACTTTCTCACGATTCCTCTTTCCCCTATCGTATCTGCTACATGCTGGAACCAATCATCCACCCCTTCATTACCCTCCATTTCCACCAATATACCTCCGCTTCTAGCCATCCTAATGGTCCTAATTTGTAATCCCTTTGGAGAGTCCACCATTTTCTTAAAGTTATTGATGTCCTTGAGGCCCTCACTCACCTTACATCTGACTAAAATGGCTTGGCCTCTGTGCTTCCGAATACCCTCTTCCTTTCCCTCCTGTCCTCGTCTAGTACCTCCCTCCGTTCCCCTTGTGCGCTCAACACCACCCCCACTCACGTTTCCCTCCTGTCTTCTTACCTCCCCTATCTGCCTAGTCCCCCGCTTCCTATCTACCTCCTTTTCCTTTCCGCTACTCTCCCTTGCTACACCTTTCTTCCTCTAATCCTTTCGTACCACCTCACTCCACGTGGGTGTGGAGTGGTGCTCAATCCTTTCCTCAGTTTGGACCGCAACGGAACAAACTCTCCTCCCCCTAAATTCCCAGATCCTTCCTTCTTCTCCGACCTCCCGGTTCCTCGCCACTTCCTTGCTTCCATACAATTTCAGATCATCTGTTCCCCTTTTTCCTTGCTTCCTTATATCTTCTCCTTTGTCCCCGAGGAATTGCCACATCCTCTGGATCTCCCTCGATACTGGACTTAGGGCTTCATCCCCACTTTCGCTCTTATCCTCCCTGCTCCTATCTTCCCCTACCTTCCCTTCTACATATCCCTGCCCCTTACAATCCCCCCTGCTTTAACTTACAGGACCACGACTAGTGCGTACGTGACCCGCACTTGAAGCAGCGCCTGTTGTCCTGATATTCCTTGATCAAGCAATTGGTCGAGCTTAACGCTCGCAGCCTTCCTGTAAAAAATTACTCTGAAATCTTCAATATCGTAAGTATTAGTAAGTATGTTCTTCATGTCCTTTTCCTCCAAGTCAAAATCAATCCCAGTGGGAATTATCTTTTTCCTTTTACCTATGACAGCCTCATATGTCATGTTAGCTGCCTCGAACTTGGTGCGGTCTATGGTCCTATACGGCGCTGCCGTATGGGCTGCCGCCCTGATGGCCCGCCGGTGCAGAGGTGTAATTTTGCTGCACCGGCTTCAGAGGAGGATGGCCATCAGGGTCATAAGGGGATACCGCACCATCTCCTACGCGGCGGCGATGGCTCTGGCGGGTTTGATACCGTTTGAGGTGCTGGCGGCGGCGGACGCGTTGGTCTACACGCGCGTCCATGCCGTCTGCCAGCTCAATGGTGTCCAGCCAGAGCCCAGAGCAATCGAGGGCTTCAAGCGCCAGGCCCGACAACTGGCGGAAAAATGTTGGCTTCGCGAACTGCGTAGCTACGCCGATAAGCCGGTTGTTGGGGCTCTCCTGCCGCTACTAACACAGTGGCGGAAGAGAGGCCATGGTAGGCTCACCTGCCCTATGACGCAGATGTTCACCGGGCACGGCTGCTTCGGTGAGTATCTGCGTCGGATAGGGAAGGAGCCGACGGCGGCATGCCACTACTGCGGGGAAGAAGTGGACACGGCGCAGCACACGCTGGAGGTGTGCCCCGCCTTTTCAGCCCTGCGCCGTGTCCTATGCCGAGAAATCGGCTATGACCTCTCGCTGCCAGCAGTATTTGGGGCAATGCTGGCAAGCGAGAGGAGTTGGAAGGCGGTGGCCTCCTTCTGCGAGCAGGTTATGCTCCAGAAGGAGGCCGCGGAGCGGGTCCGCCGCATGGCGACTCGCACCGCTGCGAGAAGGGGTGGCGCCGGGGCTGGAAGTTCCCGGTCGTCCACCCCCAGACGAAGGGGTGAGGGTGTTCGGTGGCCTTAGGCGGCCGATCGTCCGGGTTACTTAACGGTAGTTAAGCGGCGCGGTAGTCGCCCTGCCTACTGTCTTGGCGTAACGGAATAATTGAATGGCGCAACGCGTTAACGTTGAGTACCACTGGCAGGGGCGCGTGTTTTGCCGAACTATTTTTTTTATAAAAAGAAAACGAATGAGATTTTGTAACTTCGCTTGATGGTTTCTTCAGCAGAAATGTCTGCTCTATCGCGTACGATGGTTAGATTTTCGCCTAGACCCATAGTTTTTTAAATAAATTGAAAAATATCTGCAAAAATCGGTGCGTTTTTGGTGTTTTTCTTACTTTGACCATTATTTAAACATATTTAAATGTTTACAATGTAATAACAATTTACATCATTCTATTCGGGAAAGTTCACAGATTTTTCTCGTGTAAAAAGCCACTGAATAGCTGCTATGGTAAAAGCAGAAAAAATTTCCAAAGTTGAAAATTTGCAATTTTTTGTAACATTAATTTTCTCAAAAACTGTACGTCCTAGAGAAAAACAGATTTCAGATTCGTATTCAACTCGCAAAAATCTATAAGAATTTCATAGTGGCGGTTACGAAGTAAAAAAGAAGTCAAAATTTGTTGTACAGTGTTATTAGTGTCTGGACTTGTATATTCGAGAAAAACCGTGACACTGTAAATTTAAACGTGCAGCATAGAAAACAGGACTTTGTAACGAATAATTTATTGCAGTTTGGCGAAAACAACGTTAAAAACTAAATCGGTTTAGTGGGGCCATAAATCTAGCCATCTGCAACCAGTCAACAGGAGCCATGGGGTACTTGACTCAGGGCTAAGAGTTTTGGGACTTTGCAGACGCGTCACTCGTACTACCTGAGCGTGACCAATACTTTGGAGACGTGAATTTTGTCATACTAATGACAGAATAGACGACCGCCTTCTTGCAGATCAACAACGTAAAAGCGAGCCAATCAGGGAAGTCACTCCCATCGACAGTTCATAAGCTGAAGTTTTAAAACGAGTGTTTTTTCAGATAAAATATTAGATTTGTTAAACAAGTCGTATGGACTTACGACATAGAATTTCTCCAGGCATACTCCTGTAATATTTAAACTTGTTCGAACGAACTCTCGTACAATAATTAGAACTATCACACTGTCACGTTGTCTTGGACTTCCCGTTTCAGCGCGGTACGGGTGAAATCCGTTGACCGTGAAAAGTCGAAGGAATCGTTTTCGAGGAAATTCGGGAGTTCCGGGATGACGCGACATGGCGCACGAAAAATTCGCTTATCGCAACCGCGTTGAGCCTGGCCGGAAGGTTCAGAATGGAATAATTGTCTCGCGAGAGATTGAAAGCTGATGCGATTTGGTCGCGAGCAGTCTAACGGCATCGATACCTCCTTTCCCTGCCCTCCCAGGCGACGAGCTACTCGGTCCACCCGTGAGACCTAGGAGCTGCGAAGGGAAAAAGGCATCAGCCGTGCCGATAGTGTTGTCGACTCTTTATTTTACCACTTCGTCATACAAAATATGAAGACAAATGTCCCAAACACACGTATATCCATTATGTATTTCATTTCACAATTGTCACTTTTAAATTACAAGTATTTTACACAGTGCACTTGTATCATATATTCAAATTTCCCGGTGCACAATTAGAAGTACTAAATAATTATTAAATAAATCAGAACACACAAAATTAATTAATAATAAGTTAAGTTGAATTATTAATAATCGAATTAATATATTACTTTATCCACCTAAATTAATAATAAATTGTAAAGCACTATATGAAATATTTTGAAGCACCACGTGCGCAATAATTAGAGAAGGACAGAAAATAGAATTTTCAGTTAAAACATTATTACATTATCATTTTTATGTTAAAATCATTAACTATTAATCAGAATATATTATTGGCGATGTAATAAAAATATTGGCTTCATTAATTAATATTTAAATAAATAATTGGAAATTATATGTACAAATTATATGCATTTAGCATAGGGGTAGTTTTTCATGAGCCTTGAAAAGTGAAAGGCAAATGGCGGATTTTCGGTGTATAAAAGAACGAGCGAAACCCGCGTAGGGTACAGAACAGTTTTCGAAGTAGTGCAAGTCGGATCTCCGGAGAAAAATAACCCAGAATAGTTTTCGCTGGTAAAAACCCAAAAGATTCTTAGTTCTTGATTGGACAGCGTATACACGCCATTTGGATGCTTGATCGCTGGGTCGTTTAGTAGCTAGCGAACAGGAGGCTCTCCATTTACGCGGTCTTGTCTCTGAAACTCCTTTAGAAGAGTGCTATGCTTAGATACAAGAAAGGCTAAGACATCAAAACAAGAGCACTGTAGCTACTCATATAATATTATTATTTTTGTCGAATTACTAACGCGCCATCAGATTCTCGGAGTTCACTCTAGGTAATTTCGAAGCCAGCGAATAGCAGGCTCCTCGTTTGCGCGGCTTGGTCTCTGAAGCCCCTGTGTTTGGGTGGTAGTTCAATAATTACAATTAATAATTGCAGTCACTTTTAATTTGCTACCCTGTTGGACGTATATTGTTCATTTGATTCTGGTATCGTTGGTTCGTTTAGTAGCTAGCGAACAGCAGGTTCCCCAATTAAGTGACCTGGTTTTGGGTGTCAATGTATGCTCTAACTCAGGGGTTGGCAACCTGCGGCTCAGTAGAATCATACTTGTAGCTCTTGAGTAGTTTAATAGTACATATTGAAAAATTAACTGCAATATTGCAAATGCCAAACAAATATAATAATCCTACGCACACATCAAAATGCGCGGCAGATCGCATGCATGTAAACCTAGCTTTAGCTAACCTTGCTCTCCACACTCACCGACGTCACACTCAAAACCAAAGCAAATAAAATCAGAAACGTTACCAGGACACTGGGAGAACAGATGTGAGTTTTCGAATTCAGCGTCTTGTAGTGTGAGCCTTACGAACTTTCTGAAAAATCCCATCGTGCAATGCGAGGAATTTCAACAAAATATTTGTTTACTGCCACTTCCACTTTGTTGCATGTGCGTACTGTGAAAAATCTTGGGCCTTATTATTGAATTCGTTCGAATCGAATCGAAAAGAGCTTAAAAAAGCGCCTTTTAAGTTGAAATTTCTTAATAAAATTCCTTAATTTGTAACACATTAATTTCAGTTACCTTTAACTTCTATTAGTTTCCTTGTTCCAAGTGGTTCAAATTTGTTATAAAAAAAGTGTTTGCGTTTTTTTTAATACGTCGATTTATGTACATGTGTAAAGTAACGCTCTCTTAAGTCGTTTTCTTTAATGTAAATTTGACACGTTACACATGTGTAACATCCCTGAAGAATTTTTCGTTTTAAAAGCTACTTTTATTTCGTTCTCTAGAGGTATATCTAATTTCTATTATCGACCGTAATTTTCATTTACCGACCGCGACATTAGACATGTCAATTACCATAGAAATTTAGTTTTGACTGTCGGTAACATATATATATATATATACTTTGATTTATGAATATTATATAGATATTTAATTTAGCAAATATATGAGCGAATTAATTAATTGTTAAGTTATATTATCAAACGTCAGATTCATTTATTATTTTACTTATTTAAACAAATAGTATATTATATAGATTTTGTATGGAATATTACACGCGCTGCGACTCTAGCTCAGGAAAATAGAAAGAGTACGCTATATATTTAGAAAAGGATAGAATATTTATTTTCGTTAATAATGTTAAATAAGATGTTATTAATTATTATTTGTTGAATCAAAATATAGGAAAGCTAATTTAATTATATGTTAAATCGAGTCAGTAATAATTAAAATCAAATTTTAGTTTATTTGAATAAATAATATATATATTGTAAATGTTTCATACGAAATATTCCGAAATGCCTACGTGCCTACGTGACACGATGCTAGCCAGGATTTCTTGGAATTTAGCGCGCAATCTCTAAAGAGAGAGACAGAGTATATAATTTCAATTAACAATATTATTTATCATTAGAATTATTAATTCGTTAAATTCATTAATATACATAGTTAGCCAATGTTATGTTAAGTATAATTATCGATACTAGAAGTCAGATATTGTTTTGTTAATCCAGATAAATAATAATTTGTAATATTAATCTACGGAATATTCCGAAGCTTCGTATGCTTCAACATATAGTTCAGATCCTTATAGAAATACGTGCGAAAAAGACAGCGAATATGTTTCTCGCTTAATACGCTATTAAATTATTATTTTCACTTTTAAAACATTAACTACGATTTAGAAAACATGATTGACAATGTTAGAAATTCATTTACTTCATTAATTAATGTTTAATTAGGAAATATATATAAAATTGTATGTAAAATTATACGCAAAATTGTACACGTCGAACATAGGGGTAGTTTTCCAGAGCCTTGAAAAGTGAAAGGACTTCGAGTATAAAAGGCCGAACGAAACCCGCCTAGGGTGTAGAACAGTTTTCAAAGTCGAGCTAACTACACGTCGATAGATAAGTATATCCGGAACAGTTTTCGCTGGTCAGAGCCGAAAAGATTCTTAATTCTTGATTGGAAGTGCGGGTATACGCCATTTGGATACCTGATCGCTGGGTCGTTCTAGTAGCCAGTGAACAACAGGCTCCCCGTTCAAGCGGTCTTGTATCTGAAACTCCGTCAGGAGAGAGCTATACTCAGCGCCAAGAAAGGTTGAGACATCAGAACGAGAGCTCTCAGCTACTCATATACATATTGTAATTTTTGTCGAATTACTAAACGCGCCGTCAGATTCTCGGAGTTAGCTCTGGGTGGTTCCGCAGCCAGCGAATAGCAGGCTCCCCATTGAGCAGCTTGGTGTCTGAAACCCGTGTCTTTTGGGTGGCAGTCGAGTAATTACGATTTTATAATTAGAGTCATTTTAATTTGCTACCCTGTCGGACGTATGCTGTTCATTTGATTCTGGGTCGTTGGGTCGTGCTAGTAGCCAGTGAACAACAGGCTCCCCAATTAAGCGATCTGGTTTTGGGTGTCAATGTGCGCTCTGGCTAAAAGGGTCATGGACAATTAGTTGTCGAGCCAAAAATAAAAAAAAGTGAGTAACTGTTCCGACGAATAATATATTTTTCACATAAAATTTAGAGTCTTGAATCGAGTCAATCTTAGGATTTGAATCAATAAAAGAATCTTGTTCTGTCACTATCGAATCTTGCGTAGCGAATTTCACGTAGTCGACTACATCGTGTTAGAAATCGATTTAAAGTATTAATCTCGTAAATATTGTAAAAGCGAATCGATTCGAGCTTGATAGAGAATCACACTTAGGTAGGATTCCGCATAACGCTAGACTTTTAAAGTATCGAAATTGTTAATTCTGTAAAAGCGTAATTAGCTTCGAAAAAGAATCAGACTTAGGTAGGATTCATCGTAGAGCTAGAAACGTATTAATTTTGTTAGACTTTGTAACTGCGTTAATTTTGAAATAGTGCAAGTCATAAATACTTAGAATTTCGGGTCTTATTAATATTGTAAAAGCGTAGTTGAGTTAGCCTTGACAGTAAATCAAAACATAGGACTTCGAGTTCATTATCTACAAATTGCGTTTCTATTAAAGACTTCTTATATTCGCAAATCGCGTATTATTTAATTTATAGAATTCTGTTCTTTATACGACAATATTTCTTTAGTTCTTTGATCTAGTCGTTCATTATATTAGTTTATATTACATATACTTTTCTTATTTTGTTATAATTGTTATTTGTTAATCATTCTCATCATTATTTTATTGAATAAACCTGCTTATTGAAAGGTATTGACCTGTGGATTTCACTCCTTAACCGCACACCACACGAATCCCACATTCTTTGGATTTAGTTATTGTAGATTCGAGTCGTTCAGTAGGTAAATACCGCTCTTTGCCTCACGAGCGCTGTAAGATTTCTGTGCATAGCTACAGAATCGTTACACATGCTCCACGCGCCACTCTATCATGACCCGCTAGATGTCAGATCAATAAAATAATCGATATACGATTAGAACCGAGAAGAAGGAGCACATGTGCAAGATAAGATTAGAAAGATAGATCAATAGTATAATTACAGACTTATATAGACTGAAATTAGAAGAGGAACAGTGAATTGACTTGTAATTGTCATTTCTCTGTTTTTCAGGTGAGCTTACTGTAAATAATTGTAAATAGCAATGTGTGTAGCAAATAAAAAAAATTAACCTCTGTTGTTCAGTGAAACAAATTCGAGTCCTTATACACCACCCCTCTACACATAAGATAATAAATATTATATATGTTCTGTTACTACGCAAAATAGAATGTTTTGATTTCACAATAAATACATGTATCAAAGCAGATAACGGTTATATTATTTTTTCTAATACATATTACCTATGCATGACCTTATATTTGGCTCTTTAAAAAAATAATTTATCACATTGAGAAAAAAATGCCTCTTATCTCCAGAGAGGTTGCTAACCCTGCTCTAAATAAAAGGGCTATGAACATACACAGTGTCTGAAAAGTAACGGAACTTTTTAAATAAAAAAAAAAGTAGTAGTTATTTCGCCAAAATTAATTTTTTTTTATTCAAAATACATCCCTTCCGCATCAATACATCGCTGGGCACGCTCAGGCAATGTTAACAGAGATTTTTTTATGTCGTTTTGTGGAATCGCTTCAATCACCCTTGTCACAGCTGCTTGGACTAGTGTAACAGTGTCATAAAACGTTCCCTTCATGGCTAATTTCAATTTTGGAAAAAGGAAGTAATCGCATGGAGATAAGTCAGGCGAATATGGAGGATGTTGGAGCACACAGACTTGTTTTTTCGCCAAAAATTCACGAACTGCGACAGTTCTGTGACACAGTGCATTATCATGCAACAGAAACCAACTTCCCGGCGCTCGATATTCGTGCCTCACACGAACAATTCTTTTCCACAAACATTCCATAACACCCAGATAATATTCGCCATTAACATTTTGTCCCTGTGGAACGAATTCCCAAAGTATAATACCTTTAGAATCGTTTAGAATTTAGAAAAACCCAAAACCTGGCTTTGGGTCGTCTTCCAAAGTATCACGACCGTCCTGGAATCGCTTATACCACACGAACACACGTGTACAGGATAAACAAACGTTGCCATAAACATTTTTCATTAATTCAAATGTTTCTGTAAAAGTTTTACCGAGCTTTACCGAGCAGAATTTAATATTCGCTCTTTGCTCCATCGTGATTTTGTGACACGGTGACGAAGGGTTCTGTCGCTTTAAACACTGTAAGTTTACAATTCATTGCTTGATTCCAATAATGATTGGTTTGATTGACTCTAAAATGAAAATTCGTGTGAAAGAGCAGGGCGATGGTATGATCAATTTCGGGATGACCTGACTGTCTGTCATCGGAATTTCTCAAACATCACGGTAGGTACTTGTGATTTTACCTGACGAAAATATAAACATCTGGAGTGCAAATGGGATCGGACGATTGTACGCAGATTTCTAATAACCAACTTCTTTCCATGTTCTTGTAACTTTATTTAGAAACGTGGTGTTTTCAAACAAAGTCGTTCGTACACAAGAGTTACCAAACTTTCACGTACGATTGTATAATTTCAAAATCTCTTTTATCTCCCCCCTTATTTTCTTACTACTGCCTAACTACGTCCAAAGTAAATACGTCCGAAACAGTTTCCTTATAATTATAATTACTTTTTAATTCTGGACGATGTGGTAGAGCGTATCGTAGTTTATCCCAGAACAAAGGATCTCCCCACTTTATATACGTGTGCATGTTTAAGTACGCCTTAAGATCTGGGTCTAAGTCATCAGTTACATTGATTTCACCATACAGGATTAAAATCACTCTTGTTCTACCTTCACTGAGAGCTTGACAGTGTGCTGCTTTGAATTCCATCCGTCCCCAGACACTATTTATAAAATTAGTCGATAATACGACTATCGTCCGTCTTGAATTTTCGATAGAACGAGCAATTTGGGTTGGTATATATTCTCCAGCCAGCCAGTCACGAAAGTGCACGCACAGTTTGAAAGGTCTAGGACCATCTTCCAACTTTTTTATAAGCTCATTTACAACAAAATCTTCGTCACGATGCGAATAACTGATAAACGCATCATACAGCTTATCCTTATCTAATTCATCTTCTCTCACCAGCCATAAGCACAACTCGTGAGCATACAACCATACCTTGATCTCTCGCTGGTATCGATAATACAGCGCTATTACAGTACTAATGATTAATGCAGTAATAATAACAGTGAAACTTGAACCTACTATCAATATCATAACGTTGTTTGGACAAAGATCTTCCATTCTTATCTTTAGTATGGGAATTTTGATATCTTTACATTCAATCATTGATAAATTTAGAATCCGCTTAGGAGTTTGTGACTGGATGAACTCTACGAAATCCTTTGAGTCGCAATCGCATGTCCATGGGTTACTATGTAATGTAAGCGTTTTTAGCGTCGTGGAATTTCTTAAGTATTGTATAACTTCTGATTTCAATTTTGTAATGCTGTTATTATGCAGTTCCAAAGTCTGAAAACATTCATTATCAAACTGATTGATTCTGAACTTATAAGTATAAGTAGCATATTGTATAGTTAAAACTATTAATTCGTTAAATGATTCATAAAAATGTGTGAGATAGATCAGTGAAGCCCACGAAGAATGTGAAGCACGCGCGGAAACTTTCTGATACGAATAACTAGATTAAATGTATTTAGTCATCACGAATTATTGTGCTAATACTTAACTCGATTGTGTTAACTTTAAAATAATGTTCGCTATTTCGAATCTGTACTGTGGTGTTATATTAGCTTGTTATTTTCTCTTCTGTCTACTGAATGCTAAAATTATTTAAAGCATTTGTTTACCCTAATCACTTAAAAGTCGTGAATGTCTTTGTTAGCTTTTTTCTGGGAACGTACGTTAATATAATCGTGACGGATATTAATATAAATATGCTCATATGTAACAATTTCACCTACGTAATATCTAAAGTTCCAATTTCCATAGAAACAAATATTTCACATACCTCCACATTCAATGGCAATTCCTTCACAGACACATCGCTGATGTTGTTGTTCGCTAGACGTAATTTCGTTAAAAGCGGAATTTTGATCAATTGGTTTATTCCGCGACGATAATAAGGAATAGTACTGATATTCGTCGGTACCGTCGTTAAATTTTTGTAGGAGCAATCGATTAAGAACACTCTGTCGTTTGGTTTTATCCAACAAGAACACTCGGTTGGACATGGTTCTAATTTTGGACATTTAAAGGTTTTCCATTGTAATTTGCTCACAACTGTACCGTTTGTCCACTCTGGTCCATGACACGTCAAATTTTCTGGCATTATATGAAAAAATTGTTGAAAAGCAGGTCGCATTCTTCCGTCCAAGTAATAAAGAAACTCATATAAATTGCAGTCACATATTATAGGATTATTAGCGACTAATATTTCTATGTGTCCTTTTATTACTTCATAATTCCCCGTTTCCTCCTTTGTGTTGAGCTGAATGTGTTGGATTTTGTTATGTCGTAGATCCAATGTAATGTTACTTTGTACAAAGAACAGATGCTTAGTCTAAAAAAGAGTCATACAATACAGGAATTTGAAACAAATAAACATAATAAAATTGGATACACAAAGCAACGAATAAATAACATGGAAAATCAACCACAATATTTATTAAAACTTTATCTGCGACAGGCATTCGTTACTTCCCATTTTTCGATTAAGAACTGAATGTTCTAGTTATACAGGATATTTAAATCCATCATGAAAGAGAATTATCTCTAACTTGTTAACTGAATGATTGTTAATTGTATAATTGGAAATTTAATAAAAATTTTTAATTTGTAAATTGTGATTTTGTGTGGTTTTAATTTACGATATGTATACAATTATTAATTGAAACTCTTCTGATCGAGAACTAAAATTAAGTTTGTAATTTAATTGTACCTTAATAACAATAAAAATTCATTTCGAAATTGAATTTCGATCAAATAAAAAATTCTTTTAATTTCGATCAAAATTTCAGTAATTCTTAAAATTGATAAGATTAAAATTTAATTTAGAATTACAATACATTAGATTGAGAATAAAAATGTAATTTCTTAATTATAAACTTTGGTCACCAGTTAAACTGAACTAGATTATTGTAGTTCGCATTATCATTTCTGTTATTATATCTTGCCTTCCCTTTCTTAATCCTGATGCCGTGGTGTCATTAACATGATCATATTGTTGTCATTAAACCACTAGTATTATTAGTAATGGCGATAAATCAAATTTATATGCATAAGCATCATTTCATTTGTCAATTTTAGGCAAAGTAGATGAATATACGTGTTTCGAAACATCGTATCATATCATCATATGTATTCGAAATGTCAGATTATTAACATAATCTTTAATTAGAAATTAAAGTTCGGAGAAATTGCAGTCCTGAAAGGTATAATTAATGTTTGTTTCTACCTGATTTAAGTACGAAATAAGTTCCTTTGTTAGAGACCTTTATGTTTTCACGTTAATGAACTCCTAATCATTGGCTTGACAAGTTTACACGAAAAATTGCGTTTCAATTTTTATTTTCAACGGCATATAAATAACAATTTCCAGAAGATAGCTAATTAAGGGAAATTTACATATAAATTATATGTCAGTTGTTAATTTACGCTCAATTAAATTGCAAGCTTAATTAGTCACTTAAAACGATGATCTGCAATTAACACAGTATGTGTGTATTTAATAATCTGCAAAATATTACAGTTAAATTTTGTCATACTGGGAATATAGCATTTGATTAAAGAATGTAAAGATAATCAAAAGTGAATTGCGCTTAAACCTGATATTTATTATTGCTTAATTAGTGTTGTATGCCAACCTAAACTAATATAGATATCCTATCCAACTATTCAATATCTCCGATGACCTCATCCTTAACTCCGATTCATACTGTCAATATTCAGCCCTACATCATCCTCAACCTTGCCCTATGTGTCATTTTTGAACTCCGTCCTTACAAATTCCAACTCCCCCCACCACTCTTCCAAAACATACCTGCATTTTCCAAAACAATAGTCAGTCAGATTTTCTATCTTAAGAGCGAACTCTCGCACGTCTGCGCGACAAAATATCAATCAGTCTTACCGTACGCGTTAAATAAAGACTAGCCTAAAATTCCGCTTGGAATCAAAGATTATTTAGTACAATAACCCTGATCCCTACGGAATACAACATTAGATATACAGTTTAATTTAACTGTATGTAAACCAACTGGAAGAAATATTAAATAACAATTGTTTGATCTATTATTGTTAATTATTTATTATGAGCTAGTTCATTTATTATATTTGCATGATAAGATGTAAATACTGAGAAAGAATAATTAATCGCGTCGCTGAATATCGTTGGCGGTGTGACGATTTGTCTCAAGGACGACATTATTTCTTTTTTTTACGCTGAATCGGCTACATGAAATGTTCAGTATGTTCGTCGCTTGGGTAACTGCTGATCGTCAATTTTTTGCGAGCCTACGGCGATCGTGTTAGTCGATTCGATGCGACTTGGTGATTGACATCTCTGTACCACCTTCCTTATATTATATTAAACATTCCTTTTATTCTTTCACACGTGTACTGAATTATTTCTCCAAAGTCCACAACAAATACAATATTTCTTGGTTACTCATCTCTCTATAAAATCTACTGGACTAAATTTGTAATCCATTCAGGTGGAGTTAGTTATATAATTTGAATTTTCGTCTAGGTTGGTTGAAATCTACTCGTATAGTACTGGTATCAATGTCTTAGGCATGATTAAATGATATTTCGAAATTTAGAAAGTTACGAATTAAAAAATTTAGATTTAGTAATTAGGTATTCGAAAATTCAAAAGGTTGACAACTTTAGAAATTTTGGAGAATGAGAATTTGGGAGATTTAAAAATTTGTAACTACTAAAATGTCTTTATTTCATTTAAATTTAACGGTCTAAAACCTTTCTTCCACATGAGAAAGAACAAGCCATATTTTGGTTACAGCAATTATTCCAATGAATAAAACGCTAGCTGATTCCAGAAACATTGTGTTAATAATAAAATTAACATCGTTTATTTAATTTTAACGTTTGATAAGCACTATATCTTGCCGAATTATTTAAGTAAAGTAGTTATTCTTTCTTTTATAACTTACCGATATCTGAGGTATGTTGTTGTAACTGAGATTCAATACACGCAGATGTGGATTGAATGAAAACCAGTAGTAAGATATTTCCGAATTATTGTCCCGTGCTATAAGCATCTCCCCGAGAGGCTCTACGTCGTCAAGAGGTTCTTCGTCAAAATTGGGGGTTGGAACTATTTCTTGTCCCGGGGAACTTGTTACCGGCGATAACGTGCGAAGAATGGATGTTATATCTTCAAATACATGTAATTGATTTCGTTCCATATTTAAAACTCTCAATGCTTTTAAGTTTTGAAACAGGGTTCTGTAATTTCCACAGTAAGATAATTTTTTAGTAAGTAAAATCGAAATACTGAATTATTATAGAGAAAAGTTGTTTATTTTGTTTAAATATAAACAATTTTAAAAGTACAAGTCAAGAAGTGAAATTTTAACATAGCGGGTTTTGCAATTTTTACCCCTTCTTTGTGATAATGTGTTATGCGCGAGAACTCTTAACTCTACAACTATTTATTGAATGGGTCTATTTCTTAAATACACTTTCATTTGCTTGAGAAATGACTTTTGCAATGGTGAGAATTGCAAATAAATTCCTCTTCGAGGTCACAGTTTTAAAAACACGAAGTTATCATTGTAATGATCTTGAAGTATTCTTTACAAATTAACTAATAACCATTCTGGTATTTTTTTTTTTATTAACAACACGATAAAATGTTAAACACAACTGGTATGTTCCGTTTCATTGTAAATCTGTTAACGTTTATTGTTTGTGTTCCACCTTTGTCTCATCATGCTTCAGCGAACTTACACTTTCTCGTGGTTTTCATCACACAATGACATTTTATTACAAATAATCATAAAATGAACAAACCGGTAATAAAAATTATATTATTTTATAATAGCCGTCGTATGTTCAAAATGGGTTAGTAAAATTTATCTAAAACTATAAATAATGGTACAAAGGCTCGAATAAAGTTTCTCGTTTTCATACAATTTACTAAAATAATAAATATAGGGTAACGTTGTTGTAACTAGCATGCTGCTAGTACGGGACGTACTAGCTGGCTTTAAGCATTTATTAAAACATTCATCGCAAGAAAATTTTGGACTTTTAAAGGACCTCGTGATAAGGTTTACAATGTAAGATAATATTTATAATTTTCAACGTCGTAAAAGTCATTTTTCAACTCAATAAAAATGTATTATATAAAATTGTCTTCTCCGGATCAAAACGAGGAAAACGTAGCTTAGTACGACAAATAATCGCTGTGACACAGATTCAAAACTACAGCACTTTATTGCACAACGGTTTCAGATTGTAAAATTTAAAAGCTTGCACTTGTAAAACGTTTTCGAGACGAACAGAATAATGTTCTAAACCCGCTCTAATTTAATATAAACCACATTGTATTTCATTTTAAATGTAATCTGATACAAAATAGCGCACGAAAGAAAGTATCGATTTAGCGTAAAACAACTCATTTATATATTTCTATATATTTTTAATAAATTTGTTGTCTCTGAAAATTAAAATAAATTAGAAAATGATTTTGATATCGACACGTTAACTTAAATCATATACAGTGTGTTATGTGATAACTGGTGATACAATTGAATAGTAGCTAATTCTACATAAAAAATAAATCGAAAATGGCGATTAAAATTTGTTTAGTTGAGACCTTGTTTTCGAAAAATTCGCTTGCTACATGCCACCGAGTGTAACATCAAAATACTTCAATGTAAATCGCATTTATTAATGTTAGCGAGTACTCTCAAAATTTTGATTCTGACTTAGATAAATGGAATAATAACAGTATAATTATGCATGATTTTGCGCGGCTAATTACATTTCTACGTACGCTTTGTGAAGTAATGTTTCATAATTTTACTGTTTCAAATAAGAATAACAATTTTTTCGCATAACTGCTGAAAATTCGATATGTCATCTCTATACTACAGATGAACGTAACACGACTTCGCAAATAAAAATGTTGTAATGATTGCTATGGCGATTGTGTTGGCCACTGGATTTTATAATAACATTCTTATTAGAATATAAATGCTTGTGAAGGTTTGCAAATTATTTGTATCATCAGAAAGTCGTCCATACATATACTATATTTCAGATAATACACGAAACAATATAATCTGTATATATACATACATGTTCTTATAAATATTTAGCGCTTAATGCGGGGAATACAAATGAAGACTTCACAGACATTTAAAATAATGATAATAATTATTCAAGAGACTAAATATAATGTTCTAATTTGCAAGAAAATACTTATAACGAAAAATAGCAAAGAATTGAATTAAAGGCAGAGAATTCTTGAATTGAATTAAAGAATTAAAACTCAATCCAACATGAAACAAGAGCTCAAATAGGATACAAGATTTTCAAATTTCTCCAGGGATCGTATTTGAATTATGGCGCTGGAAAAGAGGGCGCGATATCAACTCCTGCCTCCTTCTTCTCCTAGTAAATGGAATTCGGGGAGTTGTGGGGTCCTAATTCAGGCGATGATCCTACCTTTCCGAATTCCGTGAAGTACGTTAAATAATTAATACATTGTCTTTATCACAGTGATTATTTATTAGTCTCTGATTTTACAATTATTAACTGAATTTAAAAGTACTGGAAATAGTGTACTACTTAATAGAAAGTTTTAACTCTGCTATGGCACGTCCGTACTTCAACACGTTTTCCGGAAATGGTGTCGTTGCATTCTCAAGGAAAATCCTCCTTCCGGAAGAACGTTAAAATTCAACGCGAGAAAAGAGCACCTTTCGGCGGGACGGTTGAGCGCAAGTGGGTTTCGCTACAGAATCAAGGGCGCCACAAATACTTAGAAAAGGACATTCCAATACTCATCAGCAATAAGTAATGATAATAGTAATAAGTAACGTAATGCTTTTCAACGTAATTGTAAGTGGCTGGTACAGTACGAGATTTGTGCACACAGATATATCACTATATTTTTTACAATTATTTATTAATCACTAAAAAAGAAATTCGCGGAAAACTTTCTTGTATGTTAAAAAAAACTTTCGTCTACGAGTTATCTGTATATAAAAGTTTCGTGGATGCTTTCTGTTTAATATATTTATATAAATTAATATATTTAATTTTTTTATTTTCATAAATTCCACAGATTCAGGGGAGATTTTTGATGTTATATCTCGAGTTTCATAACGATTAGTTAATATTTACTAGAGTTACTTCAATTTATGTTGTAACGAGACAGGCCGTGCCTCGTTACGAAAGGCCAACACGATCAGCCAGTCTCACCCCACCGCCCAGGTACACCCTCGCCCCGGGTCGAGAGTAGAGAAGTGTGTGTAGTTTTTTTGTATGTGAGCGTTTTTTTTTTGCATTCCCTCCCCCTCATACGGCACCCGCCACTCTGACAAGGAAGAGCCCACGTCCCCGGTCTCCAAGCCGCCCATTAGCCTTCTCGGGGCCGACCGGCAGTCAGCTGCAGCCGGGCCTGAGGTCGAGCCACCCCAGCCACCACCAGAAGCGGGCCCCAGGACCCGACCAACGACGATACACGAGATGGCCCATCCTCGACGCCGAAATCCTCGGGGTGGGGGAATACCGTGCACCAGGAGACAACTAGGGAAGTTAAGGGAGAAGTAAGCGAGCAGCCGCGGTAACAGGTCGCAAATAGTATCCCGATCCGATTTCGCGATTCTTTTTTTGGGTTTGACGTACATCAAATTCGTTTTTTTTTCTTTTTCGTCCTTTATTTTCTTTTCTTTTTTTATGTGTGAGTAGAAGTGCCTTCTGAGCCTGCTATCCTTCCACGGCCACAATTTGGGAGAACTCCATCTTGTGACGCCGGCATGTTCAGGTAGGACCTTGCCCCCTGGCGAATATTGGTTTTTTCCGTGTGTACGAGAGCGTGGGTGTATGTGTGAATGGTACCGCGCGACCGGTCACCGGACCCCGGCGACGAGGACCCTCGAGGCCAATCCTCTTCGGACGGTTTCTATACCGCACGTTCCCCCCACCCCTTCTAGCTGTAGTTATCGATTCTGTTTCTTTTCGTTGCATTTTAAATCTAGGGCCAGCGTCCCCGTTGTGTCCACGACCCCCAGAGAGGGCGTGCTCCCAAATCGCGTTCCGTCTTTTCATTGTTTCCGCTAAATTGTACCGCGGCACGCGCGCGTTTGCGTTTTACCGTTTACTTCTACATATAGTTGTACCGAAAAACCTTGCGCTGCGAATCCTTTCCGTGTTTGGGGCGTGCGAACCTTTTTCCCGATCGCACTCTGTCCCGGGAGGGGTTCTTTCTCTTTTTCTTTTGGAACGGCCGGTTTCGGCCTATATTACAGCCTCCATTTCCAAAATTACTCGTGGGTCATCTATTTCTTTTCGGACCTCCCCTGAGTCCCGCTCCGGTGCGAGCTACCGGAAAGGCGACACCCCGGACGAGGACGAAATCACTGGCGCCCGGAAAGAAAATCGTCCGTGTGTCGTGATCGTCGGTACGTGGAGAGCCACTTTCCCTGGTTGCCCTCTCCCACAGGGAACCTCTTCTCCGTTTCCCAGCGTTACATCACAATATATGTAGATTTTTGTTTAAGAAGGTCATTGAGTTTGGTCCAACAGAAATTTTCGCAACTAATTGTACAACATATTTCTCAAAATTCAGTACAGTATTTTATTTTCTAATGTCTTTAACCGACTGGAATTATAATTTGTCGTCTTTTCGGGTCTTAATTAATGAAAATAGGCGTTTCGCTTTCGTTTTTTAATACGAATATTCTTTTATGTTTAGTTAGGCGAGTCGAAAATCATATTCATATTCGTGATATTATGCTCCGGAACCGTTTATCTTTCACGATACACCAACGTTTTTTCGACAATTCCGTGAAACATCACAAGCAAAAGCTCACAAATACAGAACTTGCAATAATGCACATATGTTCTCTGTATGTAGATATTTACTTTTATTTAGGTTCTATGTAAAGCTATTTAAATTCTACACTAATGCTACAACAAACATATTTAGTTATAGATTGAACATAAACAAAATTTCCTCTCTAAATTCAAAGTATGTTGTTTAATATGTAGCGGCTTTACCGCTACATGTTGAGCTACGCGTTGGTCGTTAAGACCCAGGTCATCGGCAGTATTTAGGGCCGCTGACCATTAAAAAGGTCTGGGTTTTTCCCGCATAATTTTATGCCGGGAATTTCCAATTTTTCGGGAAATTCCCACTTTCCTTCGAGGTTTTGGCGCGTTTTTAGGCGTGCTATCTGTCCTTGTTTAAGAAGGGACTATTTAACCCAAGGAAAAGGCGGAAGGAAAAAGATTCGGCTCGAGACCTTTCGTGCTGAACGTTAGTCCTTGTAAATACGCGGTACCGACATTATAATAAAGAAATTCCCGACTAATAGTATTTCGGTGAACATCATTTTTATCCAAACGTCATCCGCCAAAGTTGTGATTCCTTGCGTTCCTTCTTCTGATTTAAAGCATAATACACTAATCACTCTATATAAGTAATTCTTTCGTGCCTGAAGTTTTGCGTATGCGTACAGGTCTTACATTGATTTTTGTGCTGCTGAACGTAGAAAAGGACGGAAAGAAAAATAACACGATCGCTGTTTGCGTATATCGTGAAGGTACTATATTTCGAGCGAAAGAGACTGAACGTAAACAAACAGTAATATATTGGTGGGACAATTATAATGCAAGAATAAAACTTTTTTGTTTTTGACTTTATTTTATGAAACTTTTACCAACATATTTGTAACATTTTCCTGATTAAAATGAAACCAAACACGATGTAAAACGGGATATATTTATTTGTAATTCCAAATGTTGCGTGTAATTCGATGACTACTCCAATAAGATATTGCAAGTAAATATAAGTCAAATTACGTCGTTTTTGGTCTCATTTTAATCAGGAAAATGTCGCGAATGCGATGGAGAAAGTTCTATACAAAATAGATGAAAAATAAAAAAGTTAGCAACGCGTTAGCATTGTAAACAGTTGAACAGACTTTTGATCTTTACCGACTGTCATGATCGTAGCCTCCCTTTCTTCTTCACTCGCTATCCTTCTCTGCGTTAAAAACTTTTATCGTTATTTAAACCAATAAATATAGTCAAAATTATATCGTGTTTGGTTTCATTTTAATCAGAAAAATGCGAGAAATCTATTGGTAAAAATTTGATAACGAAAAAATAAGAAATAAAAAAGTTTTATATTTGGATCTTCCCCGAAAAGGGGTCTTCCCCGCAGTGATGGAGATAATATTTTTGCTTATAACGTAAAGGACAGTTTCGCGTATAAAGAATGATTACTGTATAACGAATACGAAAATGATTTTCGACACACGTATTATCAGTTAAACATAGAAGAATGCTTTTGTAAAAAAAATAAACAAAACGCTAATATTCACTATCAAAAAACACGCCTACAAAAATGGCGGATAATTATGCATCTTTCCAATAGCTATAGTTATACCAGGAGTATACGTTACATCTTGTAGAATTTCTTCTTCCACACTCACATTAAATCGATGATAGTGATCTCCATATCGGCGAAGTGATTGAAACTGCTCTGCAGCAGTTCGTTATGCACTTATGTAGTTGAAGTATTACCGTTGTTACACCAACTGCAGGAATGAAGTCTACAATCTTTCGATTATTGTTGATATTGTATCGATACGCGATCAAAAACTAAGAATTTTAAACGACAACTGTAAAAGTAAAGTAACAATAATACGAGAATGATAGCACTATTGATATTTACGACTACGAGAATTATTTTAGAAGACGGTACAAACGGTCTAGATTGAAATTCGTTGAGTTGCTGCTTGGTCCCTGTGCGTATACCGCGTAGATTTTCAATACTGATGTTCTCGAAAATAAAGTCATAAATGAAAAAATTGTATTTTATTATGTAGAATTAGCTTCCATCCGGTTATATCACTAGTTACATGAAACCCTGTAGACCAGTTAATAATGACAGCAGTATAATTTTCATTTGGAGACTCCATTCAGATTCAAATAAGTCCAGTTATTTTGAAATGATTTATTTTGCAATAATTTTAAATATAAGCTTTACACAAATGATACAAAAGTTGGAATAAAAGGGAACTTTTAGTAATTTTGCTGTTGCAATTTTTATTCCGTCACAGGCCTGTTCTGAGTCTGACAATTGTCGATTCATTTCATTTTTAACGAAATTTATTTTTTTCTATGATGATTTACACGGTGTGTCACTCGTGGTTATATTAATCGTATTGTTTAAGGTGTATTCGACATCTTCCAATACATCATACCATTGCTTTCCCGGATAGTTCCCGGTCATTTTTGCAAGCATGGGACCCAATATTTGATTAATTTTTTTCTAGTTGCTCGGTTGCTTGCAAGGATGCCGTTAGACTAAACGGCCGTAAATACTTTTTTGCAAATGTGCATGTAAGTCTGTCGCGCCCGTCATGGATTACATCGGTGTTAATGTTTATCGAATCTAACGACCTGTCTTCCGTCGGATTTGCAAGATTCTTCAAGATTTTTGAAACTGCGTCGTCCTCGACTTCTCTTCGTATTAATGTAATTATAAACAATTCAAGGGCATCTCGACCAAGCATCATTGATGCGAACATTCTTTGATTTGGTACTACCAAAAGCGAAATACATCTTCGCAGATCGTTTAATAAGATCGATGTCTGTATGGTGCCTACAGCATTTAACGGCGATCTACTGATCCATATGAAACGGTTGCATGCACGTTTATGTCGCCTATAATGCAAGGAACAGACGATTATAAAACTCACTGGACTTGCGGTATCAAACAAAATGCGTAATTTTACTTCGAAATTGTCCATTATCTATTCAACATCCCAGTGAAATTTGCCTTTTTGTCCCAGGCGATCCTTCATGCAAGTGATTTGAGTTCTTCCTTTCTTGGGACAGACAAGCAGCAGGTGGCCCGTTTCTCGCAAGCTAAAACAGGAATCCTTCGCTGACGTTATTTCGTCTAATTCTGTTGAACACCTCAAGCAATGCTGGCACTATTTTGAAGTCAACACGTGCAAATTTGGATTTACAAGTTAATGTTTTGCATGTTGACCCATTTCCTATTTTCATCCTACCGACGAGCCACCAGGCTGTGCTGTCGGTCAGACCTCTCCATACGCTCAAACGATTCACTGATATCGATTTCCAAATGCTTCGTTTTGGATTTACACCAATTTAACGCCTTCCCCTTAAGTTTTGGCCCAATCAGTATTCTGGCTAGTTTTTCGTCCAACTTATACGTGAAAATTAACAGTTGGAATTGTTTTTTCCTGTATTGGGAAAGAATCTTCGACATCACTAAATTCCTTCAACAACTTACCGATCGGTAACCTAGCCATCATAGCGCATTCGGTCGATAGTTGCACATCAAAGGTTGATCATCATCGTTATCTATCGTGGTATTGCTCTCTGTGCTTGCCTTTCCGTCTTTTCTCGAATGTCTATTTCCTATGTTCGATCCGTGAAGTTTTTGTCCAGCCCCTGAATCAATTCAGGTTTATTCCCGTCGAAAGTGACATGGTGAAGCTGTTCTGCAGATTAGGTACTCAGAATTTATATCTGTGTTACGATGAGGAGTTTCGCACACGGCACCACGAATAGCGTTACTAATAACGCAGCACGACTCACGAGATACGTTTCACAAGAGCTTGTGAGGATTGTCGCACAAAAATTCGTATAAGAAATGTTACACAGAAATTTACAGAACAAATATCACGCAAGAAATTATAGAAGCAGCATCACATAGCATCTTATGGAAATGGCACTCAGAAACTTATGGAAAATGTCACTTAGAAACTTAACGCAAGTATTGCAAACATCACGAGGAGAATTACTCAGAACACGAACGCCAGCATCGTTTACGTAATTCCCTTGAATTTCTGAATTCTATGTTCTTCATCCCATTTCTGCTAATTGAACCCGAGTAAAACGGGCTCTAGTTTCTAATTTTCAAAATATTCAAACTTCTAAATATAAAAGTTTCTACGCCTTCGGACTCCCATATTTCAAGTATTCAAGTTTTCTAAGTTTCATATTTTCAGGTGCTTAAATTCCTAAAGGATATCGCACACACTTTATAGGAATGAAGTCCTAATGAAATTGTCTAAAATTATTATACGAGTCAGGTTTTTACTCTCTGAACAAAAATTTCAACAGGTACTACTCCAGATAATCAATAGCTTTTGAGTTACGGCATTTCAAATGTTTAAAGCCATCCGTTATCACCCAATGTGACAGTCGTTTCTCAATTTTCACGAGGTGGTATAACCGTTTCCGTCTTAATAAGTGTCATTTGATTTTAGAATCTTTCCTTACGCTTTTGATTTCCAAAATTCCGAAAATAGAAAAGGAAAAATTCAGTAATATTGGCAATGTTGGATAATGGTCTTTCTAATAAAGAAGTAATCGGAAGACCTAGTTAATTAAGAAATGCTAAAATTTATATTTGCTGGTAGACTTTTTATAACAACCTATGACCTGCATCAATAACTTCTTTTCGTGAAACAGTGACTAGAAAATCGTGAAAAAGTGACTGGACCAGGCTTGTATTAAATAAACCAATATTTAAAATAGAAACCATTTTGCGGCATGTTTAAACTTTGAGGAATCAAAAATCGTGAGCAAGATTAGAAAATTTTAAAACAAGAAAACATGAAATATCATATCACAATGTAGGGTTTCTAAATGAAGACTAAATTCGTAATTGTCAGGATTAAGTATATTTATACTATGTGAGATGTGATGTGAACGAGGAACAGCAACTAACTGCTTTTCCAGAACCATTTCCAAAAAGGAAAGCTCCTCAGTTGAGGATGTACGTGACCCAGGTCAAAGTCACGCTAATAAAGTTGTCAGCGGACCCACCTCTTAGGTCTTAATTGTAAGTATAACCGCGAACAAAGGGGCCAACCGTCTACAAGAAGTATACGAGCTTATATTCACGTTCACAAATTAATGTAATTACTGAACCATTTTGCATGTTTTATTCTGATCGAACGTACAGACACGTGTTTACAAAACGTATTAAAAGCTGTACGTATGCGTGCACAAATGTACACACGTAAAACGAAATGTACTAAATTTTAATTGTTTATTATGATGTTATAACAGTCGGTAAAAAGTTATATTGTCAGACGACCGAAGGAAATGTAAATTAAAAGTGACGTAACTCTAAAACTGTTGACCGCCTGGGCTGACACCTATTGAAACGTTATTTTTCGTGAGTCAAGGTCGACATCGCAATAAAAATTCAGCAAATTGTGATCTGCTGTAGACGGAAAAAGCGCAGTGGTGCTCCGCGCCAGAGTTGCATCGCGTTACTATAGGCGGGACATGGAACGGCCGCTCTGACGCAGAGCACTACTGTCCGTTTTCCGTTTCCCGCGCAGCTATTTTGCTTCTAGCATCGTAAAAAACACGACGTTGCAACTTTGTATAGGTGCTTTTTAAAGGTGAAAATCTTCTCTATCGCGTGGTATAGTCCGATTTTCCACTAGACCCTTACTTTTTAAGATAAATTGAAAAATATACCTAAAAATTGATGCAAAATCCGTGTCTCTCGGCGTTCAATGATTGTTTAAACATGTTTAAATATTCAGAATGCATAAAAGCCAGATATCGTTGTATTCAGGAAAGTCTATAGAATCTTATGATACAAACAGAATCTTAGTATCTTTTATAGTTACCTCACAAAATTGGTTCAAATTTAAAAAATGTCTTTTTTTTTTAAACTCAAATTTCTCAAAATCTGTACGTGCTAGAGAAAAACGGGTTGCAGATTCATAATCAGCGCGAGAAAAGCTATACGAATCACTGAATGAAAATAGAAACGACAATTGGCTGTTGGACAGTGTTATCTGCACACTATGTATGCACACTATATCACTCAAAAAAGTAGTTGAAAATAGTATTATTTAATGTGTGGATTCAAGGTGACCAATGTGTAAGTAGATTTTTTGTAGGCTAAGGCGTAAAGGTAAGATAAATATGACATACATTCTTTTAAACGGATTTGAATATTTCTTAATGCATTAATCGATGCAGTTTGTTATTCTCTATGAAACTGTTAAGTTATTTATATACAGATAGTAGGATTTATACATCAATTGTTCCGAAAGGCCCATCACAACCAAGTAACCTTCTGTTACAAATAACTTAATACAATTTTGTAGATAAAAACAAGCAACATCGATTACTGCATTCGAAACTATATAATTCCATTTAAAGTAAAAGTATGTTACCTACATGACTTCTCAGCACCTATTCATTAAAAGAATTATGTATTTATGCAAAGAATTATGCATGACGTTGCGACACCGCTGTAACCATACACGTTGTATCTAAATTATTTTTTAATACGAAATATAGTATATAAGCAATTTGTATTTATGAAAAACGGATTAGCCTATAACAACTTTCGGAAACGTTTTCCGAACAAACACTCAAATTATAGCAGACATGTAATAACAAACTTACCCGTTGATAGAAGCGATACGGTTCCCTGCCAAATTTAGATGTATCAATTTGTACGCTCGGAAGAAAATTTCATCTGGTAGCGTAGTCAATTTATTATAACTGAGGTCCAGTTCCAACAAATGACGTAATTTGTAAAAAACACTTTCATCGAGTGACAGCAAATCATTTTTCGCCAAACTGATATTTTCTAACGATCTAAGACTCCAAAATATATGTTTCGGCAACCTGATCCAACCGTTATATTCTAATTTTAGCTCTTTAAGTTTAGTCAGATTTGCGAAAAATGTTTCTCGTAGAGTCATGTTATTTCTGTTATTGCATAAAGTTATACGTTTCAGTTTAGTGTTGTGCTTCAGTAAATGTGCCGGTAATGAGTTAAAGCTGTTGTTGTCCAATTTCAGCACTTCCATATTTTCTATCTTTGCGAAAATGTTTTCTGGCAGAGCGTTTAAATTGTTTGAACTCAGATCTAAAGATGTCAAAGAGACGAGTTTGTCGAATATACCAGACTCAAGCTGCGTCAAGTTATTTAATGAAAAGTTCAATGTCTGCAGCTTCGTTAGAAGATCGAATGTACCGGATTCAATTCCATTAATTAAATTGTTACTCAGTTCTAACACTTTGAGTATTGGAGTGTTATTGAAAATCCCTGGAGCTAAACGTATACTGTTATTTCGTAAATCGAGAACAACAAGGTGAGGTACGTCGGCGAATATATCGCTACTGAGGTGCGTTATGCCATTGCTTGATAAAATTATCTGCTGCAAATTTGGAAAACCTTTCAAATGGTTCCTGGTTAGAATGGTGCTCAAATTACCAAATGGTTTAAACAGTAACTTTTCCATGTTCTTTCTGCTAATTTCACTCACGTAGTCTCCTAGGCTCCAGTTTATTGACAAATCGCACATCTGCTTGAATAAGTAGTTAAACGAGTCGAAGGTTGAACGTTGCTGCTTGTGACACGGCGTCTAAACAGAAGACAAATTTTTAACGGACTAATTGATGTTATATTTACTGATTTCGAGTTTGACTATTGTAAGGAGTTGATCAAAAACATAATATTAAGAGAGATGATTAATCATTTTTTATCAGTGAGGAATTTTTAGAGCGTGATCTATTACTCCATTGTTTGCTTATTGCAATAGAACAGTCAGTAATATGTTCATAGTTTTATTATAAATTTTATATATTTTTCGTTATTATCGACTCAGTTTCTAATTGTGGGAGATTGAGATAATGGGATGCTGACTTCCTATTGTGCTTTTACTTATTTTTTGTTATTGATATCTTTTAATTATTTCCATTATTATTACAGTACTTGACGATGCATTGTGAGTTCTATCGAAATCACCATAATTTTAGTACTTTTTTATTTCTCATTAAAGTGAGGACTATGAAAAAATATTAATTTACTTTCATTTTTGGGATGTTTGAATTGCTTTAAATATGCAAAAAACAAAATTATTAAATAAGTAGAAAATGATCACAATAACTGCGTATAGAAGTACAAGGCGTGATTAATAACTAAATTTGGTTAGGTGATAGAAAGCCATATCCCAGGGGTGAAAATAAGACATTGACGCAATATGATACATCATTAATTTTTTGAGTCCAACAAGTAAAAATGTAATACCGTGTCAAACACAAGCAGATTTAAATCTCCCTGATACAGCTGGGATGTTTGCAACTAGTCTTACGAAGTAGTGTATGTTTTATGTAGACGGAAGGAGCAACGGAACCACCTCTGACACCTCACCATTAACAAATAAAATTCCTACTTGAAGGAGACATATGACTTGGAGAGACTCGATGCACGTGTTTTTTCAGACGTCGAAATGCTTAATTTAAACTAGGTATAGAACTTTATGTATTATTGACATAATTAGACCAGAAATTATAATGATGCTATGACGCTATAAATTTTATCGGTAAAAATATAATAGCTTCGGCTGCGTCTAGTTATGCGTGAAAAAGATCAATATGCTGAGTATCAACGAAAATTAATTCCGAAGAATATATAGCAATATTGGAGAATGCTTTAATTCCGTTCATGAAACAATTATATTGTTACGTTGGACAACATAACAAATGTACGCGGATGTAGCACAGTATGTTGTAATTACGGAGTTTAAAGACAACGTAATGAAAGCTTGGGATTATGTAAATATGCCAAATCTATCTGCTCTAATTAAGAGTATGAGTAATACAATTCTTAAATAATCTGTACAAATAGGTGAAAATACTCGTTACTGACATGTACAGGTGAAGTTAAAGATTCTAGCTATATATTATTAAAATGTCGTAGTATTAATTACAACGTAGTATTAATTACGTTAATGTTAATCGGTTGCATTCGCAATCCACTTAATACTACGATAATTAATAAAACCTGCTTACTCTATGAAAATTGTCCGAAATTTCAAATAACTACTGGGTGAAGTTATAGAAATTTCGTTAATTGCACAATTTTTGTTAGCAGAACTTTCGTTGATTAGAAAATTTTAACACGTATCATTTTATATCCCTTAAAGACGTTTGTATTTAATGCGAAAAAAAAGGTAAATAAATGCTCGGTAATTATAATAATATATATAACTATTTTTGTTTAATGAAACAGTTTTATCGATGAAATTGATTATTGCAGATCAATTTAACACATTAAGGACCGCAAAGAAATCTGTAAGACATACGCCTGGGACTACACGTTTTTGGGCAAACTTGTCCGTTCTAAAATCATCATAACTTTGTTATTTATGAAGCAATTTTTGTGAAACTTTCAGAAATTGTATAATAGGATGCATTCTAGGTATTATTGACAAAAAAATTCTGTTTTTTTTAGCTTGATCTGTTCGGTTTCCACCAATGGGATTGTTTCCTTCGGTGTGAATGAGACAAGGGCGAACCATCGGTGGTCCTTGTTAGATTCTCGGCAGCCCAAGGATTTACACAAAGTAGATACAATGTATCAAAGTAGGTGACATCTAAAGACAGCGTGTAGGAAACACGCGTTCTTTCGTGATCCATCCGGAACAGACGGAACGCGAAACACGAGAAAACTCGTGAGCGGTCCTTGTTAATAAGGAATATAGCAACTTTCAAAAAACCGGTCTATCTCACCTGCAGTAGTGAGGGAGAGAAGAACAATTGTGCAAAACTTGGTGCAGGTAAAGCTAAAAACGCAAAAGTACGACTACTTAATAGCAATGCCACTAGCACGGGTTACAGGCATAGTATAGACGGCCCCTTAGTCACCTCTAACTCTTTTCAAACCATCATCACAAACAATTAATCATATGTGACCTCTACATCCGATGAGGCCCCACACTGGTCTCTCCAATCAAACCAACTCTGTATAAAAGGCCCCGTACGAATAAATTACATTCAAATGTGAAAAATTCTATTACATCGAACCTTAGCCCAAATTTCTGTTGTCCACGGACTCAATTTCACGAGTTGACAGTTTTTGCTAACGAATGGCGAGATAAGACAAATATATTATTTCAATGAATTTCTAGACCTGTGACTTCGCTTAAAAGTGATTTTTTCATATGCATAATTTTTCGCGTTGATGTAGCTTAAAACAGCCTGCAGATAATACTATTTCCAATACGTTGGTTGAGCTTAGTTATGTGTACGTACTTCATACACAGTTTCATCTTGTTATTCGTTTTACTGTTTGTTTTATTTTCAATTTTATCGCTGTAGCTTGCATTTAATTTTTCTTTTTATTTACATTTTTGAATTCCATTCTTTTCGTTATACTTTTGTCTACTTTTCTTCCTCTTTTTCTTGTTTCTTTCTCAATAATATAAAATAGGATTTGTTCCATCGAAATGAAATTTGTCGAATTTACCAAATTCTAAGAAAGTCGCAATATTGTCGGCTGGAGAACACAGATTACTGCGAATTGAAAAGAAACGTTTACTGCTTCGAATATCGATCAAATTACTTAGTTCATTAAAATGCAGAATTGGTTGTTTTACAAGTAGTAAATGTAAACAATATACCGCCACCATAGATTTCTTTCTTGAAGTAATGTGTCTACCACTAGGTAAAGCAGTAAAGTGAATTTCAAATTAGTTTGCATATTTTCAAATGATCAACACATTTTCCAAACTCTTATAAAAACCTTGAAACTTTTTTTGAGATAACACCTATCCTCCGATTTACATTAAAGATAGGTTCCTTAGAAAACCGTGTAAATCGAAATCGTAGATTTTTCTATGTAAAACCGTGTAAATCGAAAACAAACTAAAACGTGCATAATTCAGACATCTATTTCAACGTAAAATAAAACTAAATATATCCTACAAAATATAAAAATAGCAGTCTATTCATAAAATGATAAAAATATAAAGGTATATGTATATAATTCATTTTACATATAGAAACAGAAAGAATACATTAAGAAATTTATTAATCTTTTACTTCTGGTTGGTATGATGTCACTTTCATCACTAGATAGTACTTGATGTGATTCACGTTCGATGTTAGACAAATTAGAAACAATTTCAGACCGTGTAAAAGTGAAATCGTGTAAATAAAGTACATTATCAATCGGGGGATAGGTGTAATATAGAACTCGAAATCAAAAGGAATTATCGACGACGGTAATCCCTGTGATCCCTGATTACAGTTCAGGTTTACTACATAACACTCCATCATTTTATTTTTTGATATTATACAGTTGTGGAACTATACTATCTAAACAATAAAAAATGATAGTGAAACGAATTGACTGTGACATCAGGTATTATAAGGTGTGAATTATTTATACGAACAGTTACGATCAATGGAACGATCTAGTTACGAGGATTAATGAAGCAGGATTATTTTTAAACAATGGCTGAGTCTTACTTTAATTGTTTATAAATTTTCTGTACATTTAAAGTTGCAGAAATTTTATCTGCCGGGTTTCGGTTAATTACACATAACTAATTCTCTTCCTTATTCATGTGAAATGATTAAGTGAATATTTATCTTAAGTGTCCTGTTCATTATTTAACTGAGTTTTGACATAAGGGCTTCCTATTAAACGTTAAGACTGTCTGGACGCAAAGGTGCTTGTTCACGATTACGCTCAGACGCGCCATTTTCGCGCTCTGACTGGTCCGTGTTTTTCCTTAATAATTCAGAAACGAAGCTTCAAAACCCACTTTTGCGAATGAAAAAGTTGTTCAGAATCACATCGTCCACCACCCATTTCCCGCAGTTACACTAGCCGTGAGATACCCTGTGTGCTAGGTGGTTTGCTTGAAATCTGTATTAATTTCCAGCAAGATAAAGAATTAATGTACACATTCATTTGTGTCTTAACGTCCGTTCCTTTATTTTTCAACTCTATTTTTAATTCCAAGATAAACGTGCATTATACCAGTAGGTTTAATGTTAAAAAACAAGTCTTTCCTGAATATATCAATTCATACTAGATTTTCCACGACAGAACACATTTTTTACACATTAAAATTCAAAAAAATTCAATTCTTCATAAAAAATTCCGATTATTCGTATCAGACCGTAAAGCTTTGAGAATAAGTTTCATTCTCTAAAATCAAGTATTCCCTGATATAACAATACAAAATGTGTCACTTAGTTGTGAAGAACTACAGAGGAAGAATTGAAATCTTTACAGAATGAAAGGGTGCGACGAAATGTCGTTAAGTATGATAACATCCTATCCTACTCAAGGCATGCAGATACCAGATTTTTGTTACGTTTTTTAAAAAAAATACAATTCAGTTATTCATCAGATGAAGCTAAAGAATTTTCAAATAAAGCTTTTTAAGACTTTTTGAAAATGTATATTTTATATGCAAATACTCTAGTTGTGTCAGTTTTATGTTATATTGAAGTAATGTTTTATTGTCTTCGAGTGACATCCAATAGCGCTAAATACTTGTTATTTGCGAAAACTTATTTCATCAATACTACCAATTTTTATCGAGAAACTCGTAGACTATGATGGGAACTCTGATTGGCTTTAGTGATTTTTTCGAAAATCTGTTATAACACATGCAGAGGTGAAATGAGGAAATTATAATTGCTTAAGAAAATAATATGCGTTACGTACCAGCTCTTGTAATAATAATTTTTTATGTGATAGTGCAGACAGCCAGGGAATTTCAACATCCGCTAAATCTTTAAGGGCACAATCAACCACAAATGTTCTGTCCATTTCGTTTTCTCTACAAATGCACTGTTTCACACGTGATTCCGAGTTTAGATAATTGAAAGACTTTGATTTTAAAGTATGCACAGACACGTTATACATCTGTTCCGGCCCATAACAAATTGAATCATATCCTGGGTTTATAATGAAATAATTTCGAACGTAAGGATGCATTTTTCCCTCCAAGTAGCGGACAAAATCGTATAGATTGCAGTCGCAAATTATAGGATTGCCGTCAATCAATATGTTTATTGCACGTTCGGTATCTTGATATTTCGCTATTTCTTCTGCCCGAGTCATATAAATATGCTGTATTTCATTATGTTCGAGATACACTGTAGTGTTATCCGATACAAATTGTAAATCTTCAGCCTGAAATCAAATCATACCACAAAGAAATTATTTAGAGATTATAAATAAACAAATATGATGTATACGTCACTCGTGGCCGTTCTTATTTATTCAGTATGTATTAAACATTCTTATATAATTTCGCTTAAATGAATAAGCCTACTTAAGTGTGAATTGTATAGGCACCATTGCCTAATTACTCTTTAGATTCTCATTCTACTATTTAATTGAATAGTCCAGGACATATAAACGTTTGGTAGTTTCCACACCTTAACAAACAATGCTTAATGTGCGATTGACTATTTTTGGACAAAGCTCACTTTTTTAAACAATATTTAAAGAAGACATGGACGAAGTAAACAAAACTTTTGTTTACACTGTTAGTGTTATTTCGAAATCTCAGTTAGTAAAACACTAATATTGATATTATACAAAAAGAAACAGAAACAATTTGTCGAAAATTACAAACAAATGTAACTCTTTCATAAAAAAGATGCGAGTTACGCAACTGTATAGTTTTATAAACACAGCTTTTTAATTGTACTTTTTGATAGAGCAAATTTCTTGTTAACTTACTGATATGTGAGGAATTTTGTTGTAACTCAGATCCAGTATGCGTAGCTGTGTGTGGTCTTTAACCCAATCTTCAAATATCTGCGATATACTGTTGTTGTTCAAATATAATTCTTCGAGAGAAGTGCAATTGTGAAAAGGTGATTTGTTTCCGTATTTATTTTTGATCGAAGACGAGAATGTCAGTTGATTATGGGATAAATAAACGATCTCTAAATTCTTCAGGGAATTAAAACTAGTATCTTCAATTTCTTGCAATCGATTCTGTGACAAATCTAATATTTCCAACGATTTCAAGTTGCTGAAAAGATTCCTGTAATTTTTAATAGAAGAAATTTCATAGAAGCAATAAAAATGTTGAAAATGAAAAGAAGTCTGAATACCGACTAATTCATGGAGTGTATAGCTTTAACTTACAAGGAAGTTAATCGCAATACTTACAAGGGAAGGCACGGAAGTGTCCGCCTCCGATTTTGATGAAACACTTCCGTGCCTTTCCTTGTTAGTAATAATTCTAACATCATACAAATTATAGTAATACATAATAATATCTCCACAATGATTTCGAAAACGCACGACCTCTGTGATTTCGATGATTTTTTAATACATTGTAGAATCAGTCTTTCGTACACATATAACCACCAATCAGGTTTAGTTTCCAAACTATTCGCAAAAAACTCTCAGTACAATTTACTAAATTTCGCCTACAAATGTGTGTCGATAGCAGCAGACATAGTAGAGTTCATTCTCACTACTACGTATTTTTAATTATTGCATTTTCGCTATAACTATATAACAAAATTACTTATGAATTTGTTTCAATGTAACATTTGTTCTTATCCGAAGTATAGTAATCATTCGATATAAATAAAAATATTATCCCCACCACTTGGAAGACTCATTGTCTTATTTGTTTGTCTTATTTTAATGGTTAATAAGTTTCTATTAATTATACATAACTAATTCCGTTCCTCCTTCATAAGGAATGAGTAAATGAACATTACTTTCAATTATTCTGTTCATTATTTGATTGAGTTTCGTTGTAAAGACTTCTCGTTAGACGATAGACTATTCCGAGGAAAAGGCACTTGATCGCGCTCGCACTTAGCAGCCAGGCTCGAAGCTGTCGCTCCCGCTTCTCGGCGCGCGTAATCCCTGCGCTCTGATTGGTCCGTGTTTTTCCTTAATAATTCGAAAACGAAGCTTCAAACTCCATTTTTGCAAAGGGAAATCCTGTTCAGAATGATGTCCTCTACCACCCCTTTCAGGGAGTAACACCTGTCGCGGGACACCCTGTATGTGCGTAAGTTTTGCTGGCTGTTCTTTTCTACGATCGGTAAAACATCAATCAATGTAGGGCTTGTAGACATACGTAAAAGTTCGGACCCAAAAGATTTGCGTATATCGAATGATTACTGTAGTAGAAAATTCTGCTACTATTTAACGAAATGAAAATGAAACAGGACGTATATGCATTATATGCGTTTGTAAATTAATGTAAAAGTAGTTTAAAATTAAAAAAAACTTCTCATATTCTTCTATATTCTCAGTTACATATTTCCTTATGCCTATTTATTATGTAATAAGATGACTACATTCTACACTGTTTCGTTTAATGCTTTGTTTTGGATGAACCGAGTGTGAGTACTAAGCGGGGCATTTCTGTACCTTGATTAGCCTTATGAATAGGTTATTATCTAACATATATTGTTCCGTCATGAAATCTTCCATTCTTGAGATGTACGAATTTCTCGGAACTATATTTCTATCAGAGTTTTGTATAATTGTGCCATTGTACCTGTGGTTGTTTCTAAACTGCATATACCTAGTATAATATATGCGGTATAACTGATTGTATATTTAAAATACTGTTAAACTATTATATTTAGACATATTTTTACATGCGATCGACATACAATAAATGTCATTCTATATAAAGGTTCTATACAAACTCATTCTTTACAAATCTCACACATTTGAAATCTAGGCAGCTAATTGCTGCAGAATTCTTCGGTAACACTTTTGTCTGAAATTATGTAACTACCTCCATTACTCGAGAATTAGAAGCTTCCTGACTGAACCATATACATACATACGTATATTTCGACTGATCTCGACGAATCTGTTTTGCTAGTATTAACTCTTACTGAAATTAATGAAGGTACGTGGAATGAAATCTAGTCGAAATTGACTATCGATTGCTTTGTTTATTCATATCCTATATCTTCTTTTCGGAAGAAAAGATCCGGTATAATATTCTACATACAGGGTGTCCCGCGACAAGTGTAAGTCCCTGAAAGGGGTTGTAGAGGACGTCATTCTGAATAAGAGTTTCCTTTGTAAAAATGGGGTTTGAAGCTTCGTTTTTGAATTATTAAGAAAAAACACGGACCAATCAGAGCGCAGGGATTACGCGCGCCCAGAAGCGAGAGCGACAGCTTCGAGCCTGGCTGCTGAGCGCGAGCGCGATCAAGTGCCTTTGCCTCGGAATAGTCTATCGTCTAACGAGAAGTCTTTACATCGAAACTCAGTTAAATAATCAACAAAATTATTGAAAGTAGTGTTCGTTTACTCATTACTTATGAAGAAGGAACGAAATTAGTTATGTGTAATTAGTAGAAACTGAGAAAATTAAATTTCTGTAATTTTAAATTTACACAAAACTTATTAACCATTAAAATAAGACTCACCAACTGTTTGAAAATAATCTTGCTTAATTGAAAATGGATCCTCGTAACTAGATCGTTCCATTTATCCTAACTATTCGTATAAATAATACGCAACACACAATAGCTGATATCACAGCCGGTTCACTTCACTATTATTTTTCATTATCACTGTTCACTGCAATATTTTGTTGTCACTTTTCACTAATTTCCTAATGTAATAACAATGGATGAACAAGCGAAGACGCGTAAACGATTATCCGAAAATAACTTCAGTGATTTTTTCTCTTTAACGTTTCGCTTCGAACGTTCTGTCCTAAACTGCCGATCGTGACTCCAAATGTGCCGAGTTTGAAGAAAGTGAGAATTCTGGACATCGTTTTCGGCCGTTCGGACCGTCCAGGTAAGGAATCATAAAACAATTAAACGGTTCCGTTTTGCTCGCTCGACAGTCGCTTCATAGGCGTCCGCGAAAAACCTTGTCCCTTTCCCTTTCTAAAAGGCAAAAACGGTTTTCGCCTTTTTATAAAGAAAGG
Organism: Megachile willughbiella; assembly: GCA_945859595.2. Classification (NCBI taxonomy): domain Eukaryota; kingdom Metazoa; phylum Arthropoda; class Insecta; order Hymenoptera; family Megachilidae; genus Megachile; species Megachile willughbiella. The sequence goes on along the minus strand of OX243808.1, from coordinate 11,758,503 downwards.
CATACTCTCACTTTCGTTCGAATGTCAAATGTCCTTCTTGCAAGGGACTGTTGTCTAAATTTCCAGTCAAAGATGTTCATCGCGTTGCGCTCGGCAGTTTAGGACAGATCGTCGGGTGTTCAACATCAAAGAGAAAATAAAAAGTCGCTAAAATTATTTATGAATTATCATTCAGGCGTTTTCATTCGCGTTCTTTATCTGTGATTATTTGATTAGGAAATTAGTGAACAGTGGTAGCAGAATATTACAGTTAAAAATACCAATTAGAAGTGACAGTGAAGTGAAATGAGTTCACTGACTAGGTTGTGACATTAGATATTGTGCAGTGTGTATTTTTACAAAAAATTAGGATCGATGAAGTGATAGAAACACAATTTTACTGGAACAGGATTATTTTTAAACAATAGGTGAGTCTGATTCAAATTTGCTTATCGCGTATTCACGAAAAATGGATAAGTGAACATTAGTTGTCACTGTTCTGTTCATTATTTAACTGAGTTTTATTGTAAGGGCTTCTTATTAAACGTTTAGACTGTCCCGGCGCGTAGGCACTTGATCGCGCTCGCGCTCAGCTGCAAGGCTCGAAGCTGTCGCTCCCGCTTCTCGGCGCGCGTAATTCCTGCGCTCTGATTGGTCCGTGTTTTTCCTTAATAATTCAAAAACGAAGCTTCAAATCCCATTTTTGCAAAGGAAAATCTTGTTCAGAATGACGTCCTCTACAACCCCTTTCAGGGACTTACACCTGTCGTGGGACACCCTGTACAAGGTTAATATAGTAATTCATATCAAGAGTATTATGAATTAAGGATTTCAGTAGAAGTAACAAATATTTTTTATATCGGTATTACTTCTTAAATTTGACTGTCACCGACCGAAATAGCATGAAAAACTTCTAAAATACTGTAATTATGAAGTCTATAAATACTATACATGTCGATAAGACACATGGACAAGAAGCATTCGACGTACATTAAGGAAGTTCATCTTACTGGTAATTCAAAATCATAATATCAAAAACATTAACTTTAACTAATTTAATGTGTTAAAATTCCATATTTTACTTTTAACCGATTCATATGTCTTCAGAAAACCATTTGAAATAAACACTAGAAATGATAAGTAAACGTACGATCATAAACCTACCTGGATATCGAAGTAAGACGATTCTGTGACAAATTCAGGACGGTTAAGTTAGTCGCATCTGAAAAAATTCTGTCTGGTAGTGTAATTAATCTATTGGAATTTAGACTTAGGTGAGACAAGTGCTGCAGTCCTTCAAAAATACGTTTAGGTAGCGTCTCAAAACAATTATGCGTTAAATCAATAGCCTCTAATGATATTAAACCCCAAAACAGATCTTCGGGTATCATGCTCCAACGGTTGTGATTTAAACGTATAACCTTCATACGTCTCAAGTTTGTAAAAAACTTTTGGGGCAGAGACATGTTTCTGGTATTATGCGACAAATCAATGCTCTCTAGATGAGAGTTATGCTTTAGTATACCTTCTGGTAATGAGATAAAACTGTTGTTACTTAACGTTAGCCATATGAGACTTTCCAGTTTTGCGAAAATGTTCTCCGGCAAAGTGAACAGATTAGTCCAACTCAACTCCAGACTCGTCAAAGACGTAAGATTATCAAATATCCCAGGTTTGAGTTGTTTATCTGTGCAATTGTTTATTCGCAAGGTCAACGAGCGCAATTGCGTCAAGGGATCAAAAATACCCGGCTCGAGGTTATTGATCATGCTACCACTTAAGACAAGTATTTGGAGTTCTGGTGTATTATTAAAGATTCCCCGAGGTACACAGACTTCATTATGTTCCAAATAAAGCAGAAAAAGATATGGTACATCTGCGAATAGGTCGATTCCCAAATTCGTAAGATTTCTGCTCGATAGCGTGAACCTTTGCAGGTTCGGAAACCCTTTTAGATGGTTTCTGACGATGGCACCGCTCCAATTATGCAGCTGTAACTCATAGATGTTCTCCGCGTTGAATGTACTCGAAATTTCACTTATGCTCGAGTTCATTGGCAGACCACATTCCGATATAGTCATGTAATGTATGTACTCTTTCAGGAATAAGTTGAACAAGTGGAATGGGGGCCATTGCGGATAATTTTGACATTTAATCTAAATAATTGATAATGTTTTTTTATTGAAACGGATAATATTAATCTGACAAGGGACATCACCCGATTGATACACGCCGATTTTAATGAAATATTTATATGTTATAGAACTCGAGAAAATATTTGACACGTATTTTTTTTATCGGCGAATATCCACTTCGAAGTGGTGAAAATAGCCCTTAAACTTGGGGTTGAAAAAGAGATTTTCGCAAATATCTCGGGACTACTAGACCAAGACAAAAAGTCAAAATGCAAATTTTCCTGTTTTAGAAGGCCAATAATATGGCGCAAGTGGATTTTTGAAAAATTTGTCTGTTTAAAAAATATGTTAAAAATGAACATTATTTTGCAAATGTCTTTAATAAAACGTTGAACTATTTTGACCAAATTTCACATACGTACACTATGGGTCCAAAGAAAAAATACGAATAAATTGGAATATTTAATTTCTCTTGTGAAAAAAATATTACTATCGTTGGAATTATACGTATGTACATTTTATACCTTCCGTTCGGTGCACGACTGATTTCTATACATAATGTTCTGGAAATTGTAATATATTAAATTTTTTATACTAATTTATTTAAAAAAAAACTTAAGGGTCCATAAGTGCCCCTATAAAAGATGGGACCCGAGTCAAGTATCCTGTTTGTTCCGTGTCATGGGAGAGTTCTGGTGGCAGTATACGACGCACGGAAGAACTAAACACGTAAATTGTACGTGCGGAAAGTGTAATGATTTTATGGTCAATTTAGATTATGCAATTAAAGGATTGTATCTGTTCCTTGAGTACTATGCCACGTTTGTAAAAAATATTGTAACACTGAAAATACCTTATTTTTTTATAATTTCGAGAACGATCATTTTAATGTTGAAATGATCTTCTAAACTATTATAAACGGTAGTAAATGTAAAAACTGTAACGAGGTTATGTATTATAAAATTGAAACGAATATCAGTATTTGTCAGCGCAAATTTTGTAAAAGTGACATAGTTTCTATTTGATTAAAATTAAAGTTAACGGGATCATCAAAATGTGCCGGTCTGCTACTGACGTAACCACATTGATTTGAACAGTTTTTTATACCTAGGTGTGGACAATTGATTATGAATTAAAAAATCGCATCTTGATAATTGTGTCTCGTGCGTGTAAATTAAATTGTAAATCTAACGTAAGTACAAGATTTGATATTGTACGCGCGAAATTTTTCCATATTCTATAACCATATACATCCAAAGGTTGTGTCAATCCAGTAATGTTTTTTACAGTGCTTAAAACTGTCAGAGTTTTTTTGGTGATGTGATATTTCGCCTCAAATTGTGATTGTATCCTGTCCATGAGTCCAGAGAGTAAGATATTATTTTTGGACGAATTTGGAAAAAATAATGTTTCGGACCATTGTTTGACCTTCCTTTAATTTATCTGATACCGATACTCTGATAACAACATTAGTTGCCGTCACCATCCTACCTCCATTTCAAGTTTAAGATAGATATCCTCAATACACTTTTTACATTGACTACTATTTCTTAATACTTCAGAATACCATGTCAACATAAAAATGATCGTTCTCGAAATTATAAAATAATAAGGTATTTTCTGAGTTACAATATTTTTTACAAACGTGGCATAGTACTCAAAGAGCAGGTACAATCCTTTAATTGCATAATCTAAATTGACCATAAAGTTATTACACTTTCCGCACGTACAATATATTACAATTTCAAGAATATTATGTATAGAAATCAGTCGTGCACCGAACGGAAGGTGTAAAATGTACATAGGTATAATTCCAACGATAGTAATATTTTTTTCCACAAGAGAAATTAAACATTCCAATTTATCCGTATTTTTTCTTTGGACCCATAGTGTACGTATGTGAAATTTGGTCAAAATAGTTCAACGTTTTATTAAAGATATTTGAAAAATAATGTTCATTTTTAACATATTTTTTAAACAAACAAATTTTTCAAAAATCCACTTGCGCCATATTATTGGCCTTCTAAAACAGGAAAATTTGCATTTTGAGTTTTTTGTCTTGGTCTAGTAGTCCCGAGATATTTGCGAAAATATCTTTTTCAACCCCAAGTTTAAGGGCTATTTTCACCACTTCGAAGTGGATATTCGCCGATAAGGGTGATGCCCCTTGTTAGTAATTTTAACTGAACAGTGTTATTATATGTATTATAGAAATTTGTGATGAAACACGAACTCTGTCAGGATTGGAACGAAAGGTTGTCAAACGTTACCTTCTGAATAAAGGTCATTACTTTTGAACAAAACTTTGCATAGTGAAATACCGACTACTCTGATATACGGTTCTAGAAACTGTTATGCACGCTGTGGTTTTTGTCTTTATGTTCCGTCTGAAACTCAAGGCCAATGCGAGGGAGAATCATGTTACGGAAACTTCGCTTTGATCTGTTCTCACCGTTTTCATCACCATTTTTTCCCGCTTATTTTTCGGGTATAAAATGGGTTGTACAGAATACTTGTCGAGTCCTCTTAATTCTTGAACGTTACCTAAAGAGAAATCTTTGTACGAGATCGGATTAGAGTCGCTGTCGGGTTTATGATTGGCCATACAGTAGGCAAATTAGCTAATATTTCGATTACTCTTGAGTCTCCGTTTATTTGTCGTTCGTTAAACCTAGAAGGATTAGACTCTTGCCCCGTAGGAAAAGCATTCAAACAAAGTCTTTTAAAGTATTATTATTTTCTGGAAATCATAATTATTATAACTCAATAAAGTGTTATTTATGTTTATCTTCAGGATACATGTTGTTTAGAATTATTTATTATAAAACACGCGTACTCATAACAATATGTTCAATCCACTGTCTACGAATAATTGTATTTGCATTTCCATTTTGCTTATTTGCCCGCGTTTATTACATTGAGCAATTTTTGAAAAACTATAGTAAAAAGTTGCAGTGAAAAATGACAACGAGAGGTAACAATAAAGTCAAGTATGCTCACTAGCCTGGTCATAACATCAGCTTTTTTCGATAAGAAGGATTAATTTTCAAAGAAGTTAGTAAGTCTCATTTATCTTACTTAAGTTACTCATTATCTACTAACGCTAGTTCATCTCCTATTAAATATCTAGAGTTTTATATATATTAATTTATTTATTATTTATTATTTTGCATATTGATATAGTTTGACAGTTTATACTATACCATTTCTCTTTTTTATTTACTGATTCAAATTTTTATAATTAAGGTTACATAATACTTTCCTAATACCTGTTAGAATGTATCCTGTTAATCGATTTATGGCAGGGACGGTTACTATTGAGATTGGTGACATTAACCAGTCACCACTTGGGACCCTTGCCATGGGTCTTAACTTCGCCCACCTCGAAGACGCTCGTATTCCCCTTCCACAATGAAACGCGCTAAGGGCGTACTGGAAGGGAGGATACGAGGATATACAATTTAGTTTTTCCGACCAGTTCAGTTTTAGCAATCCAGAGTATTAGTCAAAAATTCACTTAGTTAGAAAACACCATTCTCGACACGACACATATTGTAATAAATACGTACACACACACACAATTACACTCACACACACCACATCTGCAATAATAACAATAAACCACAGTCATTAAATCATCAGAAATTTATTTGATTCCCAATTTTACAATTGGGTGGTCCTTCGAGTAGACGGCACAACGAGGAGTGCAATATTAACCCGGGAAGATCAGACCGCTTCCCTAACAATACCAATAACAATATGCTTATCAATTGTATAGACGAAAGCAGATGATTCATCCAACTTTATGTGTAACAAATCACTTTTTTTTTTTACTATATAAGTTTTGAAGCAATAAGCATTTAATTTTCTACTCGCTGTTTGCTTTACTCTGTTGAACTTTAATTATTATTAATTGTCGAGTATCCATGTATTTTCTATTATTCTTACTTAGTTATGCAACTGAAATCCTAATTAATTATCATAATTAATGCACATATGCAAAAAGGGACAGTCGACATGTGTTTATTACTTTTGAATATTATTATTATACATTGAATTTTACACCAACTTTTCTTCGTTCTACCTGTTGCTTGCAACGTACTAATTTCGTATCATGTAACTGTAGCCGCATAAAAGAATGTACATGTTCAACAGACTGCGGAGATGTACTGAAATAACAGTTGTATTATTAACTGGACATAACGTATTATTAGATACATAAACAGGAGACTACATCAAACATTTTTTCATCCGCAACTGTATGTTCATACGAACTTTTTTTCCTATTTAAGTTTGTTGAATTGATCAATGAGTTTCATACACAGTATGTCTGAAAAGTAACGGAACTTTTTAAATTCAAGGAAAACTACTAGCACTATCTATTAAAACAATATGCTACCTGAAAACAGTATTCCTCCCCTACAAAACAAAACAATCATTATTAGAATCGAGCAACGAATTGCAAACTTATAGCGGTTAAAGCGACAGAACCTTTCATCTCCGTGTCACAAAATCACGATGGAGCAAAGAGTGAATATTAAATTCTGCTCGGTAAAGTTCGGTAAAACTTTTACAGAAACATTTGAATTAATGAAAAATGTTTATGGCGACGATTGTTTATCCCGTACACGTGTGTTCGAGTAGTATAAGCGATTCCAGGATGGTTGTGGTACTTTGGAAGACGACCCAAAATCAGGTTTTGGGTTTTTCTAAATTCTAAACGATTCTAAAGGTATTATACTTCGGGAATTCGTTCCGCAGGGACAAAATGTTGATGGTGAATATTATCTGGGTGTTATGGAACGTTTGTGGAAAAGAATTGTTCGTGTGAGGCCCGAATATCGAGCGCCGGGAAGTTGGTTTCTGTTGCATGATAATGCACCAAGTCACAGAACTGTCGCTGTTCGTGAATTTTTGGCGAAAAAACAAGTCTGTGTGCTCCAACATCCTCCATATTCGCCTGACTTATCTCCATGCGATTACTTCCTTTTTCCAAAACTGTAATTAATTATAAAAGTAACGTTTTATGACATTGTTACACAAGTCCGAGCAGCTGCCGCAAAACGACATAAAAAAATCTAACCTAACATTACTTGAGCGTGCCCAACGGTGTATTGATGCGGAAGGAACGTAACTTGAATAAAAAAATTTAATTTTGGCAAAATAACTAATACTTTTTTTTTATTTAAAAAGTTCCGTTACTTTTCAGACATACTGTGTATAATCTGAAACATCTTATAAATTCTATTATTCGTCAATTTATCGAGTTTAGTGAACAGTAAAGTCTGTATCAGTTCTATTTAGCAAACCTATGCTACTTTTTATACATGAGTTATATTTCATTCACAAGAGGACCACAAACGTTAATATCTTTGTTTCGATTTTTACTTTTGCTAATGAATAATCAGTATTGTATGATTAGTTTATTTGCGCAGTAAAATGCGGTTTACAATTATTTTTCGAGGCACAAAGTTTCTGTAAATTTTGAATACAATTAATGTATTATATTGAAAGTAATTTTCACGCGAATAATGAAGAATACCTCTCCTTTATAATTTTACGTAAAACTGTATGTTTTGGAAACAGTTTCTGGAAACTGAGTTCACTGGATAGGGTATCACTTAAAAGAAATACACTTAAAGATCGACGTTCGTAGGAAAAATACAACTTTATTACAAAATGTGAGAATACGACTATAACGGTTAATGTGTTTGGAAAATCTTAGACTAACCGTAGGACGGAAAGGTGGGTTACTTATGAATTTTAGGAACTTGCTTTGAATGGTGGCTGTGAAGGTGGAAAAAAAAGGAGTGTTTCGGGAAGTGTACTATGAACTATAACTATGACGGCAGAAAGAAAGGAGAGTTCAAAGGTGAACTGTGAGTAATGTTGGAAGTTGGTGACGGATGAGGATAAACATTTGGTTAGGTCAAGAGTGACTAAAATTATACAGAGTGTATAACATATCGACCACGCAATAAGCAACGTTTAGAGGGATTATCATGCGGCTAATGTTTATCTTTGACCCCCCGATTGATGGCGCAAACAGTGATGACAAAAAGACGGAGAATCTACACCGAAATATAATTACTGTAGGATTTGAATATTGTATGATCAAGAGTTGAATTACAAAACGCGAGGATTTGGAGAAACTAAAGACAACTGTTTATAAAAAGAAAAATTTAATTGAACGAGATATATATATAGCAAATTACAATAACCGACGCGACGCTTCAACGTATTCTGACCTGTCCGACGAAATTTTTTTTAGTCCTTTGTCTCCGCGACACGCCACGGTCTCGCGATCGCCAAATGGTGATCGGCACCGCTGCACCGCCGTTTCACGAAAAATCGATCCCCCTTTATTCATTATCATTTTTTCGCGGGCTACGTGACCGCACACGCGAAATACGCCTTCCATGGCTGCGCAAACGCGAATTCCGACGCGAACCCCAATGCCGCCGTCACGCAGTGGGCCAGAGCGAAGTACTAGCTGTTCATTTGTCAAAAATTCACTTCTCCTTGATCGATATGAAACGAACGTATATTATTTAATAAATGTCTGTTGTATTCAAGACCGATGATATTAATGAAATTCATTAAAAATTATAGTCACAACAAGCGTTCAAAGATCAGACTTTTATGAATGCTATTTTTCACCGAAAAATTTACTCTTTTTCATATTGATGCCCTGACAAACGCATTATACATTTTTGCAAAATTTTTTTTTCCTTAATAAACAGCATATGTTTATATTGATTATACATATGCCACGACAAATTATTATCTGTACTTTATTTACAAAATAATTCTCAATGAACTAAAGATAATTTTCATAGTTGTTCATGTTTAGCAAGGGACATCTTTAAAGGTTCAAAGAGTTGCGTGCTCTATCAATGTGCAATATTTTCAGCAACATTTCCTTATTTTAATCCTGCAGGAATCATGTCCCCCCTCGTCCCACCGCAGAAGTTATTATTGTTTGAAGCGTCGCGTGACACACGCTTCAGCCACACGTATGTTTCGTACGCGTCCGCGACGAGACTATAGGAAATACTGTAATTAAATAATACAGTAATAAATAATATTACAGGTGTAAACCAAGAACTACTCAAAAGAATTGGTGTCATTTTAGTTGCTCTATCAAGTTATAGACAGATTAATTCAACCTTATTTCAAGAGTATGCAATGGCAACATACAATTTATATGTAGCAGAATATGACTGGTTCTATATGCCATCAAGTCTGCACAAAATATTATTCCATGGTGCAGACATAATACAGAGTGCTGGTTTTCCCATTGGAATGTTCTCTGAAGAGGCAATGGAGGCACGAAACAAAGATTTCAGAAATATTAGAAAAGATCACACAAGAAAATTTTCGCGATTAGAAACCATGACAGACCTTTCTCAGACTCTATTATATACGTCTGATATTTTAATATCTTCAATTTCTGCTGAAAACCGAAAAATTTATAAAACACGTTCGCGTTTTGACATTTTCAAGAATGAAATAGAAAAATTAATGTTACAAGAGGACCTACAAGACGATGATGATAATATACAGATAATAATAAATAAATTTTAGATTAATAAATTAATATATTGTAAAGACCTCGTAAAAAATGTATCTATTTCTGTTAATAAAAATTGTTTCTATGTTAAAATTATGTTTATGTTAATAAAAATTATGCTTATAAACCGAACGTCCACATTGAGAGTATAGTATATTCACTAAATTTTTGAAAGATAACACTTATTTTTGTTTTATTTTTAATGTTTTTGGTAAGAAAATTATCTATCGTGATTAAATGTAATAAAATTCGCTACACTTCGGTCTTAAAGTCTTGAAATAACGCTAAAATTAGCCGTGAACAGCTAATTCTTTGCTCTGGCCCACTGTGCGTCGGGACGTACGCAATCGCACGCGGGAACAAGAACGTTTAAAAAATTCCACCATCATGGTCTCAAGACGTCCCAGCTGCGATTCCATCGAATTGTCTCTCCTCTCAGGTGCACTTTCTCCGTCACGACTGCACGATGCACGATCCATTTCAATTGTCAATTTACAACGTTTAACACAGTCAATATATTGTAAGAATTTAAGCGAATAACGTGTGACAGAGTGGCAAGATGTGTGAGAGAGAGAAAGATAGTGAGTGAATGCTCCGATTCGAATTTTGGAGAAATCGGGGAAACGGTAGTCAGACGTGACGGTGAGCGTAACGAGCAATAAATCAAGACAAAACGAGAGTGCATGAAGAAGTCGGCGAGCGTACCGTGCAAACTAAACAGACAGTTTATTTGTTTTAAATAAAAGTTCCATTTAGTATTCCGTTTTTTATAAAGTTTTAAATTTTGTTTCGTTTAGCTTTCTTTTTCTTTTTTTCCATATTTTCCTACAATATGTAAAAACTATACAGTTAACGCTAGTTTTATCAAAGTTACTAACTATCACTAAGATTATTGCTAAAATTACTAATAACTAGCACTAAATGCACACTTTATAGTTCACAGCACTCGAATTGTCTGTATATAATATACGCGAATACACTTTTTAAAATGTGCTCTTACACAAACGGTATATCTTGCTTCTGATATGTAAGGCTATCAGGAATATTTCGGCAAAAGGTAAGATTTACCGAATAACTGGTGGGCGCGTTTTAGAAAATAGTCAAAGGTTTTAATAAGGTCTTTTCTTAGCAAAAGCCAATACAAGAGTGTCTTCGTAGACATGGTCTTGTCTCCTGTGAGCGTTCGTCGATTTCTATTTTCTGACAAATCGTTTCCATGTTCTCGTCTGTTTATCCATCATTACTACATTAGAAAATTATTTAACAGTGACAACAAAATATTGCAGTGAAAAGTGGTAATGAAAAGTGTCAGCGAAGTAAAGACTCGGCTGTTATGCGGTTGTGTACCTTTTTTACGGAAGGTCAAGACCGGTGAAATGGCACAGTGACGAGGACACATTTTCACCGAAACAGAATTATTTTTAAACAATAGGTGAGTCTGATTTAAATTATTTCTACACGCTTTTTTTTTAATTTGAAGTAGACAAGTGTTAATAAATTTGTTAGTTATTAGATTTAAAATCTTTTCTGATGAATAGAAAAGTTATTTTTCCTTCAGAATGTGTGAATTTATTATTTTGTATTTTTGTAACGAGAGACAAGAACCATTTTTTCGATATTTTATTGCTTATTCCTTTCGAATAACGAATACAAGCATCGAAAAAATTCGATTCACTTGGTTTAAGTTAATAACAAATAATTGGTATATCTCGTATCTGTAAATAATCGATAACTCATTCTTATTCTTGATTGCTTTATTCGTTATTTGATTTAATTTTGACATAGCAGCTTTCTGTTAGCAATTACACAGTCACAGTGCAAACATGCTTGCTCACGATCACGCTCAGCCGTCAAGCTCGAATCTGTCGCTCTCGCATCTGATTGTGAGCGCGCGCTATTCTCGCGCTCTGATTGGTCAGGCTCGAAGCTGCGCATAATTCTGGCACTCTGATTGGTCCGTGTTTTCCTTAATAACTCAAAAATGAAGCTTCAAACCCCATGTTTGCAAAAGGAAATCTTGTTCAGAATCACGTTAGCTACCCCCCAATTTCGGGACCTATAGTAGTTGTTAGAAACCCTGTATACGAAAAGCAATGAACAAACTTATTCCGCAAACGAAATCCATACACGTCTAGTGGCTATAAATACTCTGTAATCCCTGCTGAAATCGTAAATATTGTTATTTTTTTTTACTTATCGGGGTAGCTTCTTCAATGCAACAACTACAATGCCCACTTCAGGAATCTAGTAATAGAGCTATTTTGTCGTCAGTACTTCCGAAATATACAAACATGTACATACATCCAAAACCACGTATCAGTGACATCGGTATTTCAAACCCTAACATTGTAGAAAATTTTATCAAAATTGACTTGTTAGATTTGGAGACTTTTTTTCGTTAAAGTAATCCCGACCTGACAGAATTTTCATTTCTCTTCCTTACTATTGTCTCCCGTCAGAAATGGTAGTTTTTTGTTACTTAATGTACTATTGTGCAAAAGTGTATAATTTAGAATTTATACTTATGTTTACATGAATACTCGTATATTCAATAATTTCCACAACAAAGCTTGAATTGTTTCCTGTGGGGCAGTTCCAAATTGCTTCACCGACTGGTAAACATTCAAATGCATTTGATGCGCTGTACGTAGTGAGAATGATTGAAAAAATGATCCAAGACGTGCCAGTCATTTGATAAATCCTCAAATAACCTCGATGCTTTCTGTAACAGAAAATAAGACGATGCCTTGCAAAATGTCGTGTCTTACAAGCAAATTCTAAACTGCATTTCCGATTTATACTAAAGATAGAGGCAAATATGTATAAAAGGTCGAACCTCACCGATCATCACGACATATGCTGTCAAGGTCACACTTCTGAATGATCTTCAGAAGGTTGCAGTCAGCGGTCATTGTTTATGAAAAAATAAAAAAAAAATATAGTAGTTGAAAAATATAGGTTGCATAAATTACTTAAATTGGTTATATTAGGTTAGGTTTGTTGACAACCGGTAAGAATCGTGTGAAACCTATGAAGGTTCCCTCACTTAAAAGAAGAGGTTTCTTGACAAAATATTCTTACTCATGTAGTTATCTTTTAACCAATGCAAATAAAAACTTGGAAGGTCAAAATAAAGTACTACCTTACGCATGAACACGAGTTCCTGGATCCTGTACAGTGTGAATCTCGCTTCAACTTAGGAAGCACATAAAAAGTACATATTCCCTTTTCTCCACTTTAAATACAATAACTTTCCTTTCGATATATCAACTATTTCCACATAAATATCAATCATTTATGTCTATTAGTACTCAAAATACCTGTTATAGTTTTTAACCTTCTTTGTTTATACCTTTTGTAGTAAATAATGACCGCCAGGTAAATCCTTCTGAAGGTCACTCAGGAGAGTGACCTAGACAACATATATGAAGGTCAAGATGATCGGTGAGGTTCGATCTTTTATGCATATTTACCAAGATTTCTCAGAACATCGTATAAATCGAAATTGTCGTCAATTAAATCACTAAATATAGTCGAAACTAAATCGTGTTTGGCCTCATTTTAATCAGAAGAATGTCAAATCCATTGATGAAAGTTTCATAATAAAAAACCAAAAACATAAAAGTCCTTGCACTGGTATTGTCAAAATGTTTACCTTTATCAATTTTTTTTTTAAATTGAAATCGTGTGAATGTATTATCGTGTAAAGGGGAAATAGGTGTATTTAATTTGTGTGTGTTAATGCCTTCGAAATTTTTATATATCAGGCTATGCATGTAAGATAAACAATGAGTGTTTAACAATGGTATTTGTTGTGATCAGCAAATGCTGATATTTTGCAAATTTTTAAAACGTAGCATATTATTGGCTCCAGCGACTAGGTTTACTAATTATTTCATTATGGACTGCCAGTAACAATAGCCGTTGTCACTAATAGCAGCCGTAGTGGACTTTAAAAACTTCATCACAAGTTTGGACTTGTATTCGTACTCTCATAAAATACGTGGTTTACGATTTTCGTCAAAATTTATGAAATCTTCAATATCAAAATATCATCTTTGTTCGTGTTTTGATGCAACATGATATCGTATCTTTTGAAACATGTATATTCGTCCGTAACTCATAAAAAGCAACTGTGTTAAAAATAAAAAGGGCTTACGCCTAACTGCATCGAAGTTAGGATTAAAATCTAACACATTCGTCTCGATCACGTATACACTAGCTCCTTCCAAAAACTTATTCACAAGAGAAGGACGGAAGTCTCCCCCTCCGATTCTGATGAAACTTCGTACGTTTTTTTAGCGGGGAAAATAAGAGGCACGTATTTTTTTTATTGGCTGAGACGCAGGTTTAAAGGATGAAACGACCTTTTAAAATTTCGACCCGCTTTGGATACCTCGAAAATTTGGATACATTAAAACTTCTAATAAGAAAGTTATATGGATTTTTGAGTATATCAACAGGATGTTAACAAAATAGGTAAAATACAATTTCTTCACGTTTGCATAACGATACAAAGTAAAGAGAATTTTTTTTACAAGGCACCCATTCGTTTTGAAACGTGAATTTACTCGTTTGCTTCATTAGAATAGTTCACAAAATTAATTTTCGTGAATTTATTCTTTATTCCTTCTGGAAGGTATAAAATAAATATAATTTACTCGGTCTAAATGAAGAATTTAATATTAGTCTTAACTTTTCAATTCGTTATTCACTTTAACTTTCACCTAATAGCGTCCTGATATATCGATGCGTTATCATTACGCTTGTTCACATGCACGATCGGCCGTCACACTCGAAGCTGTCGCTCACGCTGTTGAGCTCCAGGTCCTAGCACGTTCTCATTGGTCAGTGCTTTTTACTAATGACTCGAAAATGAAGCATTAACCAATATTTTGGCAAAGGAAAAAGTTTTTCAGAATCGTCTCGCCTACTACCTTTTTTTCGGCTCTTACACTAGTTCTGGGACACTCAGCATATACTGCGTATCAAAGATTTAAACGCACTGCATTTTTTTTTTTCAAAAACATACCTCCTGATGAATCTTTGATTGATCTTTTTTTATCGTATGTGTCGAATACCTTGAAGAATTATGATTACCATCAAAAACATTTATATGCAGCAGCAGAAGGATATGATTTTAGCCTATGGGCGAAAAACGGCCGTACCAAAAATTTGAACGCACTTAATAAAAATTTATTATTGTAAAAAAAAGGAGCAAATATGCATAACTAATATTTTGTACATCCATCGGAACACTTTATAGTTGAGAAAATCCTATTTGGCATATTTGCAATTAAATTTTGTATAGTTGCGGACTTGATTCTCGTCCATGCTGCCATAACGCCATTTCTCAGTTTTGCATCTGTATAGTACTGACGACAATCACTGTAGATATCTCGAACAACAATTCACCAAAAATTCTCTATCTGATTTACATCCGGTAAACGAGATGGTCAGTCTATAACTTTTAAATTTTGATCCTCAATCCACTTCATTCAATAAATACTTGTATGTGCGGAAGCATTATCTTGTTAGAAGGTAAATTTAATGTTTGGAAAGCGGCGAATATACAATAGCAAATTTTTCCGAACAAGAAAAAAGGCAAGTGTGTCCAAACTTTCGATGCGGCTGTCTTTCACCTTTATACTAACAAAAAACACAACGTTGAAGTGCAATATATGAATATTTTTTACGGTAATCATAATTTTCCAAGGTATTCTATACAGTCGACAAAAGAAAGCAAAGATTCATCAGAAAGTATATTGTTGTAAAAAAATACAGTGCGTTTAAATTTTCGATACGCAGTGTATACATGGAACCTTCACATCTTGTTTTGATAATGGCATAAAGTCTAGGAGAAGATCCGTCGACTATTTAATTGTTGTAATGAAAGACAGTTAATAATACAATAATGTCCATTCTTAACTAATCAAACCCGGGAAGACTCCATACTTTAAAAACTACTTTTAACAGATTTTAACAACTATTCGCCACATTTTCTGTACATAATTATACATATTTAATAATTTGAAATTTCACTCACGCAAATTGTAATAGTTTTTTAGTAATAGGTTGAAACACTCACCGATAAATCCCTCTTTTACAAACCGTTATTTGTATATTCACGTACGTAATTTTCGTTGTGTATATCGATGAATGTATTTTGTTGAAAAGAAAAGGGAAGTCACACACAAACACACAGCTAATTTAAAATTACTCCTATTTATAACTTCAATTGCTACGGAAAGGAACTATCCGAATTTTACGGGGTGATATTAATAGATGAACTCAACGACATACACCTTGCGATTTCGTATCGAAAACTGACTTCTCCGTCGTTGCGACAAGGTCTTCCAGGTCCTTTCGAAAACAGTCCGCCGGTAGGGGAGTTGGTGTGATAAATTATAATACAAGGTAAAGACGATGGAATCCATAATTAATTATTTTAATCGTGTATGTTATTTTGTTTCTTTCTACACAACTTTTTCCTGTTTGGGGTGCTTCTCTCTTGCACCTACCTACGTCTGGATGTTTTCGGCGTAAAATCGAATTTTCTGAATCTGTTATCGAATTCCTCGTAAATTGTGTATGTCGGAGCAATAACATAAATTGCTATGCACCGCAAAATATTAAATTCTTCACTTCTTTCTTGAATGTGACTTACAGTTGTCTGTGGTGCACGTAAGTTCCGCTATTGTAACTTGCAGGCCAAAAGTTCTGATTTCATTTTCGTCAACTGTGCATCCCGTACCAAATCATTTAAATCTGTTTGCGTGATCAGATGAATATTGTTTCATCTAGAAAATTTTTTCTCAATTTCATCAGACGTAGTTTCGTTTGAACTTGAAGCTATAACAGCAGTTTGTCCTGAATTTGAAAATGTAATTGCAGTTTCGACGAGTGAAGTCGGCGTTTCGTCTTCTAGATGTATTGATCATATAGCCGATGAAACAGTTGGGTATGAATATGTTTTCTGGTTCAAAAACTATATCCAGCTATGTCAGTATGACAAAAACAAATCCCTTCTGTTAGAAGTACTAGTAATTGAAAATGCGTTGATAAAGTTCCGCGTTTACCTACTAGGCATACCTTTGAAAATTGTCACCGATTGTCAGGCATTCGAGGTAACGATGAGAAAAAAAGATGTATGTGTGCGTGTAGCGCGATGGGCCTTATTATTAGAAGAATTCGTGTATACGGTTGAACACCGTCCAGGTAAGAATCTCGCACAGGTAGACGCATTAAGTCGCAACTCCCTTTCGTCATGTATGATAATTCGTGAGGAGGAAAGTAGTTTGAGCACCAGATTGAGGAAAGCCCAGCGAGAGGATTCGGATGTGCAGAATGTGCTGGAAGTGCAGTTAGAAGGTTATAGAATTAAGGACGATGCGTCATTTCAAGAAATAGACGGTGATATTCGTTTAGTGGTCCCAAAGGCGATGCAAAATCAGGTTATTAAACGCGCACACGAGAACGGCCATTTTGCGATGGAAAAAACGGGGGCGATTGTAAAGAGAGATTATTGGTTTCAGAAAATGGGAGATACAATAGATAGAGTAGTAAAAAATTGCGTTGATTGTATTCTTGCGGAGAAAAAACAGGACAAGTCGGATGTATACCTGTACGCGATTTATAAGGGAGCGGTACCGTTAGATACCTTTCATATCGACCACCTGGGACCTCTGCCAAGGACAAGGAAATATATAATACCGATATATATTAGTAGTCCTAGATGCATTTTCAAAATTTGTATGGTAGTACGCGACAAAGACATGTAATTCGGTGGAAGTATTAGGGCGACAAATAAACAATCCACGGCGAATAATGTCGGACCGTAGCACCGCACTTACATCGACCGATTTCGACAAATATTGTAAAGATCAGAAGAGAGAGCATGTGTTGACCACCGTAGGTGTGCCGCGTACGAATGGCCAGGTAGAGAGGGTAAATCGTACAATAATACCGTTCCTAACAAAATTGTCAGCGCCAAAATCAGATGAGTGGTATAAGTATTTAAAGTGTTGTTTAGGACATTATTCCAAGTCGTAATATTAGGTTAATACCATTTAAAATATTGTTCGGTGTGGAACAGCGGTTAAAAAACGATCCGGAAATTAGGAAACTGTTAGAACGCGAATGGACTGATACATTTCAACAGAACCGTGACGAGCTACGGGAAGAAGCGAGGCGTAATATTCTCAAGGTTCATCAGGAGAATAGCAAATATTTTAATAAGAAAAGATGGACAGGTAGGAAAAAGCGCGAGGGAGATTTCGTAGCTATTAAAAGAACACAACAGGTTCCCGGGTTAGTGCGGATAGTGACACGTACAGCGACAGTGAGCGAAAATTGCGACGATGAATGACATGATATCTGAGGCCAGATATTTAATACAGGATGGCCGAGTATAGGGTAGTGTAGGGTCGCAAGGGCGAAGTCGCCGATACTAGCATCTCGAACAAACGCTTTACAATAAAGATGTATGAGAGTGAATCGTTCGATATATAAAATCATTTGTTCTTCGGCACTTCTGTTACGAGGTAACGGATAATCAAAAGTGTTGATAGTCGGTGATAAGGCAATCAGATGAACACATCGTAGAATACATGGTCCGTCCGGAAAGTAATGCAATTAGGTACGTAAAAAAAAAAATGTATTTATGTTATTGATATAAATCTTTAAAATTCTTCAAAGTACTTCCCTTGGGCTTTAACACACTTTTGCCAGCGACTTTTCCATGCACGGTACGCATCCTGGAAGGCGTTAATGGGGACCTCGTTTAATGCCTTCGTCACGGCGGTTTGAATCGCTTCTATGGTTCGAAAATGAAATCCTTTGAGGGCAGACTTGATCTTCGGGAACAGGAAAAAATCTGCTGGAGCCATGTCAGGACTGTAAGGGAACTGTGGTAACGTTGTGCCAAGCTGTGCTTGGCTAGAAATTCTTGAACGCGCAGAGCGGTATTGCTGGGAGCGTTGTCGTGGTGCAGCTGCTACGTAATGGCGATCTCTTTTGGAGTACTCAATGTTGTGCACAGTTGTTTTCGATATGTTGAGAGTCTCTGCGATCATTCGAACACTCAGTGGTCGATCACTCTTAAGAAGTTCATGGACACGGGAAACATTTTCGTCAATAGTGGTGCTTGTCGGCCGTCCAGAGCAGAAGTCATCCTCCACGTTTTCCCGACCGTTTTTGAACAAATTTAACCATCTGGAAACTTGAGAATAGGAAAGAGCAGAGTCCCCGTATGCCGCCTTAATCATTTGGTTGGTTTCGGCGAGGCTTTTATTCAGCTTAGCGCAGAATTTAATCGCATAACGTTGTTCGATATTTTTCTCCATTACGCGTCGTGACACGGGCACAAATAATAGGTTTATGTTTACTACGATTCTGACGATTTTGGAGCGCGGATCAGGTTGAGGTTGCAAAGATATGAAGGTAAGAGTCCCCTCCACATATTCCAACAAGTACGAACATGTTCGGACCAGGAAAAATGGCGGAAATCAAAAAATTGCATTACTTTCCGGACAGACCATGTATATTATTCTTTGTTAAAACGTAATTAATAATAATTTATAGTAATGTTTATAATATTTCACAGTTTAAATGTGTAGAGTTGAAGTTACAGTTATTCTAATCGTTTCAATTAATTTCATTTATAAAATTCCTGCATATATATGTATATATTGTCACGTATCGGTTCAGGGAACGGGGAAGAGGTTCCCTGCGGGGGAGGGCAACCAGGGAAAGTGGCCCTCCGCGTACCGACGTTCACAAACCACGGACGATTTTTAATCCGGGCGCCAGTGCGTATGCACTCGTCCGGAGTATACATCCTTCCGGTAGTTCGCACGGGAGCGGAAATCAAGGGGAGTCGGAAAAAGAATAGAAGACCCGCGAGTACTTGATAACAAGAAACTTTAATTACGGTCGAAACAGGCCACGTAAACGAAACAAAAAGGAGCCCCACGCGGTACAGAGTACGGCCGGGAAAAAGGAATGCGTTCGCCAGTTGCAAAGGGGGTTTCGCAGCGCAAGGGCTCACGATACAAGAAAAAATACGCGGACGCAAACGGGTGTTCACCTTCGCGTGGCTCGCTTGCGTCTCTCCTTCTCGCCGGTTCGTCTCCTGGTGCGCGGGATCCCCCCTCCCCGAGGATTTCGGCGTCAGGGATGGGCTACCGAGTCCTTCGTTGTGGCCGCGTCCTGGCACCCCCTTCTGGTGACTGGTCCGCAGGGGAGGCTGTCGGTTGCCTCCGTGGAGACTGGCGGGTGGCTTGACGACCGATCAACAGGCGGCTGGATCTTCATGTGGGACCATCTCGCGCTTCCGTCGCTCGGGTGGAGGTCCACCCCTCGACCGTTCCACCGGCTGCCGCGCGAAAGGGGGTAAGAGGGGGGACACACACAAAAAAAAACTCATACAAAACAAAACAAAAAAAAAAAAAAACACTCACCCCTCCATTCCGGCGTCCCGGCGGCGAGGGTGTTGCCTGGGCGGAGAAGTGAGGTCGGCGGATCTGGTGGCCACTCGTAACGAGGCAAAAACGTGCCTTGTTAGAATATATACAAAAGTAGTGTAAAAGTCAAAAAGGGGTGGTAGGCGGGACAATTCTGAGAAACTTTTTCTTTTGCCAACATATTGGTTGAGGCTTCATTTTCGAGTCATTAGCAAAAAACACTGACCAATGAGAACGTGTGTGGACCGGGAGCTCGACAGCGTGAGCGACAGCTTCGAGTGTGACGGCCGATCATCGTCGTGAACAAACGTATCGATACCGCTAGTAGATGAAAATTAAATCGAATAACGAATTAAAATAATATTAATAAATAATATTAATGTTGAGAATATACCAAATTATCGACGTAAATCATTATTCGATTCATAAAGTAATCGATTGACAAAAGACTACTCAGTCATTGGTTTATATAAAACGTGAACACCGTCCTGAATATCTGTTCTGTTCAATTTATTGTGTCGTTGCCATCGTGTTATAAATATCAGTTTATTGTAATATTATTTTAATAAATCTTAGAATATTATTTGGCTTCACTTCCTTATAATAATTCGTTGTCGTTTTCACTGTATAATCTTAACAAGTAAGTTCTTCATTATTCTTAAATAGGAGAAAAACCAATTAGGAGTTGTTTATCTAGACCGAGTAAATTATATTTATTTTATACCTTCCAGAAGAAATAAAGAATAAATTCACGAAAATTAATTTAGTGAACTATTCTAACGAACCAAGCGAATAAATTCACGTTTTAAAACGAATGGGTACCTTGTAAAAAAAATTCTGTTCACTTTGTATCGTTATGCAAACGTGAATAAATTGTATTTTGCCTATTTTGCTAACATCTTGTTGTTATACGCAAAAACCATATAACTTTCCTATTAGAAGTTTTAATGTATCTCGTATGGTCTTCTAGGGGTCCAAAGCGGATCGAAACTTTAAAGGGTCGTTTCACCCCTTAAACCTGCGTCTCAGCCAATAAAAAAAATACATGCCTCTTATTTTGCTCGTTAAAAAAACGTACGAAGCTTCATCACAATCGGTGGGGCAAATTTCCGTGGCTTCCCTTGTGAGTAAGTTTCTGGAAGGAGCTAGTGTATATGTGATTGCGACGAATGTATTACATTTTAGTCCTAACTTCGATAGAGTTAGGCGTAAGCCTTTAGGCTTAGGAGAAGTGCATAGCACTCGTTATATAGCTGAGTCTATCAGACCTAACAACCAAGTGTAGAACCACCTTGAGGGCGGCTTCCTTGCTTTCCCATAGATGTAGGGCGTATCCTCAAGGGAGTTCGTCAAGGGAGTGTTCAGTGAAAATATCTGGAAGTCTGCATGGAGAATAAGGGGAGAGTATTGAAGCTTGTTCTAGGACGCTTGTATCGTCGAAATCTTTGCAACATGGAGGCATTTAGTGTTTCAAAATAATGTTCGAAGTTGATTGAGGAGGAAGATTAATAAAAAATTAATTAGACAAAATTGAGCCCGAAAAATCATAATAATTTATTGGCTCGAATGATACGATTTAAGGGAAAAGCCTTCCGACATAAAAAAGCCTTTTAAAAAATATATGTTTGTCGTGATTGAACGGTGAGAATATGAGCGATTATGTATATGATGTGTGTGTAATTGATTATGATTGTTAATTAATTCGAGGAGCACATGGTCTCACTCAAATAATATTACGATTCGTGTTTTCATCCACATTGCGTAGGATGTTATGATTTGTATTTGAATCCACTCTGCATTGGATACTTTACGTTTCTTCATAATACACGGAGCTTCTCCACTGTCGATCCGACCAGCACAAGTTTCAACGATTGACTATGCATTCGATATACAGGGTTCGGCTACTGGTGGGGCATAATTTCAGGGGATGGTAGCTGGCGTGATACTGAACAACTTTTCCCTTTACCAAAATGTTGACTGAAGCTTAGTTTTTGAATTATTAACTAAAAACACTGACCAATCAGAGCGCGAGAATAGCGCGCGCCCGGACGCGAGAGCGACAGCTTCGGGCCCGACGGCTGAGCGTGATCGTGAACAAGCACCTTTGTACAGTGACAGTGTAATTGCTAACAGAAAACCACTACGTCAAAGTTAAATCAAATAACGAATAAAACAATCAAGAATAAGAATTATTCTTTAATAAGGGCTATGCATTATTTCTGGAAAATAATTTAAAAACATGTAGAAATAATTTAAATCAGATTCACATATTGTTTAAAAATAGTCCTGCATCGGTGAAAATGTGTTGTCATAACTGGGTCACTTCATCGGACCTGACCTTCCGTAAAGAAAGATGTGTAACGTCCCTGAAGAATTTTGCCTCAGAAAAATTTCGATGTTTAGTTTATTTGTTCAATTCTATCTTTCGTTTCGATTATCGACTGTACTTTCTCTTTTTCTTTTACCGACCGCAACATTAGACAAATCAATTACCATAAGAATTTAGTTCAACTGTTGGTAATATATGTATATACATATATATTTCTTGATTTACAAATATTATGTTATTAAATAATTATTAGGACCAGCAAACAGACAAGTTAATTAATGAAATGTTAAGTTGAATTATTAATCATCCGATTTACGTATTATTTTATTTATTTGAATAAATAGTAAATTGTAAAGGTTTTGTATGGAATATTCTACGTGCTACGACCCCAGCCCCAGATTTCTTAGAATTAACGCGCAATCTCTAAAGAAAGATAGAAAATATATTTTCAATTGACAATGTTATTAGGTATTAGAATTATTAACTAACGTTAACTCATATACATATTGTAATGTTTGTCGAATTACTAAACGCGCCGTCAGATTCTCGGAGTTAGCTCTGGGTGGTTCCGCAGCCAGCGAATAGCAGGCTCCCCATTGAGCAGCTTGGTGTCTGAAACCCGTGTCTTTTGGGTGGCAGTCGAGTAATTACGATTTTATAATTAGAGTCATTTTTAATTTGCTATCCTGTCGGACGTATGCTGTTCATTTGATTCTGGGTCGTTGGGTCGTTCTAGTAGCCAGTGAACAACAGGCTCCCCAATTAAGCGATCTGGTTTTGGGTGTCAATGTGCGCTCTGGCTAAAAGGGTCATGCACAATTAGTTGTCGAGCCAAAAATCAAAAAGAGTAACTGTTCCGACGAATCATATATTTTTTACACAAAGTTTAAAGTCTTGAATCGAGTCCATCTTAGGATTTTGAATCTATAGAAGAATATTGTTCTGTCACTATCGTATTTTGCGAAGCGTATCTCACGTAGTCGACTACATCGCGTTAGAAAGATTGATTTAAAAGTATTAATATTATTGACTCTGTAAAAGCGAATCGAGTCGAGCTTGATAGAGAATCACACTTAGGTAGGATTCCGCGTAACACTAGACGTCGAAAGTATTGTCAATCTAGCAAAAGCGTAATTAGCTTCGGAAAAGAATCAGACTTAGGTAGGATTCATCGCGGAGCTAGAAACGTATTAATTTTATTAGATTTTGTAACTGCGTTAATTCCGAAAGAGTACAAATCGTAGACACTTAGAATTTCGAGTCTTATTAATATTGTAAAAGCGTGGTTGAGTTAGCCTTGACTGTAAATCAAAACATAGGACTCCGAGATAAATAACTAGTAATTGCGTTAAATTCTTCATTTACTTAGAAATGGCGTATTATTTAATTTATAGAGTTCTGTTCTTTACATGACAATATTTCCTTAGTTCTTCGATCTAGTCGTTCATTATATTAGTTTGTATTACATATACTTTTCCTATTTTGTTATAATTGTTATTTGTTAATCATTCTCATTGTTATTTTTATTGAATAAACCTGCTTTTTGAAAGGTATTGACCTGTGGATTTCACTCCTTAACCGCACACCACACGAATCCCACATTCTTTGGATTTAGTTATTATAGATTCGAGTCGTTCAGTAGGTAAATACCGCTCTTTGCCTCACGAGCGCTGTAAGATTCCTGTGCATAGCTCCAGAATCGTTACACATATACAAATAATGTAGACGTTACTAATTTTAATTATTTATTGTAATATTTTTAGCATTCAGGATTGGGGCATTTGGACGACCTCGTCCCC
The DNA here is from genome assembly GCA_945859595.2 of Megachile willughbiella. Classification (NCBI taxonomy): domain Eukaryota; kingdom Metazoa; phylum Arthropoda; class Insecta; order Hymenoptera; family Megachilidae; genus Megachile; species Megachile willughbiella. Next base: position 11,734,225 of record OX243808.1, on the reverse strand, counting down.
CTCCCCTACCTCTATTCCGCACAAACGGTCATTGTTGCTGCGCAGTTAGCAGGCGCAGCCGCTGCGTTCTCTTCTACTGATCTTATAATCAGACAAAAATAATGAGAATAGTGCCTTATAATATTTATTTTATCGTTCCTAATAAATGCTGAACTATTATTCAACTTACAAAGTGTGTTAGTGTTGGTGTTGAGATTGGTGCAGACGGCGGCATCGGCCGTAATGGTGGTGCTGGCGATAGCGGTGGCGACGGCAGGAGCATAAACAGGAATTTGCCGGTACCGGTACAAATACTCTTCTCGGTATTTCTTCAACGTCCTCTACATGAGAAATACAATATACATGAATTATAATCTATAATATATGTGATACCGATGCATTTGATTTTGCGCTCTGCGTGTATGGCGTTGCCATGTAAACCGCGATCGGCATGTGTGTGATCCTCGTGGACCATCATTATTACTATATTATTATTGTTCACGCCTCAATACTCGATGGCGACAACTTCGATAGAAAGAAGGAACGATGATGTTTGAAAAGAGTATATTATTTATTGGACGTGTGAGTTATTAAGGCGCTGTCCCTTCTAAGTACAAAAAACAAACTCTGTGTCTGACTGTCGGAATACCACTTAGCCTCTGTGGCTGCTAAAAATCTTCTGCCCGCCAAATAATCTAAATCCGAAGAAGTAAACTCCCCGGCGGTTCCCCTGCCAGGCTTTCTAATAATTTGAACGTCAAGGTGGGGTTGGAAATCTTCCTTATTATTTGCCATGTGGCAAGTAACAGTAAGATGTACACAATTTATTTTCAAGGCCTGCTACATGGTTTACAACACTCGGTTTACTACGGTTCAACTTTAACCCTGGTCCGAGCTCCTGACCGACGGTCATGTCATAAACCTAGGTCCCTAAAACATTCTTAACATGCCGCCCACCTTGGACGCTCCGCGTTCAATATCGCAACAATATAATAATATAATGTAGGTCTCGTGTTTTCAAAACTAACCCTTTATTTGAGTACAATGACAGAACACGCACACCAAAGCTCTAAAACACACACACAAACGCAAATGTCAGAAGTCAAAACCGTGAATCGTCGCGTAATCGTAATCGTAGTCTCGCCTCGTGGTTCGTTACACTCTGCCCGGTCGCGTCGCGGTTGCGCCCTTATATTCGCGTGGCGCGCGAACATTCTCGATCTTTTGTTTTCGGAACTTCACGAGTTTTCGATAATCGCGATCTTTGCAGCCCATTCGCGACGCGGCGGTTACCGCTGTACTCCTACATATAATGATATAACCGATTATATACACTAAACCTATGTGTTCTATAAATCTTATACCTAGCACAATAGATTGATACAATTACTAAATACTATTTTAAACCTATTTACAATGGTTATAGAGGTATGTATGCTTTGCGTTAAAACAGTGTATAAGTCTACAAACGTCAAACGAATTTCCCCAATTACCCGCAACAAATGACGTTTCGCTGATTTTACTGCGCTCTCCCATAATCCACCGAAATGTCGCGCATAAGAAGGAATGAAATGCCAATCTATTCCTTCAGTAACTGTAAACTGTAAAATACGCCTCTGAGTGACCTCACTTTTAAAGAATTGCTGAATTCTTTGGTAAATTGATCACAAGGGTCGAATAATTAGTTAAAATTGACGACTGGGAAAAACCCAAAATGGGCGGAAACTTGCCACCTCCCTTCCCATAGGTCATGCATCTTTGAACCTTTCAGAACGTTCCACCCCTGTCAGGAACGTCTATGCCGAGGTGACATCGGCTATAGTTTTGCGCACTCTTAGCAGAAACAGTTAGTAAATCAATAGAAATAGTTTAGCAATCCATAGAATCATTTAGTCGACTCTTAGAAACATTTTAGTTAATCGTAGAAACACCTAATAAACCATAGGCAAATATACAATTTCAGCCAGTGAAATATCTTAGAATTTTTTCCGAACATCGGGTGGTCCTTCGAAATAGTCCTTAGTTTTTTTGTTGGTACAAGCGTGCAAAATGCCTACAAAGCTCGAGCATCTGTCGGAGTAATCAAGAACATTTAACATTACTATTTCATTAAATTATCGTTAAACACTATCTTGTATAAATTATTTCTTATCCTACATATGAGAATATAAGAACATATGCATAAGAATACTCTTACCGTGAATATTTAGAGGCTCCATTTTCGTTTTTTTTTTTTTTTTTTGGAAATTGTTTATCTTAGTGTCGCTGAAATGAAAAAAAAGAGTAATTAATAGATGATGGAAAATAACTTAATAAAGGATATCGAAAAATAAATAGAAAATAAATAGAAATAAATAGATTTACCTACCTCGGTGTTCCTTAAATGACTGTAATTGCTCCTGCTTTTCGTGCTTTTGCACGAAAAGAAAAACGAAAAGCGAAGAAGTTATTCCCACCACTGAGGATGACGACCGCAAAGAGAGGGCGAAAGACCCCTCAACATACCAAGAACTCACATAGCGAAAAATGCAAATACAATAAACATCCGATATCTACAAAAATGACCTATACGATATGTGCAAAACAATTATCCCCCCCACTGGGGGTATTACCCCTCTAGTCACCCCGAACCTCGATCGCAGCCAGTTCATCGAGAAAAACCCAAACTGACAGCATTGAATCAGCTTGGTCCAATGTCCAACATTCTGTTTCGTGTCATCCACGGACCTCCTGTGGTGCACAGTCCACGCAGTTAGACACAAGGCCTATCGTAAGGTTTCTCGAAAACGTCTCTTATTATATACTCCGTACGGTCTCGAAACTCGCGGTTCATATAATTTTCAGGGGTGCTAGCTGAAGTGATACAGTACAACTATTTCCTTTACCAAAATGTTGGTTCAAGCTTAGTTTTTGAATTATTAATGAAAGACACTAATTAATCAGAGCGCGATAATAGCGCGTGCCCAGATCCGATTTGCGTTTTCGATACTAATAATATAATATCAGACATGCATATATTTTCTATCTTTTCCAAAGTAATTGTTAATTGTAATTCTATTTTTTTACCTTTAATTAGCTGAATAAACCTAATTAACGAAAGGTATTAACCTGTAGATTTCACTCTTTAACGCCACGCCACATGAACCCCACATCCTTATAGAGTTAGTTATAATAAGAATGAGTCGCTCAATAGGCAAAAGCCGCTCTTTGCCTCATGAGTGCTGTAAACTCCTGAGCCTAGTACCAGAGACGTTACAGTATGATCAATTTAGGGATGACCTGACGGTCTGTCATCGGAATTTCCCAAACATCACGGTAGGTACCTGTGATCTTACTTGACGAAAATATAAACATGTGGAGTGCAAATGGGATTGGACGGTTGTACGCAAATTTCTAATAACCAACTGCTTTCTATGTTCTTGTAACTTTATTTGGAAACGTGGTGCTTTTAGACAAAATCGTTCGTACAAAAAAGTTAACAATTAGTTACGTACGATTGTATAATTTCGGAATCTTCTTTTATTTCCCCCCTTATTTTCTTACTATTGCCTAGTTACATCTAAAGCAAATATTTCCGAAACAGTTTCCGTATAATTATAATTACTTTTTAATTCTGGACGATGTGGTAGAGCGTATCGTAGTTTATCCCAGAACAAAGGGTCTCCCCACTTTATGTACGTGTGCATGTTTAAGTACGCCTTAAGATCCGGGTCTAAGTCATCAGTGACATTGATTTCACCATATAGGATTAAAATCACTCTTGTTCTACCTTCACTGAGAGCTTGACAGTGTGCTGCTTTGAATTCCATCCGTCCCCATACGCTATTTATAAAATTAGTCGATAATACGACTATAGTCCGTCTTGAATTTTCGATAGAACGAGCAATTTGGATTGGTATATATTCTCCAGCCAGCCAGTCACGAAAGTGCACGCACAGTTTGAAACGTCTAGGACCATCTTCCAACTTTTTTATAAGCTCATTTACAACAAAATCTTCGTCATGATGCGAATAACTGATAAACGCATCATACAGCTTATTCTTATCTAATTCATCTTCTGTCACCAGCCATAAGCACGACTCGTGAGCATACAACCATACCTTGATCTCTCGCTGATATCGATAATATAGCGCTATTACAGTACTAATGATTAATGCAGTAATAATAACAGCAAAACTTGCACCTACGAATATCATAACATTGTTTGGACAAAGATCGTCCATTCTTATCTTTACTATTGGAATTTTTATATCTTTACATTCGATCATTGACAAATTCATCATCCGCTTAGGAGTTAGGAGTTGCGAATGGATGAAGTCTACGAAATCCTTTGAGTCACAATCGCATGTCCATGGGTTACTATGCAGTGTAAGCGTTTTTAGCGTTGTGGAATTTCTTAAGTATTTTATAACTTCTGATTTCAATTTTGTAATGCTGTTATTATGCAGTTCCAAAGTCTGGAAACATTCATTATTAAACTGATTGATTCTGAACTTACAAGTGTAAGTATTGTATAGTTAAAACTATTAGTTCATTAAAAGATCGATGAAAATGTGTGATATGATAAAAATAAGTAAGTAGAGCGCAGTCGGAGATAGATCAGTGAAGCTCACGAAGAATATGAAGCACATGCAGAAAGTTTACGATACGAATAACCAGGTTGAATGTGTTTAGTTGTCACGAATTATTGCGTTAATACTTAACTCGATTGTGTTAACTTTAAAAAAATGTATGCTATTTCGAATTTGTACTGTGGTGTTATATTAGCTTGTTCTATCGCTTATATTATACATGAAAACGGAGAACTGAAATCATAACGGTAAAGAACGGCCTCTTCTGTCTACTGAATGCTATAATTATAAAAAGCATTAGTTTACCCTAATCACTTAAAAGTCGCGAATGTCTTTGTTAGCTTTTTTCTGGGAACGTACGTTAATATAATCGTGACAGATATTAACATAAATATGCTCATATGTAGCGATTTCTCGTGCGTAATACCTAAAGTTCCAATTTCCACAGAAACAAATGCTTTACATACCTCCACATTCAATGGCAATTCCTTCCCAGACACATCGCTGATGTTGTTGTTCGCTAGACGTAATTTCGTTAAAAGCGGAATTTTGATCAATTGATTTATTCCGCGACGATAATAAGGAATAGTACTGATATTCGTCGGTACCGTTGTTAAATTTTTGTAGGAGCAATCGATTAAGAACACTCTGTCGTTTGGTTTTATCCAACAAGAACACTCGGTTGGACATGGTTCTAATTTTGGACATTTAAAGGTTTTCCATTGTAATTTGCTCACAACTGTACCGTTTGTCCACTCTGGTCCATGACACGTCAAGTTTTCTGCCATTATATGAAAAAATTGTTGAAAAGCAGGTCGCATTCTTCCGTCCAAGTAATAAAGAAACTCATATAAATTGCAGTCACATATTATAGGATTATTAGCGACTAATATTTCTATGTGTCCCTTTATTGCTTCATAATTCCCCGTTTCCTCCTTTGCGTTGAGCTGAATATGTTGGATTTCGTTATGTCGTAGATCCAATGTAATGTTACTTGGTACAAATAACAGATGTTTAGTCTAAAAAAGAGTCGTACAATACAGGTCATTTTGAAACAAATAAATATAATAAAATTGGATACATGAAGCAACGAATAAATAACATAGAAAGTCAATCAAAATATCTATTAAAACTTTATCTACGACAGGCATCCGCAACTTCCAATTTTTCGAGTAAGAAGTGAACGTACTAGTTATATAGGATTATATTCAAATACATCATGAAAGAGAATTATTACTAAGTGGTGAATTGAATGATTGTTAATTGTGTAATTGGAATTTTAATAAAAATTTTTATGTGGTCAACTTTAATTTTGTGTGGTTTTATTTACGATACGTATACAATTGTTAATTGAAACTCTTTCTGATCGAGAACTAAAATTAAATTTGTAATTTAATTGTATCTGAACAAGAATAAAAATTTATTTCGAAATTGAATTTCAATCAAATAAAATATACTTTTAATCTCGAAGAAAATTCCAGTAATTCTCAAAATTGATAATTAAAATTTAATTTACAATTACAATACATTAGATTCAGAATTAAAATGTATATTCTTAATTATAAACTTTGGTCACCAGTTAGACTGAACTTTTATAGATTATATTGGTCTGTATTATAATTTGTGTTATTATTTCTCGCCTTCCCTTTCTTAATCCTGATGCCGTGGTGTCCTTAATATTATCATATCGTTGTCATTAAACCATTAGTATTACTAGTAATGGCGATAAACCAAATTTATATGCATAAGCATCATTTTATTTGTCAATTTTAGGCAAATTAGATCCATATACGAGTTTGATTATAAATAAATATCATATGTATTCGAAGTATCAGATTATCAATATAATCTTTAATTAGAAATTATTCTAATTATCAGTTTGGAGAAATTATAATCTTGAAAATTAAAATTAAGGTTTGTTTGTACCAGATTCAAGTAAGAAATAAGCTCCTCTGTTAAAGACTTTTATGTTTTCACGTTAATCAACTCCTAATCATTGGTTTGACAAGTTTAAATGAAAAATTAAATTTCAATTTCTATTTTCAACGGTATTTAAATAACAATTTCCATTGGATAGTTAATTAAGGGAAATTTACATATAAATTTCATGTCAGTTGTTAATCAACGCTCAATTAAATTGAAAGTTTAATGTATCACTTAAAATGATGATCTGCAATTAACACAATATGCGTGTATTTAATAATTTGCAAAATATTACAGTAAATTTTGTCATACTGAAAATATAGTATTTGATTAACGAATGTACAGATAATCTAAAGTGAATAGCACTTAAACCTGATATTTATTATTGCTTAATTAGATATATAGAAAATAATATATATGCAGGGTGTCCGGCTACTGGTGGGCATAATTTTAAGGGATGGTAGCTGGGGTGATTCTGAACAACTTTTTCCTTTACCAAAATGCTGGTTAAAGCTTAGTTTTTGAATTATTAAGAAAAAATACTGACCAATCAGAGCGCGAGAATAGCGTGCGCCCAGACGCGAGAGCGACAGCTTCGAACTTGACGGCTGAGCGTGATCGTGAACAAGCACGTTTGCACCATGACAATGTAATTGCTAACGGAAAACCACTATCTTAAAAATAAGATCCAGTTATGCATTATTTACAGATAGGGGTAAACTAATTATTTGTTATTAACTTAAACCAAATAAATCGAATTTGTTCGATATTTGTATTCGTTATTCGAAAGGAATGCAGAATAAAATATCGAAAATCGTACTTGCCTCTCGTTATAAAAATACAAAACAAATTCGGACATTTTGAAGGACAAATAACTTTTCTATTCATCAGAAAAGATTTTAAATCAAATAACTAACAAATGTATTAATACCTGCCCACTTTAAATTTATAACAAATCTAGAAATAATTTAAATCGGGCTCACCTATTGTTTAAAAATAATCCTGCTTCGGTGAAAATGTGTGTCGCGACTGTGTCATTTCATCGGGCCTGATCTTGCGTAAAGAAAGATGCAGACCGCATAACATCTGTTGTCACAACCAGGTCAGTGAACTTTACTTCGCTGACACTTTCCATTACCACTTTTCACTGCAATACTTTGTTGTCACTGTTAAATAACTTCCTAATGTAATAACGGTGAATAAACAAGCGAGAACGTGGAAACGATTATCCAAAAATAACTTCAGCGATTATTCTTTTTTTGTTAACGTTGCGCTTCGAACGTTTTGTCCTTGTCGTCAAATCACGAAGTACCAGGCTGGGTTTGGTTAAGTGTTTATTTTCGATAGGTTTAGTTACAATGACTCCCGCATAGCGTAAAGTTAAAATTAGACTAAGTGTATGGGACCATCGAAGGGCCTTCTTTTATACTAGAATTTTGGGGGTGATGGCCAAGTGGTGGGGAGGTGTTCCGGGAAAGAGAGGTTTTCTAAGCGAGGACAAAAGCATAGTCATGTTGGGATAACAAAGGAAATTATAAATTTGCGGTAAGAGGTTTTTTGGATTCTGCGGGTAATGTCACTGATGGTCTGTGTTGATAGGCAAGTCCCAGATCTTGGGACTGAAAGCGGCGGCGACAAGGGTTGGGAAGTTATGAGGGTACGGAAAAGTTATGGGGATCCTTTCGGTAGATTCGGGAAGCAGGGAAAGCTTCGGGAGATCAGGACCTAAGGGTTACACGACATCCTAAACTGGCAATCGTAACATGATCGGCGTGACCCCCTCAATTCGTCTTTCTCTCTCTTCCCAGTGTCAAACATTGTTTTTCAAGGAATTGTTACGTCGCGGCGTAGAAGCTTGCACGTGCTTTTTTTTCCGTCGAGGATGTTCCTCGTGTTGCGATCGGCAGTTTAGGACGCAGCATCCAGTATTCAACATCGAAAGGAAAGTAAGAATTCGGTCAAGTTATTTATGAATAATTGTTCACGCGTTTCATTTGCGTTTTTTCTTTGTGGTTATTACATTAAACAATTAGTGAAAAGTGACAGTAAAATGTTGCAGTGAAGCGTGAAATAAAGTGAGTTCATTTACCTAGCCGCGACAACAGCTGTTTTGCGGCGTATATCTTTGTTTACGGAAGGTCAGTTTCGTTAAATCGACCCAGTCACGACAACACACTTTCATCGAAGCAGGATTATGTTTAAACAATAGGTGAGATTGATTTAAATTATTTCTACACATTTTGTGAATTTAAAATAGACAAGTATTAATACATTTGTTATTTTGCATCCTTGTAACAAGCGACAAAAACCATCGTCGATATTTTATTCTTATTCTTTTCGAATAACGAATACAAATATCGAACAAATTCGATTTACTTGGTTTAAGTTAATAACAAATAATTAGTTTACCCCTATCTGTAAATAATGCATAACTGGATCTTATTTTTAAGATAGTGGTTTTCTGTTACCAACTACATTGTCATGGTGCAAACGTGCTTGTTCACGATCACGCTCAGCCGTCAAGTTCGAAGCTGTCGCTCTCGCATCTGGGCGCGCGCTATTCTCGCGCTCTGATTGGTCAATGTTTTTCCTTAATAATTCAAAAACTAAGCTTTAACCAGCATTTTGGTAAAGGAAAAAGTTGTTCAGAATCAACCCAGCTACCATCCCTTAAAATTATGCCCACCAGTAGCCGGACACCCTGTATATGTATACTGGTATAAAATATAATAATGATGGTTTAATTAAATTCATAAATTTACAGTGACCTGATAGACAACAAAAAAATGCAATTCGCACGACATTTCTGCACTGTTCTTTGTCCGCTCGGAAAAAACCCATGAGCCCACTTCTCGTCTCCCACCACATTCCTCTAAAAACATCGATGCATCGATGCATTGTCCGTATATCATAATTTTATATTACACATCAACGCCTCGTAAAATTACGATATTACAGATATAAAACTTGATTAAACTGTATATAAACCAACTGGAGGAAACATTAAATCAGAAATGTTTGGACTATTATTGTGAATATTTAATTAGTAGCTAGTTCATGTATTATATTTGCACGATAAGATGTAAATACTGAGAAGGAATAATTAATTGCGTGGTTGAATATCGTCAGTGGTGGGACGATTTGTCTCAAGGACGATATTGTTTGTTTCTTTTTACGCCGAATCGGCTATATGGAATGTTCGTTATGTTCGTTGCTTGGGTAATTGCCGATCGTCAATTTTCTGCGGGCCTACGGCAACCGCGTCAGCCGATTCTATGCGTCTTGGTGATTAACATCTCTGTACCACCTTTCTTATATTATATTAAGCATTCCTTTTATTCTTTCACACGTACACTGATTTATTTATCAAAAAACCACAACAAATACAATATTTCTTGACCACTCATCTCTCTACTAAAATCTACTGAACTAAATTTGTAATCCATTCAGGTGGAGTTAGTTATATAATTTGAATTTTCGTCTAGCTTGTTTTAAATCTTTACTATTGGTACCAACGTCTTAGATATGTTTAAATGCTATTTCGAAATTTAGGAAGTTACGAATTTAAAAATTTAGATTTGGTAATTAGGTATTCGAAAATTCAAAAGGTTGACAACTGTAGAAATTCTGGAGTATGGGAATTTGGAAATTTGAAAAATTTTAAAATTTGTAACTACTGAAATGTCTTTCTTTCAGTTCAATTTAACGGTCTATGTCCCTTCCTCCGCATTAGAAACAGCAAGCCATATTTTGGCTACAGCAATTATCCCAATCAATTGAATGCTAACTGATTCCAGAAATATTATGCTAATATTAAAATTAATATCATTTATTTCATTTTAACGTTTGCTAAGCACTATATCTTACCAAATTATTTAGTAAAACAGTTATTCTTTCTCTGATAACTTACCGATATCTGAGGTATGTTGTTGTAACTGAGATTCAACACACGCAGATCTGAAGTGAATGAAAACCAGTAGTAATATAACTCCGAAATATTGTTCTGTGCTAAATGCAGCTCCTCGAGAGAAGTGCACTCGTAAAAAGGTACTGCGTTTGAAGGTAAGTCCACTAACAATGTTCGCCGATTCACGATGTTCCTTGGGAACTGCAACAACTTGTAGAGAATAGGAATAATATCTTCCAATACTTGTAATTGATTTCGTTCCATATTTAAAACTCTCAGTGATTTTAAGTTCTTAAACACGGTTCTGTAATTTTCACAGTAAAATAAGTTTTTAGTAAGTAAAATCGAAGTACTAAATTATTATAGAAAAAAGTATAAAAGTAAGTATAATGTATCACATATGAAATTGTGGGAAATTTTAAAACAATTTTAAAAATACAAGTTGTAGACAGTTTACTATTGGAGAGAGATGATGGGCGTGTTACAAAATGAGGCCGAAAACAACAATCAATTTAACAATAACAACGTATAACTTTATTCTCCGGCGAATACCTCAGGACAGACCACTCCGTCTTGAGTCACATACAAATATATATTCTTCCCGGTACCCCGGGAAGGGGAAAAAACACGGAGTGGGAAAGGGGGTGACTTTCCCCAAACTGGGAATTCCCACTTTCCCCGGCCAGGGGTCATCTGGCCCAAACCGTTGCACGGTGACCCATCCGGCCCTCAACCTCCTACAAATTACCGTAACAGTAATAAACCCAAGGATCGCCTCGACTTTTCAAACTCAATGTGCAACCGGAAAAAATATACAACTACGCCAACCTCGGGCTCAATGTGCTAACCAGCCGCGTAAAAATGGACAAGTAATGGTTCCTTGGTCTTTTATTGCTGCTATGGTCCCTTCAATATTCGGAAATCTCCTAAATTCCTAATTATCGTCTACAAAGTTGAGAAATGAAAATTTAATATTGCGGGTTTTGCAATTTTTACCCCTTTTTTGTGATAATGTGTTATGCGCCTGAATTCTTAACTCTAAAACTATTTATTGAATGGGTCTATTTCTTAAATGTTTTCATTTGCTTTAAAAATGATTTTTGCAATGATGAAAATTGTAAATAAATTATTATTTTGTAAATTACTCTTCGGGGTCACAGTTTTGAAAACACGAAGTTATCTTTCTAGTAACCTTGAAGTTTTCTTTACAAATCAGCTAATAACCACTCTGGTATATTTTTTATTCATAACACGATAAAATGTTAAGTACAGCTGGTATGTTCCGTTTCTTGTATTATAATTCTGTTTATATTTATTGTTTGTGCTCCACTTTTCTCACATACTGCTGCAGCGAACTCACACTTTCCCGCTGTTTTCTTCGCACAATGACATTTTATTACAAATAATCAAAAAGTGAACAAACCGGTAATAAAAGTTGTATTATTATAAAATAGGCGTCATATGTTCAAAGTGGGTTAGTAACATTTATCTAAAACTATAAATAATGGTACTAAGGCTCGAACAAAGTTTCTCGTTTTCGTAGAATTTACTAAAATAATAAATTTAGAGTAACGTTTGTTGTATTAGTCTATCATAACTAGTCTATCATAGTTAGTACGGGATGTACTAGATGGCTTTAACAGTTTAACAAAACATTAATCGCAAGACCATTTTAGATTTTTAAAAGTGTGTCCTCGTGATAAGATTTGCAATGTAAGATAATATTTATAATTTTCAACGTCGTAAAAGTCATTTTTCAAATCAATAAAAAAATATTTTATAAAATTGTCTTCTCTGGGTCAAAACGAGGAAAACGTAGCTTAGTACAACAAATAATAGCTGTGACAGAGATTCAAAAGTACAACACTTTATTGCGCAATGGTTCCAGATTGTAAAATTTAAAAGCTTGCATTTGTAAAACGCTTTCGAGACGAACAGAATGATGTTCTAAACCTGCTCTAATTTAATATAAACTACATTATATTTCATTTTGAATCAATAATCTGATACAAAAAAGCACACGAACGAAGTTATCGATTTAACGTAAACTACTCATTTATATATTTCTATATATTTTTAATAAATTTTTAGTCTCTGCAAATTAAGAAAAATTAGAAAATGATTTTGATATCAACACGTTAACTTAAATCATATACAGTGTGTTATGTGATGACTGGTGATATAATTGAATAGTAGCTAATTCTACATAAAAAATAAATCGAAAATGGCGATTAAAATTTGTTTAGTTGAGACCTTGTTTTCGAAAAATTCGCTCGCTACATGCCACTGAGTATAACATCAAAATACTTCAATGTAAATCGCATTTATTAATGTGAATGAATGTTCTCAACATTTTCATTCCGATTTAAATAAATGGAATAATAACCGCATAATTATGCATGATTTTGCGCGTCTGATTATATTTCTACGTACGCTTTGTGAAGTAATGTTTCGTAATTTTACTGTTCCTGTTGAGCTTAGCGTAATTTTTAAGCAGTGAAAGTGCAGGATTCGTGATTAAAATACGCGAGGATACCAGCCATAACACAAGGACAGTTTATTAGGCGCGAAGTCAAAAGAAAAAGAAACAAAGCGTTAACTTAAATGCTTATAAGTAAATTATAATATTTGCAACAGTTTCAAATAAGAATAACAATTTTTTCGCGTAACTACTGAAAATTCGATATATCATCTCTATACTACAGAACAATGTAACACGACTTCGCAAATAAAAATGATGTGGTGATTGCTATGGCCATTATGTTGGCCACTGGATTTTATAATAACATTTTTATTACAATATACATGCTTGTGAAGGTTTGCAAATTATTTGTATCATCAGAAAATCGTCCATACGTATACTATATTTGAGATAATACATCAAGCAATTGAATCTGGATATGTACATACATGTTCTAATAAATATTTAGCGCTTAACGCGGGGAATACAAATGAAGACTTCACAGACTTTTAAAATAATAATAATAATTATTCAAGAGACTAAATATAATGTTCTAATTTGCAAGAAAATATTTATAACGAAAAATAGCAAAAAATTGAATTAAAGAATTAAAACTCAATCCAATATGAAACGAGAGCTCAAACAGGATATAAGATTTTCAAATTTTTCCGGGGATCATCTTTTGAATTGTGACGCTGGAAAAGAGGGTGCGATATCAACTCCTGCCTCCTTCTTCGCATACTAGATGGCGCCAAAGTCGGGGGAATTGTGGTGGTTTCACTCCTACGCTCATCCGCCACTAGACGGCGCATAAGACTCGAGTCTAGACTTTCTCGCTAGTACCTAGTGAGCCTTCCTATTCCTATATATGGTCCCTGTCCATCTCTTCCATATATCCCCGCGTTTAAGGCAAGTGCCTGCTAGAAATGTTTTGCGAGACTAGAAATTTCTGATCCTGGCGACGCGACGGGTGGTATGATTACGGTCAAATGTGTGTATTGCATCTTTATATAAAATGGCTTAGCCGTTTCCAGCCGGCAATTATGTAAGACGATGGGCAAGGTGGGCACCCCTACACATATGGTATCAAAATGTTCGTCTATGGCCACAGGTGTGCAAGTTTGTGTTATTTTTTTGATATCCACTATCACTGATGAACAAGGTGATGTCAAATATGGCATAGTATGTTAAAAAAATAACTTAAAATATCTTAGAAATTATCGTTTTTTTTACCATTATACCCTAATACTTTTTTTTGCAGAATATTTCAGAGAATAGATTTATCTAAGAAAAACTATATAGTTCCATTTAAAAAATTATGAGTCATTTTCGTTCCTCCAAAAATATTGCAAATATAAAAAGTGTATATACTATTATATCGGCAATAAAGAACAGTAAAACTTTTTCCTCTTTCATTTTGTTAAGACACTTATTATTAACAAGAAAAACGTTTAATAGTAATAACGATAACAAAAACAGTTATAAAATACGAACTATTCCCGAATGTACAACACGTGATGGAATCGACCGACGACTTCAACGAACTCAAATTGACAAAATAAATCCACCATCAGAATTCCAAACAATCATTCCGGACAAGACAAGACCTGCAAACTTTACAACTCACCAGACAAACATTATTCATTCCATCAATATAAATCCAGTCAAAGAATTTAACAAATGGAAGTCAAGCAACAATAAACAAGAGTATTTAACAAGATCGGAAAAGATAAAGATAACCAAAAGACAGACTGAACAGCTATACAAGCCAATAGACAAAATTCTAAACAAGTATCGAATTCTATTTCCTCGACCAGCAACTCCTAAAAAACCACCAACACTGAAACTTCCAATCTCACCAAACTCTCCATTTTCACGAAAGATCCATGACAATGCAATGAAATGTATCAGACGACTATATTTGAACGAGATTCCACCTCTGTCTGTCGAAATTCCAGACATCAAACTTTCGGAACCAATTCCAAATTATCAAACTAAGAGACATGACAACCGATTTGAAATTGAGACAGGTTCGTTTAAAGTTACTCCTTACACTCAAACCATCAATGACAAAGAACAGCAGTGGCTAGATAATTATTTGAGAGGCAATTCGATTTCCAATTTCGACAACTTTGTCATTCCTCGCATTGATAAACAATAAACTTACTTTACTCGCGTAGCGAGTGTACACTGCTAGTATGTACAAATAGTAGTGCTTGGAACTTTCATAGTCCAGAAGTGATTACCATCAGCCACAGTGCAAGGTGTAAGAAACGATTAAACGATAGAAAAAATAGCATTAGTGAAAGTGAGGTTACTTAGGAGCACATACGCGAAGGGGGGAAGCGCCTCCTACCCCCCAGAAGGACCAAGGACAGGCAGAAGCGCCCCGCCACCAGTGCGCACGGTGGGGAAGCACAGCCAAGTGGTGCCAAAAAACAACAGCAGAGGCGACGGGCCTGAGAAGGCCACAAGCCGCACCTACAACAAGGCAATAATAGCCCTAGAACTAAAGAAATTTGTGAGTGACGCTGCAGGCACAAACGCAACGAGCATATTAGACTCAATGTTTGCAAAGGCACAAGCCCTGGCGGTAAAATACGAAAAAACAAAGGTGGTTTCCAACCTCATCAGCGCCCGAAAACGAGCAGCGGGAGGACCCAAGCTGCAGCGCTGAACTGAAAAAACATGTGGGAGAAACTTCAATAAACAACAACTCAGAGAGGGAAGAACAACAGCGCAGCGAGCAGACGGATGAGGAACTTTGGACAGAAGTAGGAAAAAATGGAAAGGCCGTCACAAAGAACCGACAAGAAGCAGTGGAGGGAATACATTCACAGCAAATAACCAGCGAAAGACCATGGTCGCCAACTTCAGGTGTGTATACGAAACACGGAACACAAGAGGACCGGGAAAAACGGCGGAGGGATACACAAATACAAAAAGTAAAACAGAACCACCCCCCGATACACGTTGCAGAGTGTTCAATTAGAGAGATAGCCAAGTGCCTGGCAGCGAAAATGATGTATCAGTAAAGACGGGTTTCGACTCAAAGAAACGAGCGTAAACAATAATATACTATTTTCGCAAATTCGACGGCTGAATTTTTAAAAATCAAAGATGTACGGTCGTGAACTCGCGTGGTGATATAAAATTATTCGAGTTACGAATTGACCGTTGTGCTCGACGGCAACTTAATGTCGTGAGGACGAATTGTATTGATGTAAGAAATGGTGGTTGTTTAAAACTTAACACTTAGTTTTATTTTAACTTAGTTCTTGGTGGTCAATGTTACAAAATGTATTTTTGTTGGTGTTTGAATTTGTTATGTGTTTAGATTGGTGTTTTAATTTGTTCTGTCGCTGCTTCGTTTTTTCTAGCGAAGGAAAACTTTTTGGAATAGGTGTCTGTGGTGGGATGGTAAGAAAAGTAGGAAGGGACTATGCAAAAAGAGGGAAATTTTGAGGTGTGATTGGGTTAGGAGTCCTAGAAATTAGGAAAGGTGAAGGAAAGAAGTGGAGGAAGGAGACTGGCAGAAGGGATAATGAGGGAAACGGTATTTTTTGGGTTTTTCCAGAATTTTTATAATGGTCGGTAACGGGCCGCGGACTTGGATTAGGACGGATGATTTCGGTCTTGGTTTATGGTGGATGGTAAAGCGTAGGTTATTTTTCTATTGCCTTTTTGAAAGTTTCAGCGTTTATGACGAGGTCATAGGCATCGTGACCCTGTGTTGCACGGTGTGCTGTGCCATCGTACAAAAGAGGCCATCAGAGAGACCAAAAAGCCTTTCTATACATTCACGCCGAAGAACGAAAAGCACATTTCGCTGATCCTCAAGGGAATAAGAGGAGACTTCGAAGCAGATGAAATACGCGAAGAAATAATAAGCACCTGTGACAAGGACGTAAAGATCACCAAATGCAACAAAATAGTCTTCAAAAAAAAAAAAAAACGGAGCACTATCACTTCCCAGTGCAGCTAGCGCCAGGAAGCAAAACAAATAGCGCGACGTAAATCGAAAAACTGGCATACCAAAAGGTAAGATGGGAGTAACTGAAAAAAAAAGATTATAATGCAGTATCGGAAATGCCAAAGGCTAGAACACGCCCGCGCAAACTGCGGCATGGCATATAGATGTGTGAAATGCACGGAACAACACGAACTAGGCATGTGCAAGGTAAACGACAGTACGCCAAAAGAAGAAATAGCATGCGTAAACTGCAAGAGCAAGGAGCACCCTGCATCCTACCGAGCATGCCCTTACCTGATGTTCTCCGAGGAGGTCATGATGGTGAGGAAGAAACAGGCCGAGGCTAAAAGAGAAATAAAAATCGAAAGCATCAGGGCAAGAACTGAAAATCTATCGTACGTACAAGCGGCACAGGCAGAAAACAGAGGAGCGCAACAAAACATAAGCACACACACGCAGGAAACAACGAGAAAAAACGCAGCATCATCCGACGAGAAGTTGCAACAGACAACATCCAACACATTGGAAACAATAGCTGAAACTAAGAAGTTCTTAGAACGAACCCTGAAGCTTCTCCTTCAACATCATGCAGGCAGTGACAAACCAAATATCAGAACTAGCAAAAATGGTACGGGAAAACGCAAACAGAATTGACTACATATTTAATATACTAGAACCTCAAGATGGATAACACAACGCCGGTAGACAACACACCAGACTCTAACCCGAACCACTGAAAAAAGGGAAGGGAAAGAAGAGAAACGCTCAACGCAAACTCATTAGTCGCAAACTACAGACGCGCAAAACATCAACCAACATCCTCAGGAAACACAAGCCACACATGATGCTGATATCTGAAACGAAACTAAACCAAAGGCACCATATGTCCTTCGAAGGATACCGTATGATAATAAGGGATATAATAATAAGGGAAAACATTCCATATGAGCCAATCGCAATTCCGAGATACTCAGACGAAACTTGCAAACATAGTGGAATTCACCGGCATCGAGCTTCAAACAATGGCGTCAATCAAACTATACATAATAAGCGTGTACGCCACGAACAGCAATAAACACGAATTCAACGAAGAGTTAAACTATCTGTTCAATTTCCTAAAGTTGAATGACCCGGAAGTGTATTATGTTATCGCTGGGGATCTAAATGTGAGACACCAAAGCTGGAGGGATAGCACCCGCAATCAAAGGGGGAGATACCTTGCGAAATGGAAAAACACGGCTACACAATTTAAGGCAAAATTTCTGCACCCTGCGGAGCCCACGTAGACAAGAATGGGGTCGTTTCTCGATATGGGAATAGTTGACGCCAGACTGACAGTTATTGACTTGATCAATGGAAAAACAAAAACACTAGAGGCAGAAAGTGATCATAAGGCACTCAGCTTTACCGTCTCCCTCAGAGACATAGGGGAAAATACTCTAGAATACAGATTTCCTAAACAAATATATTTGTTTAAAAATGCAATTTGGGATAAATTTAAGGAGACAGCAGAATCTAACTACATGAGGAGCATACCCTTCAATAGAAATTTATCAAACGACGAAATCGACGATTGGCTCATGGACACCGAAGAACACATAACAAAAAAGATGGAGAAGACCATACCCAGGAACAAAACCACAAACAGCACGGACAAATATATTAACAAAAATATAACAAGACTGAGGAAGGACAAGTCATACCTGATAACGATACTTAACAGACGACGCAGGGAACTACATCCCTGGCAAATCGAAACAATCAAAGAAACCATAAGTAGGATAAGATATCTAATATCTAAGGAACTTTCAATTGCAGTAAATAAGTTTTGGGCGCGGCAAGCAAAGGAAATAGATTATAAGAAACCAGAGAAATTCTTCCCAAAAATGAATTCAATGTTCAGGAGGAGAGAAGGAATTGAAATAGAGAACCTTAAGATCCCAAGTCAACACACGGCAATGATCGAGAGAGCAGGTACCCTAGAAATGGCGCTACGCGAAAAAGACGGGTCCTATAGCATCCGTGACCCAACGAAGAAATTAGACATATTGGGTGCGTACTTCGAGGAAGTTAACGCACTATCATTTCTAAAAAACACGCGCCTAAAAGAAAGTGGACGCCAGAGCGGCAGAGTTTCGAGAGGAGGTGGACCAAAACAGAAGTATAATAGACTTTGCAGACGAAAATCCAGCGCACTGTCCAAGAGAGGCGGTAGCAGACGAGGAGTACTCACCTTTCGGTAACTGGATAAAGGTACGTCGGATATGCCAACATCTACCAAATAAGACATCAACGGGCCCAGACGAAATACCAGCGATAGTAATGAAACACCTGCCCACAAACATCATAATAAACTATACCATAATTTTCAATAATGCACTCAATAACAACTACTTCCCAAAAGCATGGAAAAAGACAAAAACCATACCAATAAAAAAAAAATAGCAAGGATTACAGCTCCCCGGCAAGCTACAGGCCGATCAACCTAGCACTTAACATTAGCAAGGTGTTCAAGGCACTTATAAAAGAAGCAATTGAAAATGAGTGCAATAAAAGGAACCTGATCCCGAACAACCAATTCGGCTTCAGATTCGCGCACTCAACTGAACATGCGATCGCGAAACTAACCACAGATATATACAGTCACCTAAATAACAACGAGATAATTGCAGCATTCTTGCTAGATATTGAAAAAGCATTGGACACAATATGGCATAACGGGCTCATCTATAAGCTAATAAAAAAGTGGTTTCCGGCATAACTCATTAAACTGATTATTGACATGATCGAAGGACAAGAATTCGTAGTCTCCGACGAAGTAAAAAGGTCCGGAAACACCTACAGGGTCAGGGAGGGCCTGCAGCAGGGGCGAGTATGCTGCTAATGTTAAAAGCAATAAACTAAAATACTCGATAGAATGTAACGACTCCTTGGTTGTTATTGCTGCTACAGGTAAAAAAACTAACCAAAGGTCTAATCCCTCGCTATGGGACTATATTCTAAAACTTAATAGTGGGCCTAAACACCCGATTAACTTGTCGGAACACGTCAGATAACACTGTCCAATAGCCAATTAGCGTTTTGATTTCCGTTCAGTGATTGTTATAGCTTTCCATGTGCTGATTACGAATTTACAACCTGTTTGTTTGTAACATGTACAATTCTTAAGAAATCTGATTTTGAAAAAAAAAGCACATTTTTCAAATTCAAATCAATTTTGTGAGATAACTAAAAAGTTACAAAGATTCTGTTTGTATCGAATGATTCGATAGTTTCCTGACTACAACGGTATCTGCTTTTTATGCACACTGTATATTTAAACATGTTTGAACAATTATTGAACGCGGAGAGAAACCGATTTTGCACCAATTTTTATCTAGATTGTTCAATTTATTTTAAAATGAAGGGTCTAGTGCTAAATCAAAGTATACCACACGATAGAGCAGATTTTAGCCTTTCAGAAACACCTAAAGAAAGTTGCAATGTCGTTTTGTTTTATAATGCTCGAAAGCAAAATAGCAACTCTGAAGACAGTGGTACTGCGCGTCGGAATGGCCGTTTATAGCACATTTACGATCAACTTGCAGTGCATTAGTATGCCGCGGCACAGTAATTGCGTACTTTACCATTACGGGAAAGGATGAAAAGGAACACAATCATTTCGCTATCTCAATGAACATTTTGGCGAAGGAACAACCGAAAAACAATATCGGAAGTAGTTTGCCTGCTACAAATCAGCTTGGTAGTCAATCCAGAAAGAGGTCAACCATCTAACTTTAACAGCCAGGCACTTCACAATACTTTACAAAGCTTTAGCTAATTGTTCCATTTCCAAAAAGTTCATTGAGTTTGCGAAATGGTTGTGATTTCTTCCGTTCCTTCTTCTGATTGTAAAGCATAGTACAGTAATCATTCTATATAAGCAAATCTTTCGTGCCTGAACTTTCACGTATATCGGACAAGTCTGACTTTAATTGATGTGTTGCCGAACGTAGAAAAGGAAGGAAAAAAAAATTACACGATCGCTGTTTGCGTATATCATAAAGGTACTACATTTCGAGCGAAGGAGACCGAACGCAAACAAACAATAACATATCGGTGGGATAATCACAATGCAAGAATAAAACTTTGTTATTTTTTATTTTTTTATGAAACTTTTACCAACATATTTGTGACATTTTCCTGATTAAATTGAAACCAAACACGATGCAGATCGGGACATATTTATTTGTAATGTCAAATGTTACGCGTACATCAATGACTTTACACCAATAAGATATGGCAAGTAAATATAACTCAAGTTAGGTCGTGTTTGGTCTCACTTTAATCAAGAAAATGTTACGAACATGATGGAGAATGTTGTACAAAAAATGGATGAAAAATGAAAAAGTTGGCAACGCGTTAGCATTGTAAACAATTGTACAGACTTTTGATCTTTGCCGACTGTCTCTGTCTTTTTCACTCGCTATTCTTCTCTGCGTTAAAAGTTTTTATCGTCATTTAAACCTATAAATATAATCCAAATTATATCGTGTTCGATCTCATTTTAATCAGAATAATGCGAAAAATCTAATGGTAAAAGTTTGATAACGAAAAAATAAGAAACAAAAAAGTTTTATATTTGCATTGGTATTGTCTTATGGATATACCTGAACCCGGGTATTATTGCATCTCTCAGCGAGCGAACTTCTCTTGTGTCGAGGGATGTCCCCCCTAGTGGTGGGGATAACATTTTTGCTTACATCGTAAAGGAGAGTTTTGCGTATATAGAATGATTACTGTATAACGAGTACGAAAATGATTTTCGACTCACGTATTATCAACTATACATAGAAGAATACTTTTGTAAAAAAATAAATAAAACGCCAATTTTCACTAACAAAAAACAGGCCTACATGAACGGCAGAAAATTATGCATCATTCCAATAGCTATAGTTATGTCAGACGTATCGTTTTTTCGAGACACCATAAAGCAATAACAATTTTGGTAACAGCATGCAGGCTTTTTTAGTGAGGTCACGCGGACAGCACCGTTAGCTAGTTCGGGTGACTATTGTTCGCAATAACGATCGCTTGGGCATTAGAACTTCAGATTCATAGCCGAAAATTCCCAGTGAGTTGTAAACGTCCACGACAATCAGGGTTTTTAAGACGTTTTAGTTAAAGGTTCTCTAAAGTGCCGTATATGTGTCCACCAGCGGCCATTTTGCCATCCCACCCAGAAATTCAGCACGTTACGAGCGTACTGGAAGGGATGAGACAAGCTTGGTCGCTCATTAGTGAATCTTGTAAATTGAAGAAACGCTCTCTCATCTTCCAAGATGCTTGCGGCAAGGGTGGGAGGAAATACGAGGTGACAAGGGTGGTTAGTGTAAGAAAAATGTCAAGAAAAACTTTAGCCATCAAACCACTAGCAAATCTTAGAACAGTTAGTTACGGTTTAGTCAGAAACGAGTTAGAACTCTCTTGTTCAATATTTGAGTGTATTATAATAGACGTAAAAAGAAACCAAGTTAACCAAGATTTAAGTCTATTGCATTGAATAGTCACAGAACTATTCTGATCCTTCGGGAAAGTAATAACATTTAGCCGGAGTAACCAGTTCACCAAGCGCATTCATGAAGGTACCCACGTACACCATGCGCTAACATCGTTACAATTTGCAAAATTTCTTCTTCCACACTCACATTAAATCGATGATCGTGACCTCCATATCGGCGAAGTGATACAAAAAGCCGTGCTCTGCAATAGTTCGTTATGCACTTTAAATAAGTCTTCTATCGAGACAAAGCCGATTTGGATATTGGTCCTTGTAATAATTAACTGTGGTTGAAGCATTACTGTCGTTGCATCAACTGCAGGAATCAAGTCTGCAAACTTTCGATTATTGTTGTTACTGTATCGACACGCGACCAAAAACTAAGAATTTTTTATGACAACTGTAAAAATAAAGCAATAATAATACGAGAATGATAACATAGTTGATATTTACGACTACGAGAGTTATTTTAGAAGACGGTGCAAACGGTCTACATTAAAATCCGTTGAGTTACTCCTCGGTCCGGGTACGTATACCGCATGGATTTTCCATACCGATATTCTCGAAAATAAAGTCATAAATGAAAAAATTCTATTTTATTATGTAGAATTAGCTTCCATCCGGTTATATCACTTGTTACATGAAAAACTGCAGACCAATTAATAATAACAGCAGTATAATTTTCATTTGGAAACCGTTTGCGTTCCGATTTAAATAAGTCCATTCATTTTGAAATGATTTTCAAATTAAGCAATAGTAGTGCATAATACTAAATGAAATGATTTTAAATGCAAGCTTTACACAAATGATGCAAAAGTTGGAATGAAAGAAAACTTTTAATAACATCATGCGTTCCTGCTTAATATTGTAGGAGAATAAAATAGGTCGATACATATTATAGTCACGTGTTATTTATTAAAAATTATATTACACGTCCTTACAATTTTAGCGATGTTAGCTTTCTTGTCTTTTCTGCATGAGTCTAAACTCGCGCGCCATTTTACATCACTTTTAAAAGAAAACACGCGCCTTACTTTTTCTTGGGGAAAACCCCGATATTGCTAATTTTACGGGGCCTGGTCAACGTCACCAATGAAGGGGTGAGAACGACTGTGTCTCGTTCGAATTCAGTCCCGACACTCGCTGAGTCATATGCACTCCAAGTGTTTTTCTTGTATATGTCAGTCCTTAAACGATACTGCTCGTCGTCGCTGCACTATTCTCCCATCGCCTCATTTTCCTCTAACCGCTCTTACAATCTCGACCATTCTTTACCTTTAAGTCCAATCTCGGACTTGCTTATTCAGGCACACGTATATACACAAAATATAATGTACTAGTTAATGTAATTTTAAGGTTTCTAACATAATAAACATTTAACCTAATTTGAACGCCAAGGTCTCATGTTTGCCGACGACTAAGTACTTGATACGGCCTGGGTGTTTTGGAAATCCTTTATGTCAGCTATAATGTATCGGTCGTTTCGCAATTTTTTAAAACCTTCATAGGATCCTTTAAACTGTGGCAATAATTTCTGGGAGACAGCTGGAATACCTACAAAACTTTTTAACATTACATAGTCTCCGAAATGATACTCGTGGAACAGTTTGTTTCTGATCATAGTACATTTTATTGTAATTTTGCCGTTGCAAATTTTTTTCACAGTTGCGTCACAGGCCTCTTCTGAGTTTGACAATTGTCGATTCATTTCATTTTTAACGAAATTTTTTAATGTGCTCGGAACTTTACTCGCTAATCTATATCGAATAATAATTTACACGCTGTTTCAGTCGTGCTTTTATATAATATTATATTATTATATTTATATTATATTATATTATTGTCTAAAGTGTATTCGACATCTTCCAATACATCATACCATTGCTTTCCCAGACAGTTCTCGGTCATTCTTGCAAGCATGGGACTCAATATTTGAATCATTTTTTCTACTTGCTCGGTTGCTTGCAAGGATGCCGTTGAACTAAACGGCCGTAAATACTTTTTTGGAAATGTGCATATAAGACTGTCGCGCGTGTCATGGATTACATCGTCGTTAATGTTTAACGAATCTAACGTTCTGTCTTCCGTCGGAATTTCAAGATTATTCAAGATTTCTAAAACTGCGTCGACGTCACCTTCTCTGCGTATTGATATAATTTTGAACAATCCAAGGGTATCTCGATCCAGCATCACTCACACGAACATTCTTTGATTCGGTAGTACCAA
The DNA here is from genome assembly GCA_945859595.2 of Megachile willughbiella. Classification (NCBI taxonomy): domain Eukaryota; kingdom Metazoa; phylum Arthropoda; class Insecta; order Hymenoptera; family Megachilidae; genus Megachile; species Megachile willughbiella. The sequence goes on along the minus strand of OX243808.1, from coordinate 11,709,646 downwards.
AGCGAAATATCTTTTCGGAGATCGTTTAATAAGATTGATGACAGTATGGTGCCTATAGCATTTAACGGTTGCACTCACTACCATTTAAGTCGCCTATAATAGAGGGAACAGACGATTCTTTATAAAACTCACTGGACTTGCAGTATTAAAAAAAGTACGTAGTATTACTTCTAAGTTGTCCATTACCTATTCAACATCCCAGTGAAATTCGCCTTATTATTCCAGGTGATCCTGTACACAAGTGATTTGAGTTCTTCCTTTTTTAGAACAGGCAGGCAGCAGAAGGCCCGTTTCACAGCTAAAACAAGAACCCTTCGCTGGCGTTATTTGACCCCTCGTAGTGGACGATAGCCTAATTTCCTTGAATGCCTCCAGCAATGCCGGCGTTGTTTTGAAGTTGCATATGCAAACTTGGTTATGGAAGTTGATGTTCGAAATCCCATCTATTAAAGAATCGACAGCATCGAAGTTCTCCATGTTGGTCCATTTCCCATTTTCAACTTTCCGACGAGCCACCAGCCTGTTCTCTCGGTGGCTAAACATCGTCTCCATACGCTCAAGCGATTCACTGATATCGATTTCCAAATGCTTCGTTCTGGATTGCTTATGTTTGAAGTAATCAGTATTCTGTCTAGATTTTCGTCCAACTCATACGTGAAAACCAACAGTTGGAATTGTTTATTCTTAAGTTGGAAAAGAATCTTCGATAATCACTAAATTTTTCCAACAACCTACCGTCCCCTTTATACTTGCACTTGCGCTCTTTTCAGTCTCTCGGCTGGAGTCAGGTGAACATGAGGGACTTAATTTTCGCGCTGCAATTCCCTTTACATGAGTTCTCATTCTCGACGCATACATTCGAGCACCATGCGTATGCAGCTATTTGGAACAGTACCTACTGACGCACTTTGCCATCATAGCGCGTTCGGCCGATAGTTAATCATCGTCGTTATCTGTCATGGTATTGCTCTCTGTGTTCGCCTGTCCGCCCTGTCCCGAATGTTTCTGTTCTGTACCTGAGCAAGCGGGAGCGGGCCATCCCTGAATTCAAACGCCTCAACGGTGAAGTTCTCTGTCTCTCACCCTCCTGGACGCGCCGGAAGATCTCTTTCAGTGCGTTCTGGAAGGATCGAAAGACATCGAGACTCCGCAACCGATTTCCCGTCAAAATCATTGGCTCTTGTCGGCGTCGTGTCTAATTAGCGTCAGCTGATTAGGCCGTGACGTCAGACCTTTACCTCGGATTCCCCGAATTCGGTTGATCACCCGACTCTCGCTCATCAGAAAAAAGACGACCGGCAGTAAGATCAGACACACGAGTCAATTAAGTAAATTATCTTAATCCCCAGTGCGCGAACGCGAAGCAGTTTCGGTTATATTTGTACGTCTCGTCGTCGCCGTCGTCTAAGTGTGTGCGTGTATTGTGTGAACGAGTGTCGTTGTATTCCGTGTAAATAAACTGCAAAACTATAACGAAGGGGTAATTTTACACCCCTCGCTCCCGAATCCACTCCCCAGTTACCGAACAGTCTCTTTTCCATGTTCGATCCGTGAAGTTTTTGTGTAGTCGCTGAATCAAATCAGGTTTATTGCCCACCGTAGGCAAGCCATGTTACCGTAATATCTCCTCTGGACCCGCTAGTAGAAATTCGGGCTGGCTTCTTCCCGTCGAAAGTGACATAGTGAAGCTGTTCTGCAGATTAGGTACTCAGAATTTATATCTGTGTCACTTATAGATCACAATGAGGAGTTTCGCACATGACACCATGAATAGCGTTACTAACAACACAGCGCGACTCGCGACATACGTTTCACAAGAGCTTGTGAGGATTGTCACAGAAAAATTCGTATAAGAAATGTCATACAGGAACTTACAAAACAAATATCACACAGGAAATTATAGATCCAGAGTGACGTAGCATTTTGTGGAAATGGCACTCAGAAACTTATGAAAAATGTCACTCAGAATCTTAACGCAAGTATTGCAAACATCGCGAGGAGAATTACTCAGAACACCAACGCCTGCGTCGGTTACGCAATTTCCTCGGATCTTTGAATTCTAGATTCTTCATCCCATTTCTGATAATTAAAGCCGAGTAAAATAGGTTCAAATTTCTAAATTTCCAAATATTCAAACTTCCAAATATAAAAGTTTCTACGTCTTCGGACTCCCATATTTCAAATATTTAAGTTTTCTAAGTTTCATATCGTACACCTTTTATAGGAACGAAGTCCCAATTAAATTGGCTAAAGTTGTCATACGATTTAGGTTTTTGCTCTCGGAACAAAAGTTTGAATGGGCAATACTCCAGATAATCAATAGCTTTTGAGTTACGGCATTTCAAATGTTTAAAGCCATCCGTTATCACCCAATGTGACAGTCGTTTCTCAATTTTCACGAGGTGGTATAACCGTTTCCGTCTTAATAAGTGTCATTTGACTTTAGAATCTTTCCTTACGCTTTCCATTTTCAAATTTCCGCAAATAAAAAAAGAAAATATTCAATAATACAGGCAAGGTTGGATAATGGTCTTGCTAATAAAGGAGAAATCGGAAGACTTAACTCATTAAGAAATTCTAAAATTTCTGTTTGCTGGTTGACTATTCACGACCACCTATCAATAACGTCTTCTCATATTGCAGTAGTAGGAAGGTAGGATGGAGAAAATCGTGAAACAGTGACTAAACTAGACTTGTATTAAATAATCCAATATTTAAAATAGAAACCGTTTTACGAGATGTTTGAATTTTGAGAAATCAAAAATCGTGAGCAAGTTTAAAAAATTTTAAAACAGGAAAATATGAAATATTTTCATATTTACACAGTATCATTCGATTAATCACTAGCATACAATTATTTAATCTGTTAGAAGATCATAACAAAAGAAATAAGAAATTAAGCCAAAATGGTATACAGGGTGTCCCGCGACAGGTGTAAGTCCCTGAAAAGGGTTGTAGAGGACGTCATTCTGAACAAGATTTTCCTTTGCAAAAATGGGGTTTGAAGCTTCGTTTTTGAATTATTAAGGAAAAACACGGACCAATCAGAGCGCAGGAATTACGCGCGCCGAGAAGCGGGAGCGACAGCTTCGAGCCTTGCAGCTGAGCGCGAGCGCGATCAAGTGCCTTTGCCTCGGAATAGTCTATCGTCTAACGAAAAGTCTTTACACCGAAACTCAGTTAAATAATCAACAGAATTATTGAAAGTAGTGTTCAGTTACTCATTCCTTATGAAGGAGGAACGGAATTAGTTATGTGTAATTAGTAGAAACTGAGAAAATTAAATTTCCGTAATTTTAAATTTACACAAAACTTATTAGCCATTAAAATAAGACTCACCAACTGTTTGAAAATAATCTTGTTTGATTGAAAATGGATCCTGGTAACTAGATCGTTCCATTTATCCTAACTATTCGTATAAATAATACGCAACACACAATAGCTGATATCACAGCCGGTTCACTTCACTATTATTTTTTATTATCACTGTTCACTGCAATATTTTGTTGTCACTTTTCACTAATTTCCTAATGTAATAACAATGGATGAACAAGCGAAGACGCGTGAACGATTATCCGAAAATAACTTCAGTGATTTTTTCTCTTTAACATTTCGCTTCGAACGTTCTGTCCTAAACTGCCGATCGTGACTCCAAATGTGCCGAGTTTGAAGAAAATGAGAATTCTGGACATCGTTTTCGGCCGTTCGGACCGTCCAGGTAAGGAATCATAAAACAATTAAACGGTTCCGTTTTGCTCGCTCGACAGTCGCTTCAGAGGCGTCCGCGAAAACCTTGTCCCTTTCCCTTTCTAAAAGGCAAAAACGGTTTTTGCCTTTTTATAAAGGAAGGCATACTCTCACTTTCGTTCGAATGTCAAACGTCCTTCTTGCAAGGGACTGTTGTCTAAATTTCCAGTCGAAGATGTTCATCGCGTTGCGCTCGGCAGTTTAGGACAGATCGTCGGGAGTTCAACATCAAAGAGAAAATAAAAAGTCGCTAAAATTATTTATGAATTATCCTTCAGGCGTTTTCATTCGCGTTCTTTATCTGTGATTATTTGATTAGGAAATTAGTGAACAGTGGTAGCAGAATATTAGAGTTAAAAATACCAATTAGAAGTGACAGTGAAGTGAAATGAGTTCACTGACTAGGTTGTGACATTAGATATTGTGCAGTGTGTATTTTTACAAAAAATTAGGATCGATGAAGTGATAGAAACACAATTTTACTGGAACAGCATTATTTTTAAACAATAGGTGAGTCTGATTCAAATTTGCTTATCGCGTATTCACGAAAAATGGATAAGTGAACATTAGTTGTCACTGTTCTGTTCATTATTTAACTGCGTTTTATTGTAAGGGCTTCTGATTAAACGTTTAGACTGTTCCGGCGCGTAGGCACTTGATCGCGCTCGCGCTCAGCTGCAAGGGTCGAAGCTGTTGCTCCCGCTTCTCGGCGCGCGCAATTCTCGCGCTCTGATTGGTCAGTGTTTTTCCTTAGTAATTCAAAAACTAAGCTTTAACCAGCATTTTGGTAAAGGAAAAAGTTGTCCAGAATCATCCCAGTTACAACCCCTTAAAATTATGCCCACCAGTAGCCGAACACCCTGTATATAGAAATCAGTCGTGCACTGAACGAAAGGTATAGAATGTACGTATAACTTGAACCATAGTAATATTTTTTGCATGACAGAAATTAAAAATTCCAATTTATCCGTATTTTTTTTTTTTTATCCATAGTTTATATATGAGAAATTTGATTAAAATAGTTCAACGTTTTATTAAAAAAATTTATAAAATAATGTTAATTTTTAACATATTTTTTAAACAAATAAATTTTTCAAAAATCCACTTACGCCACATTATTGGCCTTCTAAAACAGAAAAATTTGCATTTCGAATTTTTTGTCTAGGCCTAATAGTTCTCGAGATGTTTGCGAAAATAGCTTTTTCAACCACAACTTTAAGAGTTATTTTCACCGCTTTAAAGTGAATATTCGCCGATAAAAAAAATACGTGTGAAATATTTTTTCGAGTTCTAGTACATATAAAAATTTCATTAAAATCGGCGTGTATCAATTGGGTGATGTCCCTTGTAAGATAAAGGTAAGAAAAATGTGGCACACATTCTTTTAAACGGATTTGTATCTTTTTGAAGGCATTAGTCGATACAGTGTGTTATTCTCCATGAAATTGTTAAGCTGTTTATATACAGATAGTCGAATTTGTACATCAATTGTTCCGAAAGACCCATCACAACCAAGTAACCTTCTGTTACAAATAACTTAATACAATTTTGTAGATAATAACAAACAACATCGATTATTGCATTTGAAAATATATAATTCCATTTAAAGCAAAAGTATATCACCTATATGACTTCTCAGCACCTACATATTCATTAAAAGAACTTCTTACATCAGGTTGCCACAGCGCTGAAACCATACACTTTGTATCCAAACTATTTGTTATCGCGAAAGATAGTATATAATGAGCAATTTGCATTTATAAAAAACGGATCATCCTACATTAGTCTATCCTACCAAAATCCGGTATCATATCTTTTATTAGCCTATAATAACATTCGGAAACATTTTCCGAACAAACACTCAAATTATAACAAACATGTAATAACAAACTTACCTATTGATAGAAGCGATACGGTTCCCTGCCAAATTTAGATTTACCAATTTGAACGTTCGGAAGAAAATTTCATCTGGTAGCGTAGTCAATTTATTGTAACTGAGGTCCAGCTCCAACAAATCGCGTAATTCGTAAAAAATACTTTTATCTAGTGACAGCAAATCATTTTTCCTCAAACTGATATTTTCTACTGATGTAAGACTCCAAAATATGTGTTTCGGCAACATGATCCAACCGTTATATTCTAATTTTAGCTCCTTAAGCTGAGTCAGATTTGCGAAAAATGTTTCTAATAGAGTCATGTTCTTTCTATTATTGCATAAAGTTATACGCTTCAGTTTAGTGTTGTGCTTCAGTAAATATGCCGGTAATGAGTTAAAGCTATTGTTGTCTAATTTCAGCACTTCCATATTTTCTATCTTTGCGAAAATATTTTCTGGCAGAGCGTTTAAATTGTTCGAACTCAGATCTAAAGATGTCAAAGAGACGAGTTTGTCGAATATACCGGACTTAAGCTGCGTCAAGTTATTTAATGAAAAATTCAACGTCTGCAGCTTCGTCAGAGAATCGAATGTACCAGATTCAATTCCATTAATTAAGTTGTTACTCAGTTCTAGCACTTTGAGTATTGGAGTGTTATTGAAAATCCCTGGGGCTAAACGTATACTGTTATTTCGTAAATCGAGAACAACAAGGTGAGGTACGTCGGCGAATATATCGCTACTGAGGTGCGTTATGCCATTGCTTGATAAAATTATCTGCTGCAAATTTGGAAAACCTTTCAAATGGTTCCTGGTTAGAATGGTGCGCAAATTACCAAATGGTTTAAACATTAACTTTTCCATGTTCTTTCTGCCAATTTCGCTCACGTAGTCTCCTAGGCTCCAGTTCATCGACAGATCGCACATGTGCGTGAATAAGTAGTTAAACAAGCCGAAGGATGAACGTTGCTGCTTATGACACGGCGCCTAAACAGGAGAAAAATTGTCAACGGATTAATTGATATTATGTTTAATGATTTCAAGTTTGACTATTATAAGGAGTTGAGCGAAAACAATATTAAGTGAGATGATTAACTTATTTTTTATCAGTGAGGAATTTTTAGAGCGTGATCTATTACCTCATTGATTACTTATTGCAATAGAACAATCAGCAGTATGGTTATAGTTTTATTATAAATTTTATATATTTTTCATTATGAGTTAATGAGATGCTGAATTCCTATTTTGCTTTTACTTATTTTGTATATGCTTTATTTCCATTACTATTACAGTACTTGACGATGCATTGTAAGTTCGATCGAAATCAACATGGTTCTAGTACTTTTCTATTTCTTATTAAAGTGAGGACTATGAAAAAATATTAATTTACTTTCATTTTTGGGACGTTTGGATTACTTTAAATAAGCAAAAAGCAAAATTATTAAGTAAGAAGAAAATGATTAAAATAACTGAAATTGATGTAATACGATACATCATTAATTTTTTGAGTCCGGCAAGTAAAAATGTAATAGCGTACCAAACAGAAGCATATTTAAATCTCCCTGATACATCTGGTGTGTTTGCAACTAATTTTACGAAGTAGTGTATGTTTTATGTGCACGGAAGGAACAATGGAACCACCTCTGCCACCTCCCCATTAAGAAATAAAATTCCTACTTGAAGAAGGCACATGATTTGGAGAGACTCGATACACATGTTCTTTCAGACGTGGAAATGTTTAATTTAAGCTAGCCAGATAACTTTATGTTTTATTAACGCAACTATATCAGAAATTGTGATGATGCTATGACGCTATAAATTTTATTATTCCATTGGATCACACACCAAATGTTGGTGGATGTAAAACGTGCCTCGTTACGAAATGCCATTAAGGCTAGCCAGCCTCACCGCCCGTTACACCCTCGTCACCGGATCGAGAGTGGAGAGATGAATGTTTTTTTTACATTTTTCCCTGTCCCTCGAACGGTACCCGGCACCATGGATGTCGAAGGGCCTGCGTCCCCGGTTACAAGGAATTCCCACCCGAGCGAAGGAAGCACGGGATGAGTCAACCCGAAGAGCCCAACCGTCATGCTCGCGGGTCGCCAAACCGCCCGTTAGCTTCGTCGGGGGCAACAGGCAACCAGCTGTAGCGGACGCCAGATCTGGGGATAAGTATTCCAGTCACCACCAGAAGCGGGCCCTACGACCCGACTAACAAATCCAGGTGACGAGGACACTCGAGGCCCGACTCCTACCACACAATTTTCAGTACCGCGCTAATTCTGGATACCGCTTCTTTCGTTTTGTATTTAACTCTAGGGCTATCGTCCCCTTTTTGTACACGATCCCTAGAGAGAGCGTGCCCCCTATCGTTTTCTTCTTTTTTCTCTCTTTCGGTTTACCGCGTCTCCCGCCTCGCGTTGCGTCTACATTTTATTTCTTTCCTGTATCGAGACCCTCGCGCCGCGAGATCTTTTCCGCATTTGGCAGGTGCGTACCTTTTTCCCGAATTTGTGTGGAGTTTACACACCGGCACTTCGGTTTGCATCCCGGTTTGCATCCCGGACTTTGTGCCGCGGGTTCTTTTGTTTTGGAACGACCTGCTTCGGCCATATCAAAGCCTCCGTTTTCCCGGATTACTCGTGGGACGACTATTTTTTTTGGACCTCCCCTGAGTCTCGCTCTCATCTTGAGCAGCCGGAATTGATATGAATCCGGCCTTGCATAACAAGGCGTGGATGTACTACCTCACCCAAAACGGGTATACGCCACAAACCACTATCTTGCACTTGTAGTTCCTCGAAGTTATTACCAGTACGAGTCCAACTCCAAATGGTGTATGCACCGGGCCGGCGAGGAACCCGCTGGGGCCACTGCACGTCCCATAGTACCCATGTGTAACGCCCCTGGTGCTAGACTCGGGAGTTTACAGCGCTCGTGAGGCAAAGAGCGGCTTTTGCCTATTGAGCGACTCGTTCTTATTATAACTAATACTATAAAAAGTGGGGTTTGTGTGGCGTGTGGTTAAAGAGTGAAATCTACAGATTGATACCTTTCATTAATTAGGTTTATTCAAGTAATTCAAGGTAAAAATATAGGATTACAATTAACAATTATTTTTAGAAAAGATATAAAGTATATGAATGTTTGATATGAAAGCGCAAATCGGTTGCTAACTACTTTGGTTACGCGGTATTCAACTGGGTACGTATTATTAATTATTTATTTAGTTGTTTATTATGACGCAACGCAAGAAACGCGGTTTTCAACAAGGTATGTATCGTTAATTAAGTATTTAATCGACTATTATGATGCAAACGTAAGAAGCGCGGTTTTGAACGAGGTACGTATAGTTAGTTAATTATTCGATCGACGCAAACGCAAAAATATAATGTTTTATAATGTTTTATAATAGGTTTAATGGATCTAGATCCTAACTGGTGACAGAACAATGTTTGGTTTCATTATAAAACTGAGATTTGAAACTTTATATATGAAAACAATTGGACACGGAACAGCTACTCTTTGCTAGACTCTAAAACTAGTAGTTCAACTGCCCTTTTAGTCGGAGCACAATTGACACCCAAAACCCGATCGCTTAATTGGGGAGCCCGCGTCAGCTGGCTACTAAACGACCCAACGATACAAGAGTTAGATGAACAATATATGCCCAACAGGGTTGCAAATTACAATGACTCGACTTTATTAACTAGAGTTACTTAAACGCCACCCAAAAGACACGGGCTTCAGAGACCTGATCGCCTAATTGGGGAGACTGCGTTAGCTGGCTACTCAACAACCCAGAGCGAACTCCAAGAATCCGACGGCGAGTTAGTAACTTGGCGAAAAATAATAAATCTGTACGAGTGGCTGAAGAGCTCTTTTTTGATGTCTTAGTCCCTTCTGGGGCTGAGTATAGCACTCTCCTTTCGGAGTTTCAGAGACAAGACCGTTTGAATGGGGAGCCCGTGTTAGCTGGCTACTAAACGACCCAACGATCGAGTATCCAAATGGCTGATACCCGCTGTCCAGTCAAAACTAAGAATCTTGTAGGCTCTTACCAGCTAAAACTGCTCCAATTTGTCACTTGATACTTCTCCTAAGAGATTCGTTATGTACTGCTTCAAAGATTGTTCTGCTCGCTATGGGCTTTTCGCTAGCCCTTTTTATACTCCGAAGACGGCCCATTTGCCTTTCACGCTTCAAGGCCATGCTGGCTTACCCTAATATTAAATGCGTAGTATTTTTACATAATTTTTGGTATTATTTTATTATAATTTATTTAGTAAAGAAAATATATTAATTTGATTAAGAAAAATACGCTTTGATTTCTCATCAACTAAGATTTTACAACCTAACTCACTAAATCGTAGTTTAATGAATTTTCATGTACGCAAATTGGCGGGATTATAGAAGTACTTTAACAAGAGAATAATTAATTGCAAATAATACATAAAATAATAGCTAAAAAATATATCTCGATTTATGGTAAACAAATAAACAATAATAGAAATATCTAAATAATGATTTATAATGATTTCTTTTCGATGTATATCTTGCATCTCTTTCTAACTAACGTGCGCGCCATCGATCGGTGATCTAATTCAACAATGTTGCACGCGTGATCTACTATTAACCATTACCGTGCGAATTTTTATGGTGCGGTCGGTAATTCGCGGTCGATAATCAAAAATAAAAAGTATATATGCCAGAATCACCCTACTTATCTTCACGGATGTTCTTCCTTGCGGACTGGGGACGTTACACATGTTATCAAGGCTTCCTTTGAATCGTTCGATGGGTCACCTTTGGGAAACCTTTTGCGAACCCCAACAACACATTATTACTGTCGGTGACATCCGTTATTCAGAGATCTGAGATTGGGTAGCGAGAGTCATGTTGTCTGCAATCATGGACTCATTTCGGATACTAAGGTCGGCTGGGAAGACCGGTCCGACACCTCAGTGACGGCCGTGTCCGTACCCATATGCGGAGTCTTCCGACGGTATCGGCCCCCAAGCTCAAAGGGTTTCCCCATGCTTCCAAAGGGCTACCCCGTGCGGCTCTGGTGTTTCACAGCTTGTAAATCCGACGTGAACGGGACTTCTTCCGTTCGCGATAGCGGCAACCGTCGAGAAGCACTTGTGTAACATCCCTGGGGAAATTTTTTGTTTTTTTTGTCGCCCTCAGAACTGTCTCACTGCTAAGATATCTCATTCTTCAAAGGTATTTCAATTTCGATTATCGACGATATTTTTCTATTACCGACCGCGATATTAGATATGTCAATTACCATCAAATTTGGGTTGAACTGTCGGTAACACATATATACATATAGACATATATATATTTGATTTGCGAATATTAAATAATTATTAAGTTAGCGAACATATAAATTAGTTAATCAAATGTTAAGTTCAATTATTAATTATCAGATTCATTTATTATTTCGTTTGTTTAAATAAATAATGTATTATAAGAATTTTGTATAGAATATTCCACGCGTTGCGATAATAGCTCAAGACTCGTAGAAAGAATACGCTGTATTAGAAAGGATAGAATATATACATATTTTTCATTAACAATGATATTAAATATGAAAGCTATTAAATAACTATTTGTTGAATTAAAATGTAGGAAAACTAATTCAATCATATACTAAACCGAACCGTTGACGGCCAAATATTCATATTGTTCTATTTGAATAGATAGAGAGAGATAGAATATATAATTTCAATTAATAAGAATTATTGGTCATTAGAATCATTAATTAATCAAATCTATCAATATACAAAATTAGCAAATGTTATATTAAGCTTAATTCTCGATACTCAAAGTCAGATATTATTTTATTAACTCAGATGAATAATAAATTGTAATCGTGATCTATGGAATATTCCGAAGCATCGTATGCTTCGACATATAGTTCAGGTCCTTACTGGCGTACGTGCACAAAATGTAGAAAAGGAGAGAAAGTGCATTTTTCGTTAATGTACTATTAATCAATTAATTTTGTATTAAAAACATTAACTATTCTTCAGAAAACACGATTGGCCATGTTAGAAAATCAATTGCTTTATTAATTAGCGTTTAATTAAGAATTATATGTAAATTGTACGCAAATTATATACGTCATAATCTTGAAACGGGGGGGGGGGGGGGGGGGGGGGGGGGAGGGGGGGGATCTCGAATATAAAAGGCCGAGCGAAACCAGCCTAGAAGCAGAGCAGAATAATCTTCGGAGTCGAGCTAGTAGTAATATCGTAAATATTGTAAAAGCAAATCTAGCCAAGCTTAAAAAAGAATCACACTTAGGTAGGATTCCGCGTAGAGCTAGAAACTTAGTAATTTTGTTAAACTTTGCAACTGCGTTAATCTTTGAAAAGAATATGAATTATTGACACTTAGAATTTTGAATCTTGTTAATATTGTACAAGCGTAGTCGAGTTAGCCTTGACTGTAAATTCAATTTATAGGACTTCAAGTTAAATAACCAAAGATAGCGATTCTATTAGTAATTACGAATAGCGCAATATTTGATTCATATAGTTTTCTGCTCATTATACGACAATACCTATTTAATTATTTATCTAGTCGTTCATTATATCAATTTATATTTCATATACTTTTCCTATTTTCTTATTTTCTTATTTTGTTAATTGTTAATCATTATTATTATTTTATTGAATAACCCTGCTTATTGAAAGGTATTGACCTGTGGATTTCACTCCTTAACCGCACACCACACGAATCCCACATTCTTTAGTTTAGTTATTTTAGAAACGAGTCGTTCAGTAGGTAAATACCGCTCTTTACCTCACGAGCGCTGTAAAATTTCTGTGCATAGCTCCAGAATCGTTACACTTGCATGACACCTCTACCACGCAGTTCTGCACACGATGGCATCCGTTACCCAGATTTCTGCGATTGGGCAGCTCCTGTCGCGGCTTTTTAGGGTAGGCGGTTAGGGTAATCCGGGACTCGACTCGGATACTAGGTCCTTGAGCAGCTGGAAGGGCAACTACCCCGGACGAGTGCGAATGCACTTGCGCCCGGAAAGAGAATACTCCGTGGGTTTGTGCACGTCGATGCGTGGAGGGCCACTTTTCCTGGTTGCCCCCCCCCCCCCCCCCCCCCCCCCCCCCCCCCCCCCCCCCCCCCCCGAGAACCTCTTTTCCGTTCCCTCACCCGTTACGTCACTATTACCATTACGAAGTTTAAGGACAACGTAATGGAAGCTTGGGGTTATGCAAAAATGTCAACTCTACTCTGCTCAAATGTCTGCTCTAATTAAAAGTATGAGTAATACAATTCTTAAATAGTTCATAAGAATAGGTGAAAATACGCGTGGCTAACACGTATAGATTAAGTAAAAGATTCCAGCTATATATTGTTAAAAAGGCATAATATTAATTACAACTATAAATATTTCGCATATCACATTCTTAAAATTACATGCACTACTCAAAAGAATTAAGGGAACTGAAAAATTTCTGAAATTTTTAGGTCATGTTCAACTTGCTCTGCCTCCGCTAAACGTCATCGAAGCAAACAACTAGAATAGTCATTTTGAAGCTTCGAGTCTCTACTTCTTTATCTCCATATTTTTTAAATACTTTTTTTATTAATAAAACAAACGAAAAATCGCGATGTAAAAATTTTCTAATTTTTTTTTCTTTTTTAAAAGTTTCTACAGTCGCAGGAAAAATTTTTTGATTAATGACGCTTTCGGACTGTTTTTCCTTGTCTCTTTCCCTATAATTTGCACTTCGATGGGGTTCATTTCGACGATTGATTGCAAAGTGACAAGCTACTAAGACCAAAACGACACTTTTTTCTTTAATAGTCTTTATCTCCTGAACCCACCATCGAAAAGAAATTACAAGGGCGGTTCTGGAAACCTAAGAGTATATCCTCCAAGATCGGTAAATCAATTTTTCATTAAATATTTTTCTTTGATGTGTGATATCGATGTAAAGAAACGTAAAAAATGGCGTTTTTTCCTTAAATTACAAAAGTCACTATATCTTTGTAAATATCCATCACAAAAATTAAGCTTAGCAATTTTTCTTTTAAATTTATGGCGTCTACAAAAAGTGTGCAAAGTTTTAAATCGTTCTGATTCTTTGTTCCCTATGGGCCAAATCATCAAACTTTGAAATTTTTGTGTAAAAGTTAAAGGAACATCATTATAGTTTCTAACCATGACTAATCTGTTTATTGGGGAAAAAATTTGTTCCTCTACATTTACCGGCATTATTGCTGAGTTTGTAAAAAATGTTGTGGTTTGAAGAAAAATGTAAAAAAAATTGCTGTATACAATGTAACGAGGCACTTTTGCCTCGCTACGAGTGGCCACCAGGCCCGCCAGCCTTCCTCCTCCGCCCAGGCGACATCCTCGCCGCCGGAGCGAATGGAGGGATGAATGTGTTTTTTTATTACTTTTATAAACAACGCGTCCCCCCCCCCCCCCCATTCCACCCCCTTCTACGCACAGCGGCCACCGGGCGAATATGAACCACGTCCCCGGTCGTGAGGAACCTCCACCTGAGCGGTGGAAGCCCGCTGACCGGTCGTCGTTCCACCCTGTCATCCTCCGCGGCGGCGACTGGCAGGCAAAGGACGAGGGATGCCAGGCCTGGGAACCAGCCACCCCCAGAAGGGGGTACCCGGACCTGGCCGCAGGAGAAGCGCGGTGGCCCATCCCCAACGCCGAAATCCTCGGGGGGGGGGGGGGGGGTACCCCGCGCACCGGGCGATGAGCGAAGGAGCCAGCGCCCACAAGAGAAGCACGCGGGCTGCCACGGGAGTTAGACGCCGGGATCCCCAGCCATCCTCGCCCACCCCCATTTTTGTTTTTGTATATTTTTGGTGTGTTGTGTTACTGTGTGGGAGTGTGAGGACGCCGCCGCCCAACATTGGCAGAACGAGGAGCACCGGCATTTGTCCAGGTAGGGCTTAACATCCTGGCGATCGGCGCCGTTCCCTTTTTTGTGGGTATGCGTGAAAGTGCGTGTGTGCGGGTGCTACCTGGTGGAAGGACCGCCTGCCCGGCCACGAGGACGCGTACCGTTACCGTCTATTTCCGCGCCTCCTGGCCGTGCCATGTCGCGCCGCGCGTTCACGATCACGCTCAGCCGTCAAGCTCGAAGCTGCCGCTCTCGCGTCTGGGCACGCGCTATTCTCGCGCTCTGATTGGTCCGTGTTTTTCGTTAATAATTCAAAAACTAAGCTTTAACCAGCATTTTGGTAAAGGAAAGAGTTGTTCAGAATCACCCCAGCTACCACCCCTTAAAATATTGCCCACCAGTAGTCGAACACCCTGTATAAACAAGAAATGTAAATTAAAAAATTGAATCAAAAATTTAATTATTGTTATTACTTTCGTAGACTATTTATCTTTTATTCCTGGTTGGTATGATGCCACTTTCATCACTAGATATAACTTGATGTGATTCAAGTATGATGTTAGATGAATTAGAAACAATTTCAGATCGTATGAAAGTGAAATCGTGTAAATAAAATACAGGAAATTAAAAGGAATTGTCGAAGACGGTAATCCCTATATCCGTCTGTTAGCGTCAAGTCGTGTGCGAAGGTGGCACACGTGTCAGGGTCATTGTACCCCGGACTTTGACCCGTTACTCAGGGATCTTAAGGTGTCAGTAGGGTAAACCTATATCTGTCATCGAGCTAAGGATCGGTGGTAACCGATAGCTTAGGACCGTGACGAGTTCGAAGAATCGCGGATGTTATGATTAAAGGCCGATGCCTTTTCTTTTGAGAATCACCGAAGGTGCCGTGCCTCAAGGCCGATGACCCGACATCATGGCGCTGCGTGGCGCGTGCAAAGAGATAAGAGTGTTCTAGTAGGATCTGGCCACGGAGTGGGGAGGATATTGCATCCTTTGGTGAGAGGACCATGAGAGACAGCATGGCACTTACCCCAGCACCTTGACACAGAACAGTACGTAATGCTACGTAACACTTCATTATTCTATTTTTTGATATTATACAGTGGTGGAACTATATTGTTTAAACAATGAAACATGATAGTGAAATGAATTGGCTGTAACATCAGCTATTAAGAGGTGTGCATTATACTTATGAATAGTTACGACCAATGGAACGATCTAGTTACGAGGGTTAATGAAGCAGCATTATTTTTAAACAATGGCTGAGTCTTACTATAATTATTTATAAATTTTGTGTACATTTAAGGTTCGAGAAATATTATTTGCTCGGTTTCGGTTAATTACATATAACAAATTCTCTTCCTTCTTCATGAGAAATAAATAAGTGAACATTATTTTTAAGTGTTCTGTTCATTATCTAACTGGTTTTTGACATAACGGCTTCTTATTAAACGTTTAGACTATTTCGGCGCAAAGGTGCTTGTTTACGATCACGCTCAGCCGTGAAGCTCGAAGCTGGGCGCGCTCCATTTTCATGCTCTGACTGGTTGTATTTTTGCTTCATAATTTTAAAACGAAGCTTCAAACCTCACTTTTGCAAATGGAAAAGATGTTCAGAATCACGTCGTCTACCACCCATTTCCGGGGGTTACACTGTCGTGAAATACCCTATATGCTAAGGTGGTTTGCTTGAAATCTGTATTAATTCCCAGCAAGATAAAGAATTAATGTGTACATTCATTTGCGTCGTATTGCCCGTTCCTTTATTTTTCAACTTTATTTTTAATTTCAAAATAAACGTGCATTATACCGGCAGGGTTAATGTTAAAAAACGAGTCTTTCCTGAATATATCAATTCATGCTAGATTTTCTACGATAGAACACATTTTATACACATTAAAATTAAACAAAAATTCCGACTATTCGTGTCAGACCGAAAATCTTTAAAAATAAATTTCACTCTAAAACCAAGTATTCCCTTATACAGGGTGTTCGGCTACTGGTGGGCATAATTTTAAGGGGTGGTAGCTGGGGTGATTGTGAACAACTTTTTCCTTTACCAAAATGCTGGTTAAAGCTTAGTTTTTGAATTATTAAGGAAAAACACTGACCAATCAGAGCGCGAGAATAGCGCGCGCCCAGACGCGAGAGCGACAGCTTCGAGTTTGACGGCTGAGCGTGATTATGAACAAGCATGTTCTCACCATGACCGTATAATTACAAATAGAAAACCGCTACGTCAAAGTTAAATCAAATAAAGAATAAAGCAATTAAAAATAAGATCCCGTTATGCATTATTTACAGATAGGGGATAAACTAATTATTTGTTACTAACTTAAACCAAGTAAATCGAATTTGTTTGATATTTGTATTCGTTATTCGAAAAGAATAAGGAATAAGATATCGAAAATTGTTCTTGTCTTTCGTTATAAAAATATGAAACAACAAATTCGCACATTTTAAAGGGCAAATAACTTTTCTATTTATCAGAAAAGATTTTAAATCTAATAACTAAAAAATGTATTAATTCTGCTTACTTTAAATTTACAAAACATGAAAAAATAATTTAAATCAGACTCACCTATTGTTTAAAAATAATCCTGCTTCGGTGAAAATGTGCTGTGACTGGATCATTTCACCGGAACTGACCTTCCGTAAAAAAAGATAATACACCGCAAAACAGCTGATGTCGCAGCTAGATCAATGAACTCACTTTATTTCACGTTTCATTGCAACATTTTACTGTCACTTTTCACTAATTGTTTAATGTAATAACCACAAAGCAAGAACGCAAATGAAACGCGTGAACAATTATTCATAAATAACTTGACCGATTTCTCATTTTCCTTTCGATGTTGAATACTGGACGCTGTGTCCTGAACTGCCGATCGCAACACGAAGAACATCCTTGACGGAAAAAAACACGTGCGAGCTTCTACGTCGCGACGCAACAATTCCTTGAAAAACAATGTTTGACACAGGGAAGAGAGAGAAATACGAATTGAGGGGGTCACGCCGATCATGTTACGATCGCCAGCTTAGGACAAAATGTTCGAAGCGCAACATTACCGGGAAAAAAGTACTCGCTGAAGTTATTTTTGGATAGTCGTGTCCACGTTCTCGCGTGTTTATCCGCCGTTATTACATTAGGAAGTTATTTAACAGTGACAACAAAATATTGCAGTGAAAAGTGATAATGAAAAATGTCAGCGAAGTAAAGTTCACTGACCTGGCTGTGACAACAGATGTTATGACATTTGCATCTTTCTTTACGGAAGGTCAGGCCCGGTGAAATGACCCAGTCACGACAACACATTTTCACCGAAGCAGGATTATGTTTACACAATAGGTGAGTTTGATTTAAATTGTTTCTACATATTTTGTGAATTTAAAATAGACAAGTATTAATACATTTGTTATTCTGCATCTTTGTAACAAGCGACAACAACCATCTTCGATATTTTATTCTTAATTCCTTTCGAATAACGAATACAAATATCGAACAAATTCGATTTACTTGGTTTAAGTTAATGACAAATAATTAGTTTATCCCCTATCCGTAAATAATGCATAACTGGATCTTATTTTTAAGATAGTGGTTTTCTGTTAGCAATTACATTGTCATGGTGCAAACGTGCTTGTTCACGATCACGCTCAGCCGTCAAGTTCGAAGCTGTCGCTCTCGCCTGTGGGCGCGCGCTATTCTCGCGCTCTGATTGGTCAGTGTTTTTCCTTAATAATTCAAAAACTAAGCTTTAACCAGCATTTTGGTAAAGGAAAAAGTTGTCCAGAATCACCCCAGCTACTACCCCTTAAAATTATGCCCACCAGTAGCCGAACACCCTGTATAACAAAACAAAATGCCGTTTAAGTACTACAGAAAAAGAATTAAAATCTTTACAAGATGAAAGGGTGCTACCGCTTAGGACAAAAACTTGAAAACTACAAAAATTGTTATTTAAATAAAATGTCGTTAATTATGACAATGTCCTATTCAACTCAAAGCATGCAGATACCAGATTTTTGTTACGTTTTTTAATAAACATACAATTCAGTTTTTCATGAGATGAAGCTAAAGAATTTTCAAATAAAGTATTTTAAGAATTTTTAAAGATGTATATTTTATATGCAAATACTCTAGTTGTGTCAGTTTTATGTTATATTGAAGTAATGTTTTATTGTTTTCAAGTGACATTCAATAGCGCTAAATACTTGTTATTTATGAGAACTCATTTTATCAATACTACCAATTTTTATTGAAAAACTCGTAGACGATGATTGCAGCTCTGATTGGCTCTGGTGATTTTATCGAAAATCTATTATAACACATGCAGAGGTGAAATGAAGAAATTATAATTGCTTAAGAAAGTAATATGTGTTACGTACCAGCTCGTACATCGGAATATCGCTGATATTAAAAACCTCCTGAAGTATCCCTGGTACTAATGGTTTTTGATGTGATAGTGCAGACCCCCAGGGACTTTCAATATCTGCTAAATGTTTATAGGCACAATCGACCACGAATGTTCTAACCGTTTCGTATTCTGCACAAATGCACTTTTTTACACGGGATTCCGAGTTTAGATATTTGGAAGACTTTGATTTTAAAGTATGCACAGACACGTTATACATCTGATCCGGCCCATTGCAAATTGAATCATATCCCGGGTCTATAATGAAATAATTTCGAACGTAAGGATGCATTTTTCCCTCCAAGTAACGAACAAAATCGTATAGATTGCAGTCGCATATTATAGGATTGCTGCCGACGAATATGTTTACTGCACGTGCTTTATCTTGATATTTCACTATTTCTTCTGCCCGAGTCATATAAATATGCTGTATTTCATTATGTTGGAGATACACTGTAGTGTTATCCGATACAAATTGTAGATCTTCAGCCTGAAATGAAATCATACAACAAAAAAATTATTTAGAGATTATAAATAAACAAATATGATGAATATATTACTTGTGACCGTTGTCTTATTTATTCGGTATGTATTAAATATTCTTATATAATTTTGCTTGAATGAATAAGCCTACTTAAGTGTGGATTGTGTAAGCACCATTGCCTACTATTACTCTTAACATTCTTAATCTACTATTTAATTGAATAGTCCAGCGCATACAAACGTTTGGTAGTTCCTACACCTTCACAAACAATGTTTAACGTGCGATTGACTATTTTCGGACAAAATTCACTCTTTTAAACAATATTTAAAGAAAACTTTGACGAAGTAAACAAAATTCTTGTTTACACTGTTAGTGTTATTTCGAAATCTCAGTTAGTAAAATACTAATATTGAAATTATTCAAAAAGAAACAGAAACAATTTGTCGAAAATTACAAACAAATGTAACCCTTTGATAAAATAGATACGAGTTATGTAACTGCATTGTTTTATAAACACATCTCGTTAATTGTACTTTCTGATGGAGCAAGGAATTTCTTGTTAACTTACTGATATGTGAGGTACTTTGTTGTAGCTGAGATCCAGTATGCGTAGCTGTGTGTGGTCTTTAACCCAATCTTCGAATATCTGCGATATACTGTTGTTGTTCAAATATAATTCTTCGAGAGAAGTGCAATTGTGAAAAGGTGATTTGTTTCCGTATTTATTTTTGATCGAAGACGAGAATGTCAGTTGATTATGGGATAAATAAACGATCTCTAAATTCTTCAGGGAATTAAAACTAGTATCTTCAATTTCTTGCAATCGATTCTGTGACAAATCTAATATTTCCAACGATTTCAAGCTGCTGAACAGATTCCTGTAATTTTTAATTAAAGAAATTTTACAGAAGCAATACAAATTTTGAAAATGAAATGAAGTCTGAATACCGACTAATTCATGAAGTGTATTACTTTAACATTAGGTACATGCCAAATGTATCGTGTCACGTTATTTGAGTATTATAACATAAACCAATTATATATCAATGTAGAAGAAAAGTTAGCAGCCTGAGCTGTTACACGGGAACCAATTGAAATCATACACAACAAGAATGGTTGCTTTAACTCTATTTTCGTGTGAATGCGTTTCAAATATTATGAAGTCTATGTAATTTAACCTGGACGTTATTAATTCTTATTTTGATAACACAGTACTTTTAAAAACTTGAAGAACAATGTTTTGTAATGCAATATCTTAAAAGGTTCAATACGAAATATTTTCTATGGGGACTCTATACTCTGAATTATAGTATTACCCCGTATAATGAGATAGCTGTTCTTTATAATACTTAATAATAATTCTATGATCGCATAAATTATAATAATACGTAACAATAATTTGACAATGATTTCGAAAACGCATCACCTCTCTGATTTCGATGATTTTTTAATACATTGTAGAATCAGTCTTTCGTATACATACAACCACCGATCAGGTTTAATTTCCGAACTATTCGCAAAAAACTCTTAGCACAATTTCATTAAATTTCGCCTATAAATGTATAAAACCTTAGTCAATGTAGGACCTATACGATATATGTACGTAAGTTTTGCTGGGTGTTCTTTTCTACGATCGGTAAAACATCAATCAATGTAGGGCTTGTAGCCATACGTAAAAGTTCGGACCCAAAAGATTTGCGTATATCGAATGATTAATGTAGTAAAATATTCTGACACCATTGAGCGGCATGAAAATGAAACACCATGTATATGTGTTATATGTGTTATATGCGTTTGTAAATTAATGTAAAAGTAGTTTAAAATTAAGAAAAACTTCTCATATTCTTTTATATTCTCAGTTACATGTTTCCTCATGCCTATGTATTATGTAACAAGATGACATCATTTTACACTGTTTCGTTTAATGCTTTGTTTTGGATTGAACAACCGTGAGTACCAAGCGATACATTTCTGTACCTTGATTAGTTTTATGATTTTGTGCTTCGAATAGGTTATTATCTAGCACATATGGTTTCGTGAGGAAATGTTCCACTCTTTAGATGTACGAATTGCTCAAAACTATATTTCTGTCAGAGTTTTGTATATTTATGCCATTGTACCTGTGGTTGTTTCTAAACTGCACATACCTAGTATAATATATGCAGTATAACTGATTGTATGTTTAAAGTACTGTTAAATTATTATATTTACACATATTTTTACATGCGATCGACATACAATATATGAAATTCTATATAAAGGTAGTAGAACACATCCATGCGATAGTCATTGGACGCTGACAAACTCATTCTTTACCAATCTCACACATTTGAAATGTACGCAGCTAATTGCTACAAAATTCTTCAGTAACACTTTTGCCTGAAATTATGTAACTACCTCCATTACTCAAGAATCAGAAGATTCCTGACTGAACCATATACGTATATTTCGACTGATCTCGACGAATCTGTTTTGCTAGTGTATATTCTCACTGAAATTAATGAAAATACGTGGAGTGAAATCTAGCCGAAATTGGATATCAATTGCTTTGTTTATTTACATCCTATATCTTCTTTTCGGAACAGAAGATCCGATATAATATTCTATACAAAGTTAATATAGTAATTCATATCAGGAGTACTATGAATTAAGGATTTCAGTAGAAATAATAAATATTTTCTATATGAGTACTACTTCTTAAATTTGACTGTCACCGACCGAAATAGCATGAAAAACTTCTACAATACTGTAATTATGAAGTCTATAAACACTATACAGGTAGGCAAGACACATGCATAAGGAACATTCGACGTATCATAAAGAAGTTCATCTTACTGGTAATTCAAAATCGTAATATCAAAAGCATCAGCTTTAACTAATTTAATGTGTTAAAATTTCATGTTTTATTTTTAACCGATTCATATGTCTTCCAAAAATCATTTGGAATAAACATTAGAAATGATAAGTAAACGTACGATCGTAAATTTACCTGGATATCGAAGTAAGACAATTCTCTGACAAATTCAGGATCCTTAAGTTAGTCGCATCTGAAAAAATTCTGTCCGGTAGTGCAATTAATCTATTGGAATTTAGACTTAAGTGGAACAAGTGCTGCAGTCCTTCGAAAATACGTTTAGGCAGCGTCTCAAAATGATTATGCGTTAAATAAATAGCTTGTAATGATATTGAACCCCAAAACAAGTCTTCGGGTATTGTGCTCCAACCGTTGTGATTTAAATGTACATCAATCATATGTCTCAAGTTTGCGAAAAACTTTTGCGGCAGAGACATATTTTTGGTATTATCCGACAAATAAATATTCACTAGATTATGGTTATGTTTTAGTATACCTTCTGGTAATGAGACAAAACTGTTGTGATGTAACATTAGCCGTTCTAGACTTTCCAATTTTGTGAAAATGTTCTCCGGCAAAGTGGTTAGATTAGTCCCAATCAACTTCAGACTCGTCAAAGATGCGAGATTATCAAATATGCCAGGCGTGAGTTCCGTGAAATTGTTTATGTCTAAGGTCAAGTCGTCCAATTTCGTCAACGGATCAAATATACCCGGCTCGAGGTTATTGATCATGCTACCACCTAAGTTAAGTATTTTGAGTTCTGGAGTATTATTAAAGATTCCCAGAGGTAAACGGACTTTTTTCTGTGCCATAACAAGCCAAGTAAGATGTGGTACGTCTGCGAATAGGTCGATACTCAAATTCGTAATATCATCCCTCGTTAGCAAGATCCATTGCAGGCTTGGAAACCCGTTTAGATGGTTTCTGACGATGGAACCAGTTAAATTATGAAGTTCTAAATTATACATGTTCTTCGTGTTGAATGTACTCAAAATTTCACTTATGCTCGAGTTCATTGGCAGACTACAGTCCGATATAGTCACACTTCCTACGAAATCTTCTATGACTATGTCGAACAAGTGGAATTGGGACCATTGCGGATAATTTATACATTTAATCTAAACAATCGAGAATGTTTTTTTATTGAAACGGATAATATTAATCTTAGTTAGAAATTTCAACAGAACAGTGCTATTATAATTATTATAGAAATTTGTGAAGAAACACAAACTCTGTCAGGATTGAAACGAAAGGTTGTCAAACGTTACATTCTGATTTGAATAAAACTTTGCATAGTGAAATACCGACTACACTGATATACGGTTCTAGAAGCTGTTATGCGCGGTGTGTTTTTCTCTTTATTTTGGTGCTGGTCGTTTAGGCGTAATTTGCGACCTTTGCGAAGCGAGAGTCTAGCTTTGTTGCCGATCTAGCTTTCTTTATTTGGTATGGCGCCAGAACTTTCCGAAACTGAAGACCAATGCGAGGGAGAATCATCTCGCGAAGATTTCGTGTTGATCTGTTCACACCGTTTCCACTATCACCTTTTTTTCGCTTATTTTTCGGGTATAAAATGGGCTGTGGAGAATACTGGTCGAGTCCTGTTAATTCTTGAACGTTATGTAAAGAGAAATCTTTGGACGAGATCGGGTTAGAGTCCCTGTCGAGTTTATTATTGGTCATACAGTAGGCAAATTAGGCAATATTTCGATTACTCTTGAGCCTCCGTTCATTCGTCTTATTTTCTGGTCATCACAATTATTATAACTCAATATAGTGTTATTTATGTTTATCTTCAGGATACATTTTGTTCAGAATTACTGATTATAAAACACGCGTGGTCATGACACTATTGTAGGAATAGAATTTTGTGAATCTATTTGATTATTAAAGAATAGACGAACAAAGTACAAATACAGAAAGGCAACAATCACACGCAGGTACACACACACACATACACACGCCCCAGACCGTACAAAGTTCCGTAAAAATCGTAATTCTTAGTCGTAGTCCGTGTTCAAAAATGGCGAGTTGTAACCGTTATCGTATTCGTATCCATTTTCGTAATTATGATCGTGTTCTTGGGCGTGTTTTCTGGTAACTACACCACCGTTTCGCGAGCGCGTTCTTTTATTTGTGCATCGGTCGAACACTCTAGACGAATCTTTTAAATTTGCCCGTTGGAGTGACAGTTCCTACAGGTGCTGTTTGTTACCACGAGGGTCGACAGGACGAGCCGATTCTGACTGTCAACGCTCACTTTTAAACGTGTAGACCCGCAAAACGCTCGCTTCTACACTATGTTCAATCCACTGTCTACGAATAATTGTATTTGCATTTTCATCCGTCAGACGTATGTTATATCTTTGCTATGTATCTGTTTCTAATTATTCAGCGATTTAGTTAGGGAATCGTGTTAATCGGTTGTCAAGCATAGCGTTCTCAGAAAGCGTTCCTATTACCCGTTGACCAAACTGTTTTATAGTATTCCCCGACTATAAAATATCATTACAGTTCAATTATTGTTAGAGTATATCCTTCTAACAGATTTATGGCAGGGATAGTCACTATTGAGAGTAGTGACAATAACCAGTCACCACTTGGGACCCTTGCCGTGGGTCTTAACTTCGCCCACCTCGAAGACGCTCGTATTCCCCTTCCATAATGAAACGCGCTAAGGGCGTACTGGAAGGGAGGGTAGGAGGGTACACAATTTAGTTTTTCCAAGTTAGTTCAATTTTAGCAGTTCACAACCTTAGTTAGAAATTCAGAAACACCATTTACGACACGACACATATTGTAATAAATACGTACACCCACACACACCACATCTGCAATAGTAATAAACCACAGTAACAGAATCAGCATAAATTTATTTGATTCCCAATTTCACAACTGGGTGGTGCTTCGAGTAGACGGCACAACAAGGAATGCAATATGCTGGGAGATTAGATTGCTTCCTAACCAATTATAGTTATCTTTACTTCTTAAAACTACGAAAACAACACCCATGAAATCCCGACTGTGAGAAAGCTCTAGCAGCTAGTAAACATACATTCAGTATATACAAGAAACATAAAAATATCGAAAATAAAATTGAGTCTCAGAGAGCAAAAGCTGTATGCAGAAAAGTCTTCAAGAACAATCGAAAGAAGTCGTAGATCGAATTTATATCATAGCTTACCCAACATACCTCCTCATCACTGATTTATAATAAAATAAAAAGAGAAAATGAATAAAGAAGTGTAATCGTATTATATAGATCAAGAGGGTTTGAATAGTAAAATTACAGTCAACAAAATCATGATAACACTGAACCAATATAAGGACAATAATCTATGACCTGACAGAATTCTCCATATGCTTAAAAAAATACTACCTAAACCACATTTTCAGTAATTAGCAAAATTCTGCGAGATTCTCGAAATGAGAAAGTTTCATCAACATACTTACATCTGTTCTGATAGCATGAATACAATACAAAATTCATAAATCGTGGCGGAGAAGAATGATTATAAAGAAGTAACTATAATTTTTAAATATTATCTCTCGTGTAGAGATTATTGTCATAATGCATTATAGAATTATATACGAAAAGCGTGGGCCCACGGCCAGACCACACTGTTGTGGGCCATAAAACCATTGCACATGGTGTTGCGTGATCTCAGGAATCTGGGCAAAGCACAACCGCCTTTGGTAGGAACGTGTGGTAGAGGAGAGTGGAGCGTATTGGGCGCTATCTCGACTCGACCCCAAAGATTTGCGTGACAGGGCCGTCGTTTGAGGTGTCGGGCTTTGACTTAGTATCCAAGACGAGATCCTGGAGACCACGCATCGCTTACCCTAAAAAGCCGCAATGGAACTACTCAATCCCAGAACTCTGGGTAACGGATGTCTTTGGTGTGCAGATTTGCGTGATAGAGGTGTCACGGCGAGTGCCCTCGGCGGTTCTCCATCAAACGCTGGAAGAGGAGTCTTCCTAACATGGGATTGTGCATAGGGTAATTGCACGGCTGTCGCCCGAGGTATCGAAATGATAGACCCAGTTATTCTAGTATCCGAGACGAGTCCGTGATGTAGACAGCAGGACTTTTATACTTAAAACTGTCGCTACGGAGCTGCTGAATCTCAGGCTTCTAAGCAACGGATGCCACCGACAGAAATTGATGTGCTGTAGAGGAAACCCGCCCTTCGGGACCACGCCCTCGAGGATGACCTGTTAACCTTGCTTGAGGTTCATTCTCGCTGTCACGGGTACTAAGGGTGGCATTTGAAAGCCCCGCCGGGATGTGGACCGGTACTATGCCAATTTGGGATGGACTCTCAGGGGTAGTGAACTCGGGGTCTAGAATGGGGTGTTATGTTGTGTATACCCGACCGGGTGAGGAAACACGTCCGCGTCCTGTTTCGGTGGGACGGACATAGACTAAATTTGTCCCTATATAGGAAAAGCGATGAACAAAATTTTTCCATGAACGAAATCCATAGACGTCTAGTGGCTACAAATACTCTGTAATTGCTGCTGGAATTGTAAATATTGTTATTTTTTTTATTTAACGGAGTAGCTTCTTCAATGCAACGACTGCAATGCCCACTCCAGGAATCTAGTAATAGAGCTATTTTGTCGTCAGTACTTCGAAAATACACTTCTACATACATCCAAAACCATGTATCAGTGATATCGGTATTTCAGACTCTAACACTGTAGAAAGTTTCATGAAAATTGACTTCTTAGATTTGGAAACCTTTTTTCGTTAAAGTAATCCTGACCTGACGGAACATTCATTGTTTTCTCTTCCTTACTATTGGCTCCTTTCAGGAATGGTAGTTTTTCGCTACTTAATATACAATATTGCAAAAGTGCATAATGTAGAATTTATACTTATGTTTACATGAATATCGGTATATGAAAAAATTTTCACAACAAAGCTTGAGTTGTTTCCTGTGTGGCACTTCCATATGTTCCTTGTTTGTACACATGGAAATGCATTTGATGCACTGTACGTAGTGAGAATGATTGACAAAATGATCCAAGACGTGCCAATCATTTGATAAATCTTCAAATTATCTCGATGCTTTCTGTAACAGAAAATTAGACGTTGTCTTGCAAAATTTCGTGTCTTATAAACAAATTCTAAACTATATTTCCGATTTATACTGAAAATAGAGGCAAATATGTAGAAAACGTCGAACCTCACCGATCATCATGACATATGCTGTCAAGGTCCCCCTTCCGAGTAACCTTCTGAAGGTTGCAGCTGGCGGTCATTGGTTATTAATACGTTACAAGCATAAAAAGGTTGAAAAATATAGGTTCCTTAAATTATTTAAATTGGTTATAATAGGTTAGGTTAGGTTAGGTTTGTTGATAACAGCCCCCCCCCCCCCCCCCCCCCCCCCCGCTGGTCCACATCGCTGAGAGTGGGCTCCATAAGTCAGGTTTTAACTGATAAGAATCGTGTGAAACCTATGAAGGTTTCCTAACTTCAAGAAAAAGGTTTGTTGACAAAATTTTCTTACTCACGTAGTTACCTTTTCACCAATGCAAATAAAAACTTGGAATGTCATAAGTAGAGTACTAGTTTATACACAAACACGAGTTCCTTGATCCTGTACAGTGTGAATCTCGTTTCAACTTAGGAAGCACATAAAAAGTACATATTCCCTTTTCTCCACTTTAAATAACTTTCCTTTGGATATATCAACTATTTCCACATAAATATCAATCATTTATGTCTATTAGTACTCAAAATAAAAGTTTTTAATCTTCTTTGTTTATACCTTTTGTAGTAAATAATGACCGCCGGGTAAATCCTTCTGAAGGTCACTCAGGAGGGTGACCTAGACAACATATGTGAAGGTCAAGATGATCGGTGAGGTTCGATCTTTTATGCATATTTACCAAGATTTCTCAGAATACCGTATAAATCGAAATTGTCGATAATTAAACCACTAAATATAGTCGAAACTAAGTGTTAAGCAACTAGTCGACTAAACGAAGCAAATTTTCATCATTCTATTGATGAAAGTTTCATAACAAGAAATCAAAAACATAAAAGTTCTTCTTAAAAACATAAAAATTCCTTGCACTGGTATTGTCAAAATGTTTTTTAAATCGAAATCGTGCGAATGAATTATCGTGTAAATGGGGAATAAGGGGGAATAGTGTATGGGAAATAGTGTATTTAATTTATGTGTGTTAATGCCTAATGGTATAAGACAATCATATTCGAAGTATTCGAGCTCGATGCTTTTGGTTAAAAAGAAGGACGGTAGCGATAAAGTGTGCGTGATCTATGGGGCATTAAATAAGAACACAGTAAATCGCTACCTATTGCATTTAATAGACAACTTTATCAATCGTTTGTGTAATCGTATCTATTACAGGAGCCTTAACATGACTACCGTCTTCCGCCAGATCCAAATGGATGATGCGTCAATTGATAAGACAGCCTTCGTCATACCAGAAGACCATTACCAGTATCTAACGATGTCCTGTGGCTTAACTAACGCACTAATCGTTTAGGAGCGTGTAATGTTGAAAACACTCTGTCATTTTATCGTATCCGGGCGGGCTTTCTGTTACATTGATGATGTTCTGACACGCTGAATTTAGGTGGAATACGGCATACAAACTCTTTGCGAGGTGCTGAAAACTTTCACCACTGCTAGCTTTTCTATAAACCTGAAGAAATGCACTTTTCTTGCTAATGAGACCGAATATTCAGGCAGGACAATTAGCAACAAATAGGTCAGGCCAAATGCAGCTATTCTGCGGCTTTTTACATAACAATAATCTGTAAACCTTCCCGAATAAAACGATATAAATTGTTATTACATTGTAAACATTTAAATATGTTGAAATAATGATGAAAATAAGAAATACACCAAAAACATACCAATTTTTGCTAATATTTTTCAATTTATTCATTGTATGTGATAGAGTAGACATTTCTGCTGCAAAAGCATTAAGCGAAGTTACAAAATCACTTTTGTTTATATTTTATAAGGAAAATAATTCGGCAAAACACGCGTCAAAATTTTTTGTACAGTGTAATTCGTTCAGAAATATGTACAGCACTGTATTGTGCGCTTGTCGCATGAAAAGCGTCCCACACAGCCTCTGCAGTCGATCGATCGTGGAACAAGTCCGACAAACCGCTCGAGACAGTACATAGCGATATCTTAATGCCATCATTTCATTCAAGTGGATTTAAATTCGTTATCCTCAATATAAACGCGTTCACGAAGCATTGTTTGCTGTACCCAGTTATAAATATAATTGGCTATGAACTAAGGTGTTTTCTTCAAAATGCTATTTCTTTTCTTGCCACACCTAAATTGATTGTGGCCAATAGGGAGCGAATATACAAGAGCATTTCATTTTTTGACTGGGTAACAGAACTAGGCAGTCGTTTGTAATTAATTACGCCAGAGATGCGCCAAAGTAATGTAGGACAGTATTAAATATGATGTTGGAAACTAATTTTCAACAAGGAAGTTGACCTGATGTTTTGTGGAAAGTACAGGTCACCTTGCACATTACAAGGTAAAGGTCGCTTCTGAATCTATTGGCGGGTATTGACGCTGTGACACCCGTCAATCGCAACGTAGGGTAAGATATGGCTTGGGAAAGAAAGAACCCGTACCAAAAGTTGTTACGTGAGCTTCCCCGATAGCGCGCTACAAAAATCGCACTAAGCAGGACGCACGCATAAATGACGGTTACAAAGAGCCCCATTCTTTCTAAAATGGCGATGTAGTTCTTGTGCTCAAAAGCAATCAATCGACGTGCAAATTTGGAGGGGCAGATACTTGGCAAGTGACCGAACAACGGGTATCTGTGAAGTTGGGATGCCGTGAAAAGGAGCGAGATAAATTTCAAAAGCGTTGTAAAAAGAGTTCAAGAATCATAAATCAATTTAACGGTTTTGTTTAGTTGGCTCGACAGCCGCTTTGTGCGTGTCTGAGGAATCCCTTATCCCTTTCTCTCCCCAGAAGGCAAAAACGGGTTTTACCTTTTCCTGAAGAAAGGTATCGCCTCACTCTCTTTTCAGTATCAAACATCCTTGTTGCAAGGGACTGTTGCGAAGCGGTATGGATGCCAGGACGCGTCGAAGATGTTCATTGCGTCGCGATCGGCAGTTTAGGACACATCATCGGATGTTAAACATTAAAGAGCAAATAAAAAGTCGTTACAGTTATTTATTAATAATCGTTCACGCGTTTTCATTCGCGCTCTTTATTCGTAGTTACTTCATTAGGCAATTAGTGAACCGTGACAGCAAAATATTACAGTGATAAATGGTAATGAAAAGTTACAGTGAAGTTGAGTTAATTCACTTACTCGTTTGTGACATCAGCTATAGTGCAGTATATGTTTTCTTGAAAGGTCAGACTTACTGAAACGACCCAGTTACGAGGACTGAATTTTACCGGGACAGAATTATTTTTACGCACCGGGTGAGTCTCATTTACATTGGTTTGTCCCTTATTCACGAAGAATGGATAATTAAACATTATTCTCAATTTATTTTTTCGTTATGTTATTTAACTTTGACATAACGCGCATGATATTAAAGCGCTTGTTCCTGACCACGGTCAGCCGTCATGCTCGAAGCATCGCTGCGCTGTGGCGTCTAGGCACGCTCACTTCATGCGCTGTAATTAGTTAATGCTTTTCGTTAATAATTCAAAAACAAAGCCGCAGACCTCATTATCACAAAGGAAACAGTTGTTCGGAATCACCTCAGATACAACACCTTTTCGAGAGTTATACTAGTAATGACATACCCTGTATAAAATACATGAATTTAAATCAAAATTAATGACACAATATGTCCCAAAAAACTGTTTCCTTCACGAAATTTGAAAGATTTTGTTAAACGATATAATTTTAGACTGATTATACTAGATACAAGACAGAATATTTATTTAATTATCATTTTTTCGAATATTATCTTCTTACATGGCACTCGATGCAAATTAGCACTCGTTTCTTGCGATAAACACGGTTGTTATAAATTATAGCTTTCCGTTATTTCGGTGTAGGATAATAAAACGATTTAATTTGCCCTCAACGATACTAATTAAATGCGTATATCATGTCAAAATCATCTAACGACTTTAATATTCCTCCTTGATTCAACTGTGAAGCGATTGGTTCAACAAATGTTTGAAGACACCTAGAGATACCGCGGACTAATCGTAACATTTAGTCGAAAATGTTACCCTAACGGACATTTGCTAAACAAACCGAAAATACATTGTTGTATTCAAGACTTTGATGTAGATGTTTGGTAGAAAGGGGAATGTTCTGACAAAAAGGGTGAATGTACCAGTAGTTGTAGAGTCAAAATACAGAGTAACTGTTCCGCATTAAATTAATTTTATATAAATTCTTGAAACTTGAATTAATAGTTTTAGATAGATTGTTAAAATTCTTGACTCTTGAATTAATAATTATCCTACCTAAAGATTATTGTTCTGACACGTTAATTAATTGATTAAAATTCCGAATTTTTACTAATTTTGTTGCGAGTTCTAAAAGCTAGGTTCCGAGACAATTAATTGGCGAATTGCGTTTCTGTTTGATTCTTTTAACATTCACAGATTGTATATTATTTAATTTATTGAGTTCCTTGGTTATTGAGCGATAAAAGTCTATTTTGTTCTTTTGATAGTCATTCATTACACGAATTTATTATATCAAATACATATACTTTTCATATTTTGCAATAATAATTGTTAATTGTAAAATTCGTCATCCTCGTTAAGCTAATTGAATAAACCTAATTATTGAAAGGTATTGACCTGTGGATTTCACTCCTTAACCGCACACCACACGAATCCCACATTCTTTTCAGACATAGTTATTGTAAAAACGAGTCGTTCTACAAGTAAAAGCCGCCCTTTATCTCATGAGCGCTGTGAACTTCTGACCTTAGTGCCAGAAACGTTACACTTCAGAGACTTTCCGTTCAATAGAGTGTTAATGAGTAGATATAAAGTAAATATTTCTTACGTTCCATGCATTACATACGGTCTATATACATTTCTGAGTTAGTACAGATATGAACATTATAGCGTTCCGTTGATTGACATTTTAAAATTAAATTATGTGGGTTTTTACCTCTAACAACAAAATATAATGACGTAATTAGTTATTTACTTTCAAGAAATTTGATTCGTCGCTAAATGATCCACAATGTGGGAACATATTAGAAGTAACAAATTTTCAGTTGTTTAGTTTTAGTTGTACAAATCATTACTATAAGCAAATGAAAAATCTCAAGAAAAGATAAATGAAAATATAAACGAATAAAATAGCTAAAGAAAATTAAATTGTTTTCATAATTTCTGCATTGTACTTTGAATATGTACATACTTATGTTAGTATAGCAAGTGGGAAGCTCAAGAAGACCTCAAATTTGTTAGCGGGCACCTACCAGCAGCCGCAATTTAAGGCTACCCTAGATGTTGACAACATATTTCAAGGTCAGCAAAATCGGAGGTCACTCACTTATTTTGCATAGCTACCTGTTTGGAATGCCTTGTATAAGAATGTATCAAGAAACAAAATCAAAGAATTAGTAATTCGTAAGATATTTTAATTTCTTATGCACGACACCTGCTTTTTTTATTTCAAATATTTCACTGCTGATTTTTCTGTATAATATATTAATCTTGTGCAGAATACTCCGCAGACTCAATTCGAAAAAAAATATATGAATATTAAAATTACCAAAATGTTCGATAAGGTTAGCTTCGAATTATTAATGAGAAACAGGATGCAATAAGAGTGCACATAGCACGCGAGCTCAGCTACAGGAGTGTCGGCTATGCGCTAATAAATTGCTACTCTTGATTTCTACTTTATTTTGCCCAATGAAACTAGTTTCGTCTGTTGGTTTGTACTTATTAGTAGTTGTGTGTTTTATAACCATACATTCACGGATGCATATTATATTACCAAAAAGGCGCCAATTTAATTCACGCCTTTATTTGTCGTGGATACTCATGAATAATTCAAAAACTAAGCCTTAGCGCACATTTTGATATAGAAAAATCTTGTTCACTATTACGTCAGCTACCACTGACTGCAATTATGTCAACGTGTAGTTAAACACACTCTTTAGCATAATCCGGAATAAATGGAACTGAAATCGAACAGTGCCATTTTACTGTCGATGAAATAAACCTAACACCTAGTGTATCGAACTTGAAATCAATCTTTAGTACTGGTAGTGATTGCAATGAATTTTAAACGAATAGGTAGTTACAAGAACTTCACTGTATACAGAAAAAAAACACTCATGAATAATAGTGCGCTTCGACAGGACGCTTGACAGCCTGGGGGACAGTTTCGAATTTGACGGCCGGCCGTGATCGTAAACAAGCGTATCGGTATCGCGTCGGTAACGCGTGCGTATCACGTAATCACGATAAATCAAATTTAGTCGATACATTTATTCGTTATCGTAAAGAAATAATAGACTTTTCCATTCAACAAATAAGACTTTAAATTAAATAACAAATTTAAATGTAACTTATCCATTGATCCACAAATAGTCATGACGGAAATGAATCTCTGTCATCAGGTCGATTCACCGATACTTACCGTCTGAAAAGTAAACCACCATACAGAAACTCTCAATTTACTTCACTGTCACCTTTTATTATTAGCTTTCATTGCACTTTCCCTGTCATTTCTCACTAACCAATCAATGTGAGCCCGATACGTAAATAGGCCGAAAGAATGACTGATTTCTTTCAACAATAATCGATGTCTGCCTCGATCGACACCGCAGTCGTTCAACAAAGCATCGTTGGAAAGTCAGGTTCGGTGAAATGACCCAGTCACGACACACATTTTCACCGAAGCAGGATTATTTTTAAACAATAGATGTATTGGGAAATTCCTGACAACCTACCCTAATAAACCAAGAACGAGGGACACAATGCCGCGAAAGGATGACCACCCTGGTGACGAGGCCCGATGTTGGAAAGCCCGGGTCATAAAACAACCCCGAGACCCAAGTTTTCGCGGG
Organism: Megachile willughbiella; assembly: GCA_945859595.2. Taxonomy (NCBI): domain Eukaryota; kingdom Metazoa; phylum Arthropoda; class Insecta; order Hymenoptera; family Megachilidae; genus Megachile; species Megachile willughbiella. The sequence continues at coordinate 11,675,302 of OX243808.1, read as the reverse complement.
GGACTAGGAAACCTCCCGGAACAAGAAGAACTCATTCTGAATAGAGCTTTGGAAGGCGTAGCTTCGCCTTCAGAACCGTATCTTCAGTAAAATATATTGCAATTTAAAAGCGGACTTAGTCAACGCGTCGATTATTTTTGCCTTTGTCTTACAGTTGAATCTGATTTAAATTATTTCTACATGTTTTGTAAATTTAAAGTAGGCAGGTATTAGTACATTCGTTAGTTATTAGATTTAAAATCTTTTCTGATGAATAGGAAAGTTATTTGTTCTTCAAAATGTGCGAATTTGTTATTTTGTAT